>CM038219.1:84418886-85006520 GCA_021442155.1 Cymbidium sinense
CCTACCTTATCTATACTTACCATATGTAATATCCCTCCTTTAAAAAGTAATAAAAGCGAGAGCGCTTCTCCTGAAGGGGGACTTCTGGCTCATTTGTTTAGACCTTTGTACTCATATTTAAAAGGGTAATAAAACTCATTTGTTCTCTATTTTTATTTGTATTATTATTATCTAACCTTATTTTCAAGTATCTTAAGAGGTTCTTCCTCAAACCACATATATATTTAGATTCAACATCCTTGAAGTGCGGTGAGCGTGGATGAGGCCAAGAATCAGAAGTCAGATATAAAGTGAAACAAGACCTTCAGCACGAGATAACTCGGCGAACATGGAGAAAATGCCCCATAATTTGCCACTTAGCAGGACTTGAAGGATATGAAAGATCAGATCTCTCACATCATGCAAGTAGCAATGGAGAAAACACATCATGAAGAACAGAGGGCTGGAGAAAATGAAGGATCCACAAGATCAACAATTCATCAAGCTCCGAGATAGAAGTGAATTGTCCAAGAATCCTAGCTTGGATGATGAATCTCACCATACAAGTGAAGAAGAAGACATGTAAAAGAAACCACCCAAATTGACCAATGCCTTCTCCTCTAAGATTGCTGAAGCCCTTTTGCACAAGCTTAAAATTTATCATCTTGAATTATATAAAGGTCAAACAGACTTGACAGACCACATAGCTTACTATGAATCAATGACATCACTGCTAGATCTTGATAACATGATGAAGTTCATCTTCTCTTTCCCACTTATAAGGAGTCATCCCTTAGATGGTTCTCATGCCTTCTAGTGAAGGTCATAAATCTCGTTCATCAAATTCAAGAGAAAGTTCACCGCACAATTTGCTAGTGCCCACAAGAGTCATCCCCTAGATGGTTCTCATGCCTTCTAGTGAAGGTCATAAATATCGTTCATCAAATTCAAGAGAAAGTTCACCGCACAATTTGCTAGTGCCCACAAGCCACTTAGCCTAATGTGTGTGCCATGTAAGGTTTATGTGGTATGCTTAGCTAGGCTTTAAGGTTAAGATTTTTCAAGTATGAAAAGGTTCAGCTTAGAAGGGTGGTCTCATTTAAGTTGTTTAGTTGATATGAGTTAATTTTATTTTATGATTTGATTTGGTTTGAATGAACCTACTTTATTACTAAAGGTTGTAAAGAGAGAAAAAGAGAAGATAACTTCTCTTTCCTCCCTACCTTAAGTGATTTGTATGGTAGATTCATTAATGATTTTTATTTAGTGAATATTTTATTATATATTTTAATTAATCCTAAGTTTATATTTTCTCTAAACAAGCCTATTCAAAAAGAAAGGCATTTTAAGATTAAGTAAAGTGAACTGCAATTAAGTGAGGAGCCCGTTGAGTCGTTGAGGAAGTGCATCATCATTTATAGTGGAAAATGCTACAAATTAAAGATTTAGAATTCACAGTCACCCAAGCAACACTTGCTTAAGGTCTAAGGGATGAGGCCCTTTAGATACATCCTTATGCTCTAACAACCAAAAATACTGGCCTAACTATTAGATGTATCAAATAACCTTGTGAATGTAGAAGAGTATAATGAAGTCATCCAACTGACATAGCTAACTCAGGCCAAATACCAAGCACCGAGGTGATGTTTTTGAAATACCACAAGTTGTTATCAAGGAGCTGACTATCCACCACCCATTCTAGTGACTCCTCTTAGGGTGTCAATGGCCAAGTTGATAAGGGCACTCTATAATGAAAAATATTTAGAGTGACCACCACCGATAAAATCGCTGGGGTTTGTCACCAATCAAGGGACTACGCATACCATCGCAACCATATGTGTGACATTGAGAGTACTGCAACCTAAAAAGTCTCATTGATGAACTTTTCAAGGTAAGAAAGCTTAAGGAGTTTACTAAGAAGAAGGATAAGGAGGTAGATAAAGTGATAATGAATCCATCCCCATGGATACAATCTACATAACTGGAGTCCCGCACTATCTTTGGAAGCAATGGGGAATCTTGAAAGAAGGCAAGCTTAAAAAAATTATAGTTTGGAGAGGAGCTCAGTTACAATCCACATAACTATTAAGTTGGAAGCATTCTAGTCAATAGAAGGAGCTCATTTAATATCTCTTTCAAGTCCATATTCAATAAGCTAGGGATGGCTAATTCTAAATTCACCACTACAAAGGGTGGTTTGTATGGGTTTTAGGAGAATTGAGAGAAACTGAAGGGGTGATGGCCCTCCTTGTGACTTGGGGAAAGACAAGAAAGAATTCACAATCATGGCTGACTTTATCATAGTGGATGCTCCTGTCACCTACAATACCATCTTTGGCCAACCTCTACTCAATACATTTAGAGTAGCAGTGTTGACTTACTACATAGTCATCAAATTTCCTATTGGAGGTGAGGAGATTACTATTAGAGGGAATCTTAACTAGTCCTGAATGATGTTGGTGAGTCTAATAAAGAAGATGAAGTCTTGCAATTAGAAGTTGAAAAAAATGGTATTAAATTTTCTGAGGAGATAGAGAAGATTCCCACCATGCAGAGCCTAGAGCAAGTTTCGAAGGCCAACATAACTTTTTTTCTTTGAGTATAAAGAAGAACTCACTGAATCACTCTTAAATAATCTTGATGTATTTTCTTGGATTGCTTCAAAGATGTCATACATAGTTATCAATGTCAGCTACCGTAACCTCAATATTTGCAAGGATGCTCAAGCCGTCAAGTAGAAGATAAGAAAGATGCCTTACTCATTAAACCCATCAAAGAAGTAATAGCTAAGATGCTCGAGGTGAATTTCATTAGAGAAGTGTAATATCTAGTGTGGAATGTTGTTATGGTTTAGAGATCAAGTGAAAAGGAAATAATATGTATTGACTTCACCAATCTGAACTTAGCATGCACAAAGGATGGATACCCCCTGTCGGGTATAGATTAACTCATGGACATGATAGTTGGATACTTGGTGTTGAGGTTTTCTTATGCATTCTTTAGATATCATCAAATATAGATGCTCCCCACTAACGTAGAGAATATGACTTTTATTATCGAATAAAGACTATACTATTATAGAGTTATGCCCTTTGGGCTCAAAAATGTAGGAGCAACATACTAGAGTCTAGTAAATTAAATATTTAAGAAGCAAAAGGGGAGGAATGTGAAAGTTTACATTGATGACTTGATGATCAAAAGGATGTCACCCACTCAACACCTATAGGATATTAAGGAAACATCCACAACTCTGAAAGGTACAAAATACACCTTAATCCTTTGAAATGCATTTTGGTTCAAGGTTAGAAAAGTATTTGGGATTCCTCATTACCCCCAAAGGCATCAAGGTGCACCCCAAAAAAGTAAAATCTATACTTGAGATGCCCTCACTAAAAATGGCGAATGAGGTGCAATAGCTCACAGGGCGAGTAGCAGGACTGAATAGGTTCATTTCCAAGGTTGGGGAGCACTATTCTCTATTCTTAAAAATTCTTAGGGGAGTAAAAATATTTGAGTGGATCCTAGAATGTGAAAAAGCTTTCTATGGTATGAAGACCCTACTCACATCATCGCCTCTACTATAGAGCCTAAAAGGAGGGACCCTATTATTATATTTAGGATTAGGAGGAGACTTATTAGTTCTGTTCTCATCATGGATGAAGGTGAAAAGTGGTCCATTTACTATATTAGTAAATCTCTTGAGGCACCAAGTTGATCTACCCACTCATGGAAAATCTCACATTCACATTAATTGACTATACTGATTAATCGACCTTACTTCTCACCACACTTGATCGGTAGTCATATAAATCTCTTCAAATTTGTACCGCCAAAACATTCTATGAGATTGCTAAAGTGGTTAGTAGAATTAAGTGGGTTTGACATTTCTTACTTCCCTAGAACAATGATTAAATCTCAAGCATGGGTAGACTTCCTTGTTGACTTTATTAGCTTACAAAACATCCCAATAAACCTGGAACTAACATGGTGACTATATGTTGATGGTTCATTAGGTGAGAAAGCCATATATGTCGACATTTTTTTGAAAGTCCAACAAGGATCACCATCACACAATTGGTCAAATTTGAGTTTAAAGTGATAAATAATCAATCTCAATATGAGGCTCTACTCATGGACCGAGGTTTACTAAAGGACTCTACACATGCATGTTATATTCTAACTCATAGCTAGCAGTGAGACAAGTCAATAAAGAGTACGAAGTCAGAGACAAGTCTTTATAGAAATACTTAGCAAAGGTTGAAGTGTAGATTATGCAATTAGAGTACTTCAAGATTAAGCAGGTACCTAGGGAGAAAAACCAGCTCATCGACCTATTATCTAAAGCTTGTGGACTCGAGGACCAATTGTTCATCGAACTTGTAAAAGCATAGTGGAGGAAGAATATATACAAGTAAATACTCCGAGTTGGGGTCATCTCTATCAAAAGATATCTATAGACTAGAGAAATTAAAGAAAGGTCTAAGGATTTAAGGAGATTAAAAAATAGAGTGGCTGAATACTTGCTAATTAGGGGTGAGCTCTTCAAAAGATCAGCAACCTCACGCAACCTCGCATGTGTAAGTGAGTTAGTGCAAAAGAATGGCCCAGAGAAGATGCACTCTTGTAAATGTGACAACCATCTAGGAGGAAGGACTCTCATCTATAGAATCCTAAAGTTGGGATACTTCTGGCCCATGCTTTGAAAAGATGTAGAGGACTTCACAAAAATGTGTGTAAAAGTTGTAGCACTCCAACAATAGCTATCACACCCTCTAGAACCCATCACGAGCCCTTAGTCTTTTTCCATATGGGGAATGGACTTGATAGGCCCCTTGTTAATAACTTGCAGGAAAAGGAAGTTCAACATTGTCATGATTGACTACATTAGTAAGTGGATTGAAGCGAAGCCACATTGCCAAAATAACTTTCCAAGTAGTTAGAAACTTATTTAGATTGACATAATTTGTAAATATGGCCTCCCTATAGCGATCATCATAGATAACAGTGGTTGGCTTGAGAGACTTTATAAGTCTCAAGGGATTAAATTGAAGTTCACCTTAGTGCATCACCCACAAAATAATGATTAAATAGAACTAGTTAATGAGAAGATCTTTAACCTACCTAAGAAGAAGGTAAAAGGAACCAAAGCTAAGTAGGTGGACACACTACCTGTCGTACTCTAGGCCCTCATAAATATTCCCACCAATGCACTCACCTTTCACCTTATCTCATAGAATGAATATGAATTGCATAGCTAAAGTGTCTTAAATATGGACGAACATTGAGGCAATGTCAGTAGAAAGAGGGAACTCAATCTATGGAAGATACACTCAATATGCTTGAAGAGTTGAGGAACGAGGCATTATAAAGGTTAGAAGAATCATAGTCGAATGAAATGATACTATGATCACCATATAAAGAAAGAGCACTTTAAGAGCAATGACCTGATCGTGAAGAAAGTAAACACCACTGCTAGTCAAAATGCTTAAGGCAAACTCACTTATAGTTGGGATGGACCATTCATAATTAAGGAGAAAGTCAATCTTGGTACTTACTGACTTAGAGCATCCGTGGGCTCTCCCAACTCTCTTGAGCACAAATTTCTATAAGCATGTGGCTTCTTTTTCCCTCTCCCTATGAAACCACGAGACTCAACTTTCCTCAACCTCAGCCATGTGCTCATAATGTTTAATGTTCTTTGCTTATGGCACTAGGTCTTAGTAGTGTATAGAGATAGAGCCCACCTCAAATATGGGGAGACAATCTCGTTAAAACTAATTTCCCCACTGGGAAACTATAGAGGTCCTAACCTAGCCAAAGGGAAAGTACAACTAGTACTGCAGGGGAACCCTAAAGCCTTCTTGTCGTGAGGGGAACTCAATATTGGAATGGAGGTCAAATTGTAGAAGTGACTTCTTATCTACCACCTCCTCTCTATTGTGGGAGGGCAAGTTCCTCGTAAGTGACCTTGGAATGCTCAAATCCAAGGCCAAACTTGATGACAGGGTTGGAGGTGAATATGGTGATCCAAGCCCAAATCCACGCTAGATGCAAAAGAGAAAATGAGCTTTCTAGATGACATGGTCAATTGATTGCTTAGAAAATGAGAAAAATAGGGCTTCTTCTTCACTGTTGGAAAAGAACGGTGTACATTAGACTTTGCTTTTGATTATTGTTGCTTGATTTGATTTTTTTTTTTACTTTGAATTGGAACCATCATTTAAAAATTTTTATTATGTTAAATGGGGTTCATGTGTATGTTGGAGAGATTGGAAACTTTGGAGAAGAATTTTCTACTTTTCTTTTAAACTTCATTGGAATGTTAAAGAATGTTTGATGAACCTTACTTTACCAAGCTAGTGGTAAGAGGTTCTTGATTTTATTTGATTTAATTTTAGGTCATATCTTTAATTAATTTTCTTTTTACATATTAAAGGTCCAATAGGGGTTTTAAGACCATTTGGATGTTGGCCACCTTGCTTAAGGATGAAATAAACACAAGGTGTCCAACTGAAAGAATGATAGTCTTGGACTTAAATAAAATATAAGTCCACTATCTGCATGGAGATAGTGATTAGTAGATGGAGAGATCAACACTCCCAGAGATCGCTAGAAAAAAAATCTATAGTATTTTATTTTGGAGTCATTGTGGACACCAATGAGATCTTAGGGGGTACTCATTGAAGTGATCATGTATGACATTAAAGTATGATGTACCATCTCAAAAGATGGAAACATCACCCTACAATGGTCCTAATCACCTAATAGGGACTCTCATGGAAGATGGGTCGTCATATATACATATCTTTCCCTACATTATATTAATAAGTAAAATAGAGTTTATTTTATGTCGGTTCTTTAGTTCCATATGGAAGTTGGCTTCCATAGTTAGTTACATCCTTGGAATTAAGAATTTCTAAAGAATACTCGATTAAAGTAGTCAATAAATATCTCCAAAGACTTTAAAGTTAGACAATCAAAAGATTGGGCATTTTTAGAAATCAAGTGGGAAGGTTCAATTTGGAAATGCTTATTTTGGATTTCAAGAGAAGATAAGTAGGGAGAAATCATGACACTAGGAAACCTAATAAGTGCTCCAGTCTACCTTATGATGAGGTTTTATATGTTTGAAAGAGAGAGTTTGTTTTTATTTGAGTTGAAATTTTATTAGAAGGGCTTATAATTCATCAATTCAAGATTATGGAAATGCATAAGAGGTGAGAATTTATACTCAGCCTGAAGGAAACAAGCAACCTGATCTTAAATCTAGGATGCTTTAGCATGAGCTAAAAGCATGATTAAATCTAATTAACAAGATATTATGGTTCACCTCTACAAGAGTGGATAAACCCATCACAACTCTTTTGGCCTTACAACTGCTAGGAGTGGCCACTAACTAACACCTCTTATGCTTCAAAACCATGTAGGCTAGTCATATTTAAGTGCAAGAGAGCTATTTAATTAGGAAAGAGACTAAAGTCCTAAACTCACTCCCTAAGAGACTAGATCATGACTGGCTTAAAGACATGACTTAGGTTAAATGCAAAGTTTTATAGTCTTTTATATCATTTTGACACATTAATTTGGACAAAAGCTTAGGATAATTATACCTAAATGCATGATGAAATGAAGTTATTGGCTTAGTCAGCGAGAGGAGGTGTTCTCCAGTATAAGGGATGCTCTCACAGGTTCTATCATGCAAGAGTAGAGACCCTCTCTATTCAAGAGTGAAGCAAGATGTTATGCATGATTGTTAGAACATACATCATTCAGCTAAGGGTTTGCTAAATATTTTAATTATCTTGATTATAGATTAAGCTTTAAAGTGAGGTTATGAGTTATATTTAAAATTTAGTTATGAGTTATTAGTGGTAGAAAAATTAATTTTATCCTAAAAAACCTACGATTCAATTCAAGCCACACATTCAAACATCAAGCTTAAGAAACCTATGAAGAACATGAAATTTCTATTAAGATAAACATAGTAATCAAACATTCAAAGATTTCATAAAAGAATTAGAGGCCGGGTATCACCGTACACCCTGAAAAGAGATAAATTGGGTAGTCGAGCTCTACCCTTATACAACTCGGATTACAAAAGAATATTACAATTATAATTAAATAAGTGATATGGGGGGTTTTCATACTTCATCTTTCTTCTTTTCCTCTTAATTTGGTTTTGCTCCAAGGATTCATAGGGCCTTCCAAGCCACTGCTCATCCTAAACCCCATTGCACTAATCCTAATCCTATTTGCAAAAATTACATTTTTTATGGAATGCTAAATTTGACTACACCTACAAAATAGATGTTAACTAAACATCCATACAACCCAAGCAATTTATATTCTATAAATTTGGACTTAACACCTTGCACATTGGTAACCAAGCCCATATGTCCTAATGTGCATTATGCAAAGGGGTATAAACAACAAAGCAAAAGTATTTACAATTATTTTTATTTCAGCAACCCCTTTAGTATAATCCCATACATAAAATATCATTAGGCTAATAATGACCAGACATCTAGTCTATGCATAAGTAATCCAAACATCTAGTCTAAAATATTACATCACAACATACACCATCCTAACTTAGAGCTAGAAGTGTTGACTTAGTATTCTAATGTGCTTAGTCTTAGGTATGTCTAGCTTTAGTAAGGTTTGGATTGTTTAAGTTAAGCATTAGGGGTGGTTTCATTTCAAGTTATTAAAAGGACTGATGGATTTTAATTTTAATTTTGTTTTGCTTCACTTGATTTTTACGTAGCATCTAAGTGTTGCAAAGAGAAGAAAGGTGTTTAACCCCACTCACCCCTATCCTAAGTTATTTTCTAAAGACATGTTATTATGATTTTTGGCTTATTTTAGTGAATAATTTATTAAAATTTTATTATTCCTAAATTTGAGTTAATCTTAAAGAATTCAATTCAAACATGAGAGGAATGTTAAGATTAATGAAATTGAATTACTATCATATGGATAATGTTAAAGAATGCATATGATTTTGAACTTAACATACCTATACATGCAATGTATTTTTTGGCATACTTAAATGATTCTAATGTATATATTTTTGGTAGAAAGAGGAATTTCATTCCTTAGCTATACACACGCACAAATATTAAAGATTTAAGAAAGTACGTGCCACTGTTAAACCAAGGAAGTGAGATAATCTAAGACCTCCTTGGGGTTACATGAAGCCTCATATTCTTGGGCTTCATGTATACATATAAATGTATACACAACCATAAGAATTAAAATCATGTGAAAGATTGTATATTAGCAAATTTATTTATTTATGTAAAGTTTTATCCCAATTCCAATGTATGTAAACATATAAATGAAATTAAGTAAGTACATGCCGTTGTTAAACTAGGGAAGTGAGATAATCTAAGACCTCCTTAGGGCTAATTAAAGCTTCGTATTATCGGGATGTCCAGACTATATACTTTCTATCATTCAAACACATGTAAACATACACATAAATCATGAAAATAAAGCAATACTTTAGCATGTTTAAGCTATAAGAAAACATAAATCACATGTAATATTCATAGCCAACATCAATTTAAATCTTCATCATTAATTTATACTTTTAAAAATAATTTTGAAATTTATTAGTGATAATAGCCACACATATAATAGGATTAATCCAACATATGCAACTTACACATAATTAAATTCAATTGATTCTTTTATTTGAAAACATGAATGCATGATATCAAATGACATAGAAAATTATAATGATGGAAAATGAATAATTAAACATTTCCACATAGTCCATTCAATCACATGACTTCCTAAGGACAATCAAGTTAAATAAAACCATTTAAGATCAACCAAAGTTGTTATGAAGTTGGATTTTGAATTTGAATTGCTAATCTTAGAGAGGAGAAATAGTATTTGTTGTTTTACCCCATCCCACATTAGTGACTTAATGTGTGTAAGGAATAATAATTTAATGAATTCTATGGATTGATTAGGTCTAAATCAATAATCAAGTAATTTAATTTCCCTTTCCTATGCTTCTTTAATTTAATTAACTACTTAATCATAAGCCTCCAATGATATGTAAATAAGAAATTAATAGTTGCAATGCTCTTAACAAGACCTAATGCAATGAGGCTCATACTTAAGTGTTAATTAAATTAAAGAAAAATCTAATTAAGTACTTATATAGTTTTCCCACACCCATGGGTAAACCATATGTCCCTTAAGGTTTTGATATTATTAAACACATAAAGAGAAACACATGAATTAAATTTAAATTATCTAAACCAATTATCATTTTCATTTGATTTATAATCCCATTAATTTACTAAATTAACCTTAATTAATATACACATTAATTAAACCATCAGATGTATTTAGAGAAAAATTATGAAAGAGGTCCTAATCATTTTCCCTTATCACTCCACTATTAATGAGTGATTAACCATCATTAATTACTTAAATTTTACTATTTTAATAAATTTAATTAAATGGAAGATGGTTATTGTCAAAAAGTGATGCATATATTGCATGATATATACCAGCTCTCCTAAGAATGTCACTGTGAATTTGTAGGTGATGGGGCACCTAATATACATATTCACTAACAATTGGCAAGGGTGTGCCAAATACTGACTTTGGGTTCTAGTCTTTTGCCTCATGGTATAATATGCGAACCCAAAAAACTGAGTGTGCATGTAGAAGGTGCGATTACTGAAGAGTACATCTTAATTCCCAAAGCTAGGTGATCGCAACCTTCTCTAAATAAACATTGTGACTATGTCAGCTTCAAATTGATCACCCAATCAACAAATCATGACCTGATGGAAGCTCTGAATCAATAGGTAGAATGTGTGATGATCAAGCAGTGAATCCTCAAAAATATCTCAGCCCATCAACATATCCTAATTCCTGATAGCTAATCCTATAATCAAAAATGTAGATCATGGGCTTCAATAGTGGCCCATATCTAGTCCTTAGTGGGCTTTGGGAGGCATATCATCTAGCCTTATCTAGGTAAATATTATAGCCAATCTATAATAAATGGACAAGATAAGCATATAAATTTTGATGGGCATTGTAAAAGCCATAATATCTAAATTTATAAATGTGTTGTGCTTGTAGGCTTTTGATTTAGTCTTCTAGTTTCACGAGTTTAAGTTGAACAAATTGAATCTAGATTTATACTTAGAATCACTCTTGATTATATTTAGACTTACATCATATTCATATGGACATGTTGGGTTTAAGTTTAGGTATAGATCCCTTTGTATATGATGGAATTTAAGTTTGGGTTAAGAAGATCCACTATTTTTGGGCATGATGAAATCTAAATTTTGGTTAAGATCTAGCCCTTTTAGGCATGATGGAATCTAAATCTAAGTTAAGATCTAGCCCCTTTTTGGGCATGATGTAATCTAAATTTGGGTTAAGATTCAACCCTTGGGCATGATGGATGAGAATTGGATTTAGATCCACTCTTTTGGCATAATGGATCTTAATTTAAATTTAGGTTCTAACCTCTTTAGGCATGATGGATCTTAGTTTAAATATCAATTTGACTCTTTAGGCATGATGGATATGATCCGCCCCTTTGGGCATGATCAATCTTTAGTTTAAATTTAGATATGGCCCCTTAGGGCATTATGGATCTAATATGATCCCTTTGGACATGATGAATTTTAGTTTAGGTTAGGTTTAATTGGAGAGAGTTTCTCTTTGATATTAAAGTTTTCTTGCATTTCCAAACTTATAAAATTGCCCCATGTTTACAGAAAAATTTTTCTTTGAGATGGGAGTTGATTTTGACTCTTGCATTTATAAAGTATAACATCTTTAATAGTTATGCATAATATCTCTTGAGATATTGTCCATTTATAAGGGGAATAGTTTTATCTCTTTTGCATCAATAAGCTAATAAGCTCCTCCTTCATATACTTTTTAATAATATATGGCTCTTGCTAATTTGAATCAAACTTTTTGCTTGTTTGTTGATGTGGAATGATAGGCCTTCTATGTATTAGTACTAGTTCACCTATTTTGAAGCTTCTTGAGTTAACCATGCATCATGAGCTTGGGTCATCCTTGTTCTAGATATTTCTAGATTTTATTAGGCTTGTAATCGAGTTTTATCTAGAGCTTCAAGCTCTTCAAGTGGTATTCAGAAATTTTCTTTCGTTGTAAGTTCATTTTGAACTACTATATAGAGTGAAGATAGCTCTACTACAACAGGAAGTATTTCTTCTACTCTGAAGACTAAGGAGTATGTTGTTGCTTGTGTATCCATTTTGTATGTAGTATGGTATGACCATAAGACTTTTATTAATTTATCATGTCATTCCCTTTTATTTTTAGAGATAATTTTCTTAAGAAGTTTAACCAACATTTAGTTTAATGTTTCTGAGCCATTGGCTCTTGGATTGCATATTGAAGAGTATAGTCAATCTATCTTATATTTCTTAATAAAATGATAGACTTTGGTATTCAAGGTAGTACCATTATCAAATGTAATACTTTGAGGCACCAAAAAATGGTGATATGTTCTTTAGAAAAATTCATCATGTTGTTCACTTTAACTTCTTTTAATGGAATTATTTTTATCCATTTGGATAAGTAATCTGTGATAGTTAAAATGAAATGATGTCCCCCAGATAATGGAATATCTATTAGACCTATTATATCAGTTCCCCAACTTTTGAATGGCTAAGATGCTACTATTGTATATAAGTGATTGGGTGGTCGATGTAACGTGTCTGAATATATTTGATAATGATGACATATTTTGGCATGTTCAATGTAGTCTTGAACCATACCAAGCCAATAGTATTCCATTTGTTTGATTTTTTTTTCATTTTAGGATTAGATTGGTGTGCATCACACAACCCTTCATGAACTTTAGCGATTACCATTTTTCTTCATTTAGACCCGTGCATCGCAAACATTCATTTAATAAACATCGATATAGCATATCCTTTACAAGGGTATATCATAGCGCACTTTATGAAATTTGATGACCCTTTGATTTATCCATTGGCAATCCTCCATTTTTAAGATAGGTGATAAACGGTTCTCGCTAGCCATCTGTTTCTATTATCGTTGAAATCTGACCATTTTATTTAGCTTTAAAGGCTTGCATAAGGGTTGGTGTCAATGTTACTTTGGACTATTATTATAATTGGCTCTCCTAGAGGGTTTATTCTTCTTTAGCTAATTTAGCTAATATGTCAGCTTTGCCATTATCTTGATATGACACCCTTATAATTATTATTTCAATGATTTATTTCAGAAGCTCCAAGACGTGCTTATTATAAAGTGCCAATTCAGGATCATTTTATCTTCAAAGTCCCAACTATTTGTCATATTATGAATTGAGAATCTCCATAAGCATGAAGTTTCTTAATCTTCATGTTAATTTCTAGCTTTAAACCCACAATTAAAGCTTCATATTTAGTCTTCTTATTGGTTTGAGGTTCCATTAGACTATATGAATATCAAAGAATACCACCTTGCGGTGTCACAAATAGTATGCCAATTCTAACATATATAATAGGTAAACTAAGGAGTTTAGTTGAATTTATTGATGAAGCCCCATCAAAGTAAAGCTTTAATTCTGAGGATTCTACGTAAAAGATTTGTTCATCAGGTAATTCATCGTTGAGTGGAAAATTTATCAATAAGGGATGTGTAGCTAGGAAGTCAGCTAGAGCTTGCCCTTTTATATCTTTTTCTTGGACATATGTTATAACAATTTGAAGTAATAAGATTTCTCATTTAGCTAAGTGACCAGTTAATGTAGTCATTAGAATTTAAGAGGGTCAATTTTAGATATCGAGTTATTTTTTATGATAACATATAATGTCACAATTTTGAGTAGCAAATATCAATGCTAAACATTGCTACTCAATTGGAGAATATTATATTTCAGCTCCTATCGACATCAACTTAAATAGTATGGGAATTTTCCTTCCTTTCTTCATTATTCTAAGCTAATGAAGCTCCCAATGACTCTTGTAAGGCTATCATATATAATATCAATGACTTACCTATTATTGGTGCTGCCAAAATTGAGGGATGTAAAAAACATTATTTTATACTATCAAATACTTCTTGACAAGCAACATCTTATATAAAAGGTGCCTCCTTTTCTACCAGTCAAGTGAAAGATTGACTTCTCTAAAAGATTAGAAATAAACCATCCGAATGTAATTGCTTCAAGGTCTTAGGAATTGGAATTTCTACTATTGCTTTTACTTTAGAGGGATCAATTCCTCTATGGTACATAATAAAGCCCAAAATTTTTTTAGAAGTCACACCAAAAGCACATTTTGGATTCATCTTTAGGTTGAAAACTTCAAATTCTATCGAATACAACTCTTATATCACTTATGTGCTCACTTTGATTCTTGCTCTTGACAACCAAATCATTAATGTAACATTGTTCCACAGACCTATGTATGAGGTCATTAAAGATATGGGTCATTTCCCTTTAGTACGTAGCATCGACATTTTTCAAGGCAAATGATATCACTTTGTAGCAATGTATGATGATTGGTGTGTGGAAGAACATATGCTTTCATCTTCTAGAGCCAATTTTGGTTATTTCCTGATGAACCATCGATGAAGGAGAACTTATCATAGTTTGATGTGTTGTCTACCATAAGTTTTGTGTTGGAGAATGAGAAGTCATCTTTAGGCATGCTTTATTTAAATCCCTGAAGTAAATACAAACACAAATTTGTCCATTCTTTTTTCTTACTAGGATAATATTGGTAATTTAGTCGGCATACTTTTCTTCCTAGATAAATCTTACTTCAATTAACTTTTTTCATTTCAATGATTACTTACTCTTCAATTTCTAATTGTATTTGGCTTGATGCTTTTTTTACATGTACATGTTGTACATTAAGTTTAAATTCAATAGGCGACATTTTAAAGTAATTCCATGTGAAGTAATCCTTGTATTTATAGAATAGCGCTTTTAATTCTTTCAAATTTTCTAATGTGAGGTTAACACTAAGAAAGGTTGGCCTAGGCTCCTCATCAATACTTAGGTTAATTTCTTAGAGTTCATCAATGGTGGCTTGATTGCCTTCTTTGAAATCCTTTAGGGCTTCTTTGAGGTCAATAATTAATTTCTCTTTAAGAATATGCTCATTTGAAACATCCCTTCATTCATCAATAGTTTCCACAAGGACATTTTATTTATAAGATATGGCATAGCATGAGCTAATTGGAGGAGTTCCTAAATAATATATCTTAATTCCCATCTCGGTGAACTTTCCATATCCTTTGGGATTTTGGGTATTATCCCATTGCTGTCTTTTAAATAATCAAGCTTGGATGCTTGATTGTATAAGTTGAATGTTGCTTTTAATAGCTTCTTTAGAGTTAATGAGAAGTATTAAAGAATCATTATTGAAATGTCTTCTTTCTCAAAATCATCTTTTTCTAACAACATTTGTGTGGATTTGTGTTTTGCACTTCTGTCTTGTAGCAAAGGATCCCACATTCATTGTACCCTTTTCTAAGAGGGATGTAAAAAGTTTTGATTTATTCCATTTCATCATTTCTTGAAGCTGTTAAGGCTTTTTATGTGCCTTTAGCACTATAATTATTTTCATAGCCATGTTAGAGATTTGAGATCTGACCCTTATTAGAAAAATGAGTTTGCTCTAATTCCTTTATCACTTTATTAGTACTAGCTTCACTTTCTTGGGTTGATAAAGTACTAATTCCCTTTATCATCATCCTATCGCAACCAAGGTGGGGAATTACTTTGGGTTGCTTTAATTTCTTAGTACTTTTACCCTTTGAATTATCACTTTTTAGCAATAGTTTGATAGGTGGAGCCACTTACTTCTCGAAATTAACTTCCTCTACTTTCTTAGGTATGAAGTACTTACACCGTCATAATTCTTGATCTCATTTATCAAGAATATATTCATATCACCATCAATTTGATGCTCTTCACCATTTTGATTATACTTCATACATTGATGAAGAGTTGATGGTACTATGCCATATTAATGAATCCATGATCTAACAAGGAACGCTTTGTAAGCAACTTGGGCTTTGATCACATAAAATTTAGCTTATGTGTATGAAGTATTAAGGTTTCTTTTTACAAAGCATATTAGCAGAGCAAGAGACCCTAAGGTTTGGTATCCTTATTCATTGGATCATTGTAAGAATACTATACTTTATCCAGATAACTACCATCCTAAGCTAGTGCTTGAAGCATTTTAACTTAAGAGATTCCAAAGCACCTAGGTCAATCAATATTCTTTTATTCAATAGAGTTCCTTTTAGTTGTAACATAAAGGGCGATTATTTGGTCATCCCTAATAATAGGTCATCATTGAATGTGATAGTTGCTAATTTTGAGAGGTTATGTCCTCTTTTTTTTTCTTCAATGAAAAATGTCTTATATTATTCTTGACTTTGCAATGCTTTGATTAATATCTCATGTATATCTTTTAGACAACAACATGAGAGCATCATAAATACTTAACAAAATAGGGAGCTTGCATAAATGTGAATTTTTTTATAATCTACTCCTATTTTGGTAGAATTTTGAGGTTTAATTGATGATGGAGGTAAGGCATTTTCATTAATTTGAAATTTTTTGCCTTTATCACTGGCCCTCCAATGTGGAGGTAGAGAGATTCACTTTCTACTCCTTAATTAGACTTAAGTTACTTCTTCTATTTGATCTCCTTAATAAAAAAGTATCTGAATTTTGTGTTTCTTTGGAGTTTCAAAGTTTTTAGTACTCTAAGAATTATTACCCAATTTAGGACATAATTTCTTTTAGCCTGAATTGACTTTCCATTTAGTGAGCTTTTCTATTGGAAAGCATAGTTCTTCCTCAGAGTCAGTTATAGTTGCAATCACATTTATGACATGATGCATTTTTTTAGAACCTCTTCTTTAAGATTTTTCATGCCATGCAAATGGGCCATGTATTCTTCAAACTTGGCCTTTGAGGAGGTTTCTCATACTTCTCTAAATTGTCAATCATTTTTTGTGTTTCAAACTTTAGTTTTTTAGATTTATTTTCTTTGATTTATGGGGCTTTGAAGAAGGAGATTGATTATTTTTGTCTACTTCTTTATATTATATAAAAATTCCCCCTATTGGGGAAGAATCTGTTTGTATCTATTTCAAGCTCTAAGGAATTCTTTCACTAGATATCCTCTATGTCTAAAAGAATGTTAATAATCTTTTTAGTATTTTTTGAGATGAAGGTTTCCTAACCACCTTCTTCTTCTTTTTGTGTTTGTGGGGATTTGTCCTTATCATTATTTATATTTTGAGTTCTAGCTGGCTTAGCATTTTATATATTTTACATTCTAAATTTAGCATTTTGTAATAACTTTCACCTTTTTTTAGGATGTACCAATATAGTGCCTGATAAGGTGAGTTTAGCTATTTTTTACCCAATCTTTGAAGATAAAATAATCTTCAATTAGATGAATTATGAGGCTAGAGAATGGACAATAGTTGGGATCATCAACTTTGTCTACTTGGTCTAGTTGTTGTGGTTATGGTAAATATAATCTCAATTTTATGACTTGTTTAAAGATCTTAGTGCTACATTCTCTTTTGAATGAGCACTGCTTAGACATCTTCTCTTAGAGGGTTGACCCCTTTTTCTTATCCTCTATTGGCTTTGCTGCCAGTCATGAGGTTGTCACTAGTCATGATGTTGGTGCTCCTCCATTTTCCTTTTTTTAACTATGAATGTGAACATTATATTCACATCATTCTTCTTCGCATCTTGCAATTTTGGTTATTTTTCTTTTCCAAAGGGATTATTATTATAGTTGACACTAAGGCCTTTTCTACTTGAGAAGCATTTTGAACTTGGCGCATGATCTAATAATTCTTAGAACATGGTAATCGTAGCCATGCCTATATGGGGCCATTTGATCATCGATATTTCCCATAAGGAAATATACTTTTTGTGAGGTGTCAATCACATTTCATGCTTAAATTTCTCCATCTAGTGATATATTTGGTAATACTCATCTTTCCTTCTTTTTTAGGATCTCGCTATTTTAATTTTTTAGTTGCACCTACAAATCTCTTGACAAAGAGTGGTTCTAGCTTAATGAAGGTTTTTGTTGAATTATTAGGTAACTCAACATACCATGTTAAATTCATGTTAGTAAGACTAATGAATTATTGTAGTAGTAAAGCATCGTTCCCTCTAGTATTTCCATACATGGCTTTAAATTGAGCCAATTGCTGTCATGGATTTTCTATGATAGGAAAGGTGTTGAATTTTTGCACAACATATCCTTTAGGATACTATAGTTGATCATATTTAACTGGTATGGTATGCTTTTCCAACTGACTGTTCAATAGCTTTTGAAGCAATGACTACTTTAACTTTCTAGTTCATGAGTTCTTCTACTTGAGATTTGGTGATAAGATTAGCCTTTTGATGGGCATTTAATATAGTTTCTCTTAGGGCTACTTATTTTTGGGTTGAAGTTGTTGGAAAGTTAGGCATAGCATTTTGTATGCCTCAATTTTAGCTATTGAATTGACTATCTCTAGAGTATTTCTTGGAGGTACTTGATATGTTGTATATGTTGTAGCTTAAGTTACCAAATAACTATTTTATCACCGTTCATTTCATCGAGGTGATTGTTGAGTTGGATAATTTCTTAGTCTCTTCTTTGGAGCTAAGAACAAATCTATCATTGTAATCTTATTACAATATCTATTAGTTTTTACCTCAACCTTGAGCTTCATGTCCAAGTTGTTGATGGCATGGGATCTTTTGATGTTCTTCTTCTTTTTTTTGTTTAGGTGTCACATTACTATTTCAAAATGAGTATCGACCATGTGAACAACTTTACCTTCCTTGCAATCCATATCTTCTTCATTTTGGAAGTTCGTAATTAGATGATTCTCTTTGATTGAGAAATCCTCATCTTCTTAGAAGAGTTGATTATCGATCTTATCATCTATCCGGTTGATTTTTTTTCAAATACATTTTTAATTTTAAAAGGTTCATATCCTTTCATCCGGTTTAGCTCATATGAGTTGTCTTATCATTAGTGACTTGGGATTCTTTAGGTACCCAAATTGATCGAGACCTTCTAGTGGTGGATCTATGGGAATGTATCTTAGATGTCACACCTTAGTGTTCACCGATGAATTATATTATGTTTTTGTGTTACTGAGACCTTCCAACAATTGGACACTTAGTATCTTTGCATCTAAGGGCTCGTTGTTAGTGTTCATAGAATATGTTACCCTTAGGTCATGAGTTCTCCTCTAGGTGGGCACAATATTTTTCAATATTTTCACATTTCTTTGAGTTTAGAAATTAGTTTAGGAAAATTTTGGAGCTTCAAGTGGGAATAGACCAATAACTATGCAAGTGACCTAAAGGCTATAAATACTAAGAGTTTTCAAAGTGAGTGAGTTTAGTGAGAGTGTAGTGACAACACTTGGAGAGTAACATTTCAAGTGTTATATGCTTTGTGTGTGTGTGTGTGTGTGTGTGCGTGCATGTGCATGTGTGGAGTGTGTGAGGGAGATCATAATCATGAGATCAAGGAGAAGGATACAAAATGAAAGGAGAGAATTTATCGGTGCACTCTTACTTTTTTGTATTTTCTAGTACTTCATACACATATTTATGTATTGTGTTTGTGTTTTACTTTCTATAATGTTGAACTAAGAGTGTGAACTCTGAAATTATGTGAGATTTGGATGTTTATGTTGTATTAAACTATGTTTTGTTGATTAATATAAGGAAATTATTTGTGCTTCTAATGGATATGTTGTTTTTTTTTTCTTCATGCTTCATTTACATCTGGTCTAGTCAATTGCAAAGTTATAATCAAATGTCATCAAGAGATATCGATGGAGTCCTAGAAGAACAATTAGGAAAAAAGAAAATGAATGTATTAAATAATTATTAAAATGCTAGATAGACCAAGTGTTAAATAGTCATTAAAACATATAATTATTTTAAGGATCCTCAATCATTTAAAAAGAACTATGGGTAATGCAACTAATCAAAATTTACTTGACACTAGGCAAAATATTGAATAAAAGTATTTATTTAGTTATACTTGTCTATACATAAAAGGTATAGCATTTTTGCTCCTGGTTGACACTACAATCTTAAAATTAATTCACTATTGTGTTTAATATAATACATAATCCAAAATTTCTATAAATTTAGAGAACTGCTTTTAAACTTTAGAAAACACCTTTATTTTCTATAAAAATATAAAATCATAAAAACTAATCTTTTTAATACCTTGCAAAATAGTAGATAGTAATTTTAATTAAGCACTTGCATTTTTGTGGATAGAAACTAGGTTTTAAATGTTTAGTACTTAATATAAATTAATATTAATTATGCTCTAATCCTCATAGGAATGATACAATACTCATTCTATATTAGTTGATTTGCTAAGTGCACTTATGTATAGGGTAGAAAGTTCTAATTAAGTTTTAGCGTATTGGGGATTTGAAGTAAAATAGTAATTTGTATTAAGTTAATATTAGTTTTGCTAAACTATTTTTAATTCGAAATTTTGTTATGTATTATGTGTGAAATATCTTTGTACTTGTTTATTGTATTCCTATTTTAGTTTTAAATAAACGTTATGATTTCTAAACTTTATATCTGTTGAGGTAAAACTATAGAATTATTGTCATTAAACTTAGAAATCAAACAACATTGCAAAAAAATATTAGAAAAGAAAAAAGTCTAGCGATTTAAGTGCAAGAATACTTAATTATTTAGCCAATAGATTCAATGACCCATTTTCAAACATATATAATATAATCTAAGTTGGAGGACTCATCATAACTTCTCATGAAAAATAAAAATTCAATCTTTAATCAAACTAAAAATATTAAAAATTAGACTAATTCATATATTTTATAATAATCAAAATTATATACCTAAGGTTCCAATTAGGTTATCCTCAAAATCAACTTAAAGAAAAGAAGCCTTCACTTGAAGACTTATTGTTGCAAATGGGAATCCAATTACAAAGTCAAATATCTTCTATTAAAAATTTAGAAATCCAACTAGGACAAATGGCTAATAACCTTGCAACACATCCTAGGATATTCTACCTTATGAGAAATTAATCCTAATAAAATGGATAAAGAGCAAGATAATGTGATTAAATTTAGAAGTGAAAAAGTCCTAAGAGGGATAAAGATTGATAAGGATAAACTAGAAGTTAAAATTTGGAGTTTAGAAAATATTATTGAGGAGATGATAAAAGAAAAATAAATAAAATTAGTGAGAAAAAGGAGGCTGAGAGAAAAGTTTTTGGGAAAATGAGTCATCACCTTTCCCTTAAAGACTCCAAAAATATTGAGCAAGAAATTCACCCCTTTGACTTCAGAGGTTTGAGAAATTTTTTCAAGTGTTCTGACGTTAATGAAAATGTTTTAAGTTGATTTTATGAATTTTCATGATTTTCTAATTTTTTATTTCAATTATATTGACCTAAGAATTGCAATTTCAATAACTTCAAATCCAAAGGTCATTTGACCTTAAAGTTTTAGTGGGGTTCCTTGCCAATTTAAGCTTCTTAATGTTTCATCCTATTGAGATGTGTACTTTAAGGTTAATTAAAGCTTTATTTTTTTTAATAAAACATAAATTAAGCCTAAAAAAAAATTAATTAGGGGTTTTAATTTTATTAAATTCTTCTCTGGAAGATGTATTCATAGAGTGTTTATTTTAAATTTAGCAGTTTTAATAAATTTATTATAATTTTCCTAAGTACAAATTAATTATTTCAATTAATTATCAAATTAGGCCATTTTATGGTTTAGTGGATTTTAGAGAGTTTTAGTTAAGTGTTTAGGTTCAGGTGGTTTATTATGATTTATTATGATGATTTAAGTTATTTTCATAATATTTCATGATTTTATAATTTAATATTAATTTATTTTGTCAAAACTAAGGTTTAAAGTTGAAAATTCCATATTTTTAGATTTACTTTACAATAAATCATAAAAAATTCCCTAAGGTGTGTTATAACCTTAATTTCATTTTCCCAAAGTTTTAAATTAATTGAATGAGTGATTTGAGTTTAATTATTTTTATTTAAACCTAAATTAATCCAAAATTATCTAAAATTAATTTGGGATTTTGGGTTTAATGGATTCCTCTCGTTGAGATGAATCCATAGAGCCATTATTTATATTTCTTGTTGAGTAATTTATTTTCTATTTTTTTTTTTGAATTTTCTTGTATTTTTTAAACATTTATTTAAGTCAAATAGGGAGTTTCCTTTTTTTAACAGTGGTGCTAGATGGCGTCATGGCGGTGCCGATTTGGGATCGTGGATCGTATATTTCATGCTATTTGATCAAGATCGCTTGAATCATCACTCGATGTCCTATAGGATATTAATCAAATTGTGCGACTAGATCAAGATCATCTATTTCTAACAAAAGGAGCGGACGACAATGATTATATCTCTTTTAACAATGATAAAAGCTGAACGCCATCAGACAATTCAAGGTGATTTCTATCTATTTAACTAATGAATTCACTTAATTTCAATTGAAAATCCATCAAGGACTCAAATGGAATGCATCTATATGGCTTGATGTCGCTTAAGATCAAGTTTATTTCAAAGAACCAACGTGGAATGAAAAGGGTTTTTGATTGCAAACCTCATTAGCGGTGATCTTCGATAGTGGGGACAATTCAAAAAGCTTCGTGGGAGCTCGATGAACCTCTAAGAAGAAGGAATCAGATTGCCTTACCTTGAACCAGCCTATAGAGCAAGATTTGTCCATTTTCTGGTGGCTTTAGTAATTCTCTTGCTTGCCGGTGGGATCAGAGGTGCGCCATCTTCATTTTGCTTAGGGAAGGTGATAAGAATCTTAGATAGACTCGAGAATCGTTCTTTCCTCCTACCATTGTTGGATGAAAGCTTTATGCCATGAAGAGCTTACCATGGCCAGCCAAGGTGATTGCCACCCTTGGAGGCTAGCTCGAAAGAGTGGCCAGTTAACTAAGGTTAGTCTAAAGCCATGAAGGCATGAAGATGAAGTGAGGAGAAGGAATCAACGAGGTATCTTGGATTAGGAAGGGTTTTGTTTGCATGCTCCACCTCATTTCTCCATGTGATGGATTTTAGCCTCCTTATTACACCTAACCTTGGCTGGCAATCATCCTTAGATCACCTTAGGATGAGTCTAAATGACTTCAAATGTGATTAGTAAAAGCTTTAAGTATACATTCTCACCTTTAATGCATTTGGGTTTAAATCAATTCAAAGTGAATCAAATGTATTTATTTTGATTAATTTTAGATGTAAGTACCAATCATTGTTGATTGTATAATGAATGATTTATGAATTAATTGATCCATACCACATGAACATTTGATGTCATATAGGCCAATTCGACCCAATTGACTTGAATGGGTCAAATTGGATTTTCTAACTATTAAGACATTTTAGGATTTTGGTTTAAACTTAATTGTGTTCAATTGGTTATTTATGTTATTTTAGATTTTTTTGTTTGGATTTTTTGACCCATTTGACTTGAATGACCAATTTGACTCATTTAAGTTATATTTGGACCCAATCATATTTAATCATATGTGTGAGATGATTTGGACTGATCAATTTCATTTGATTTGAAATTAATTTCAATTTTGACCCATTTGACCCAAATTGGGCTTAATGGGTTTGGTTGGATTCATTTGGGTCAAATGACCAAATAGGTCAAATTAAACCCAATGATTGGTTTGATTGTGTTTAATAATCATTTCCAAATGATTTTGAACAATCAATTTAAATTGATTTTAAGTTAATTTGGATTTCAACTCAATAAGGCTCATTTAAGCCATTTAGGTCAAATGTCTAATTAGTCTAATTAAGGCCTTAAAGAATTTATATTTTATTTGACCAATTTGGTCATTTGACTTAAATGAATCCAACTTAACCTATTAAGCCTAATTTGGGTCAAATGGTTCAAAATTGAAATCAGCTTCAAATCAAATAAAATTAATTACTCTAAATCTTTCTACATGTGATTAAACATGATTGGAGTCCAAATGTACTTTCATTGAGTTAATTTGCTAATTAAGCTCAATTAATTTAAACCATTTAATTGAAAAATGAGTCAAATTAAGGTTAAACTAAATTAAACCCTCACATGGCAAGGAGTAATTGAACTTCAAGTTATCCATTAGATAATTAACATTAATTAAAATCTGAATCAAAGTTTAATTAATCAAGAGGAGTTCAATCAAACAACTTTAATCAATTTGGCATCAAGTTAACCACAACAATCAAACCCAAATGTACCTTGAGTTAGCCTAACTCAGAGACCATTTTTTAAATTGGTTAAAAGTGATCATATCTCAATTCAAGTTAAGAAAATATAACCCATAACCATAGGATTATAGCTGAGGTGGAATGATTAAAAAGGGGTTAAAAAAGAAACTATAAGAATTTAAATTATATTTTCCCTCATCCATCCTCTTCACCTCAACTAAATTGAATTCTTTCCATTTAGTTGAATGCCTCTTGGAGGAAACTTCCAAAGGGATCAAGGGGATAATGGCTATCACCATGGCAAGCAAGGAAGAGAGCATCTCCCATGGATGATGGCTCACGACCAAGGTGAGAAAAGAGAGGAGAAGACTTCCTCCTCTCAAGGATTTCATTCTTATACATTCCTAATGTCAAGAGCAACCTAATCAACCCTTTGCTCGAGACCCATGCCATCGGTGGACAGATTCCAGCCAACTAAAGTCTTACATATATGGCTCTTAGCCACGCATTGAAGATGGAAAAAGGCTTTATTTTTTCATTATTTTTACTCCAACACATTCACAAGAAGAAGGGAAACGAAGTCGAAGCCTTCCCCTATTCTCTTGCCACCGGTAGGCCAGACATTGGCCAAAGCCAACGGCATAGAACAAGAAAGCTCTTGGCCATCTATGGAAAAATAAGATAGGGGATTTCTCATGTCAAATTAGCCTTCCCTACACATTCCATGCATGAAGGTGACCTAAAACGAACCCTACCTGAGGTTCATCATAGCCATCAAGCTAGAAAACCATCAAAATAGAAGGAAAATGGCCAAAAGTTGGTCTCCATGGTGTTTTGTGAGGAGGCTAACTAAGAAATCTTCACCATGGCTTCGGCTCAATGAGGTGAAGGTTCTTGGAGCATTGTAGCCGCTAGGGATTGTCACCGAAAAGGTATGGACCTAAACTGACCCCTTAAGTAATTTTGTTTAGTCCTTTGTGAAGTGAATTTTATCTCCAAAGAGATTAAACTATATAGATCGAATACAAATCGATCTTTGATCATTTTATGATCAAAATTATGCTGAAATTCCCCTTGAATCATGAAAAATCAACCAGATTTGATGGACAACGTCTACTTCTCACCGGCAAGAATAGGGGCTCGATCTCCACCATATGTTCCTTCTATTAGGCACAGATGGTCCTGATTTAGTCACATGGTATGATTAAACACCTTAAGGAATATGCGGGTAAAATCTTGATCATCCGATCGAAGATTGGACAGTTGGGACGAATCCCACATCCCCTGCCACAATCTGAGTTTGATTCGCGTGGATCCAGCTGGATGAATTCGGTGTTGCCACACGTAAAGCGGTGCTGAGTCGATGCCATGTGGCGCCACGTTGGTGCCACATGGCGCGATCGTTTAAAGCAAGAAATTTTTATTTTTTGAATTAAATAAAAATTAAGAAAATTTAAAAAATTTAAAAATCATAAACAATAAAATACTCAATAAAAAAATGCAATTAAAGGCTTTATGGACTCCTCTTTGTGAGAGGAATCTATTAAACCCAAAATCCCCAATTTTTAGTGGGTAATTTTGGGTTTAAATGAAACTAATCGAACTCAAATTAATCACAAACTATTAATCCAATAAATATGAAACTTTGTGGTACTAAAATTGGGGTTAATATACACCTTAAGTATGTTCAAGGTTTATTGCAAAGTAAATCAAAAGACATTGAATTTCCCATCTCAAACCCTAATTTTAATTAAATGAATTAATATTAAAATAAGAAAATCATGGAAAATAATAATCACCTTAAATCATCATAATAAACTTTAATGAACCTAAAAACACCATTAAAACTGAATGAAATCTAATAAATTAAAAATGACCTAATTTAGCAATTAAGTAAATAAATTAATTCAATTAATGCACTTGAACTTAAAAAAATCATAATAAATCAACCAAAATTCCAAAAATTCTAAATGAACCTGTATGGATGCATCTTCTAGATAAAAGCAAAGAAAAATAAAACTCCTAAGTAATTCCTTCTAAATTAAGCTTAATTTAGGTTTTAATTAAATAATTAAGACCTTAATTAATCCTAAATCATGCATCTGATTAGAATGAAACTTTAGGAAACTCAAATTGGCAAGGAATCCCACTTGCCATAAAATTTCAAGTTAAATGTTATCGAATTTCCAATCCTTATGTCAATTTACATGAAATAATCTATTGGAAAATTACAACAAATTATAAAGATTCACAAATTAATTTAAAACCTATTCATCTACATAAGAACACCTATGAACAATTTTCCAACACTATAAGTCAAAGAATTTGATTAATTACAAACTTAGGATTTTATGGAAACCATTAAAACTGCAAAATGTAATGAAACCTTAAAGTTAATAAATTATTAAATTCATGATAAATCAATTAATAAAATATTAACACATAATCCATTCAGTTAAGCTTGGATTAAAACATTAACCTAAATGTATTAGGTGAACATAATTCAAATTAAATAAACACGAATTAAATGGACATAAATATTAATAAAATAAATAATATGATCAATATAAATCAAATAAGTCAAATCAAATTGAAAATAAATCAAACTCATAAACATTTAATAAAATTAAAAGAAGTGGAAAAGAAGAATAAATTTTTAATTCCAAAATAAAATTAAATATTGATCTAAATTAAACTCAGACCAAATCATTTAAGTGAATTAAAAGGAGGTTAATTAAGATACTTAAGATCTTAGTTAGACCTTTAGAATGAACCTTCATCTTAGGGTGAATGCTTTATTCTATTAGGATTTAGGATGTTGAATAGAATGGGTTCCACCCATAGTGAAATTTATTTTACTCTTCATTCTTGAAAATTTAGAATTCATTTTAACATAAAAATGAATTTAAAAATAAAAATAAGAATCACAAATCATTAAATCATTTGAATTAAAACCATCCAATGATAAATCTAACAAACCTTAAAACATAAATTAAAACTTAAATTTTAAAAGTCTAACAAAGACTTACCATACAAGCCCATTTTCTTCACACATTAGATTATTAGATCAGCACTCTGAAGATAAGTCGATCCGTGATATGATGTGATGTGATATTTTTCTTGCTTTGTGTGTGCTATTTTAAACTAAATGTATAGGATTGTTTGCCTTTAGACTGAATGATGGGACGTTCTTTTAGAACCAATGTTGTCTTTGCTATGCTAATGGGTCCGCTATAAAATTATAAAATTATAAATTGCTTGCTAATCAATCCCTAGGACAGTGGACTTGGCAAGCAACTAATGCGAAGCCTGTACGTTTGCAAATATAACTTCTAGTGTGCTATTGCAATTTCCTGATGTTTATTTTGCATGGCTTAGAATTTATTTTGAAATTTTAAATGTAACCTAAGCTTAGAATTAGGATTTATGGGGTCTAGGATTAGCAGGAGAAAATCTTACTAGTAGATTGGTGTAGAGGTCTCATGTGAAGCTCAAATGGAGCTCCTTAAAGAAGAAGACAATCTTGGAGAGAAGACCCTCATAGATCTAGACTTTGGTTCTAGGCTTGGCGATATAAGAGTAGAGTTTGACTACCCATTTTGTCTTTCTTCTAGGGTGTACAGTGGTACCTGACTGCAATGGTCTATTCTTTAATTTAGATTAGTGTGATTTATCAACCTACTTTTTATTGGTTTATTTCTATGATGTGCTTTTGTGTTGAATGCCTAGATGATTAGGCTTTTAAGAAAATTAAATTTACAACCCAACCTAAATATAAATAACTTAAACAAAAAAACTTGAAACTTCACATTAATTAAAGCCCTATGAATAACTTAAAATTAACTAGAAATAACTAGCTTTTGTGAATCATGCTAGCATATTATTCTAAATTCCTAAATTGGGTGCTTTGCCCATTGCACATAATGGGCATCTGACCTTTGAGGATGACCACCTTCTTAGGGCAGTCTGCCTTCTCTTCTTGATTAGCCCATGACTACTTCTAATTGCATCTCATTATAGGCATAAATTGCATACCCCAAAAGCCTTAAATGATTTGCGAGTCAAGATATAAAAACTAAAATTTTTCAAATTAGTTAGGTGCATATCATATCCTCCATAATCTTAAGGATTAGGGAGTGAGTCTAGGCTCTTATATTCTTACCTAAAATTTAATAGCCTAACGATCTTATATACATGAGACTTGGCATCATGGATTTAAAATTCATTTAGGTGGTATTAATTATCAGCCATTTCAAGTGGGTTATAAGTCTAGAAGAGTTAGGGATAGGTTCATTTCCTCAAATGAGAGGAATAGCTAATAATTCTCAAAAGTTGAACTAGGTCAAGCCTTTGATTTATATCATAAGAACTTATAGACTTAGGTTCTGATAATAAGTCTTCACCTTAACACATTTCTATAGTCTTGTGCTACTAGAATATAAGTCATAGAGTTCTAATAAAACTTTAACTCAAAATTTAATTTAAATTCTAAAATTTAAAGCCCAATAGTAGGATTGTTGAAATGTCCACTGCGTATCCTAGTATTTATGGACATTTCCAACTTTATCACTTTTAATTTCCAAAAGAATTCCTCCACTTTGTAGTGTTCCCTTTTGAAATTCTAAATAATCATTTACCTTTGGAACCAGCTTAGAATTCTATAGAAATAAATGCTATTTTTTAATCTAGAATATTCTTTGGAAGAGATACTTATTTGAGTTGTAATTAACTATGGGGCTTGTTATAGGGAACCATGAACCTAGTTTAATATAAACCCTCTCTACTTCGTTATGTAGTTAGGGGAAAACTCTTTGATATATTAAAGACCCATTAACCTTAAGAGTATTTTATTAAATGAACAATTCCATTATAAGATAACATGTTTATCTTTTGAGATAATATGTCTACTTCTTAATGATAAGTTTAATCATCCAATTAACAATTTTCTAAATTCTATATGGTGTCATACATTTTTTTATATATGACCTACATAAGTCAAATCTATGTTAAAAGGGTTGACCAAATTTGACCTCCATTGGGATTTGACTCCATTTATATTCATGTTATGATTTCATGGTTTCATTTGATTTTAGTTTGGATTTATTTTGATATAATTTAGATTTCATTTGTTTGAGCTTAATTAATATAATTAGGTTAATCTCTTAAATTACCTTAATTTAAGCTCAGATGGACTCAAATTTCAAGTGGAATGTGTTTGATTTACTTCTTTGTTTATGTTTGAGATTCAAGTTGAGTCCACTTAAATTAGGTTAGACCAAACCTTAGAAGGATGCACTAGGTTACTTAGGTGTAGTATCCTAAGTTCTTAATTATAAAGCTTCTAATCTAGGATTATGTGTCATAATTACTAGCTTTAGAATGATGTTAACCTCATCCAAATATGAGGTCAACAATACCGATGAACTTTATTGAAAAGGAAATATCAATCAACCCATTTTAATCCATCTGGTGAGCACCATGGTGTGCATCTAGAATATCTCTAGAGATCCACCACTAGAAAGTCTTGATCAATTTGGGTATCTAAAGAATCCAACCAAAAATAATGCAATATGATCAAGCTCACTAGATGACAAAAGGTCAATCACCCATCATAAATTGAAATTTCTAAGCTAAAAATAATTATTCAATGACTAATGATGTGGATGATTAACCCATTTAGAAAGATAACAACTTTTGATTGACGAACAACAAGTTCTCGATTTCAAATGATGAAAATATCGAAGCATGAAAGTCGAGGTTATTTGCATGGTTGATATATGTTTATGAAAGAGGAATGTGGTGCTTGAACAACAAAATGAGGAACAATGTAAACAATGCCCAAGTAATTAAGTTCTCGAAGGAGAAACTCGAATAAAGATTAATGAAATTAAAGAACTAATTGATGTTGTAACAAGGTTACAATGACAGATGGGTTCTTAACTCCAAAGAAGAGAACAAAAAATCAACCAACTCAAAATTCATTTCAACGAGATGAATGGGCTAATGGAAGAGTTGTTTGATTAGCTTAACTTAATAGCAAATGCAATGTAACAAGTACCTCTAAGAAATCTTCTAGAGATGATAAACCTAATAAATGAAACTTGGGGTATGCAAAATGCTTCACCTAATTTGCCAAAAGACATAAAGGCAAAATCTCTAGGAGAAGTTATACTAAATGCTCACCAAGAGGTTCATATCATCACAAATTCTAAGTAGAGGATATCAAAAGGGTCAAACTAGTCATTACTTTAGAGACAACTAAATAATTAGTTAGAAAAGGCTGACCATATGCGGCTGAATATGACCAAGTATAATATCCCAAAGGTTATGCTATGCCAAAATTCAACATCTTTTCAGGCATGGAAAATCTATGGTAACATCTAGTCCAATTCAAAGCTATGTGTGGGAACATGAGAGAAAATAATACCTTACTTCTTCAACAATTCATTAGCTGTCATACCAAAATAATCATTGAATGCCATGCTAAGTTGCCCAATGACACAGTAAAAACGTTCACTATGTTGGAAGCACTCTTTGTCAAGAGATTTACAAGAGTAACTAAGAAGGTAAGAATCAGATCTCCCCTTAGAAAAGAGAAGAAAGGATGAGAGTGTCATAAATTATATTACAAGATGGAAGAATCTAAGCATGAAATATGATAAAAAAACTCATAGAAAAGCATGCTCTCCTAATGGGAAACATTGATGATCAAAAGGCTTCCATACTTAGCCTAACTATAAATACATTCCAAGAATTGTTGGATCGTGTAGCCAAGTTTGTGAGACTTCCCAAGCAAAAGGGATTTAATACCAGTTATAATAATAATTTATCTAGGAAAGGAAGCAACCTAAGTCATATAATTTGAAGAAAAATGATGTGAATTCAACATTGAAATTTATAGTTGATAAAAGAGGAAATGGAGGTGCAACGACCTCACAACAAGTAACGAAACCCATGGAGGATAATAAAAAGGGTTCTACCCTCTAAGAAAAAATGGCCAAGCATTATTCATTTAAAAGAGAATGTATTGGTAAAATTTTCAAACATGTCCTAAAGTTGGGATTACAATTGCAAGAATCATGTCGACCTGACCAAGTAGACAATGTCAATGATCCCAACTATTATCTATTTCACAGACTTATATGTTACACAATCAAAGATTATTTTGTCTTCAAAGACTAGGGAAAAAGGAGTAATAAAAATATGGAGCTCACCCTATCTGAGAGTGTATAAGTACATCTTAAAAAGGGGAAGGTGATTGTTATCACAGTACCCCCAAATCAAATTACAGAAAATAAACAGGTCAAGCTAGTGAAAACTAGAATATAAATAATAACGGAGGCAAAGCACCACTGGTTTATAAAGAAGGTTGTTGGGAGACCTTCATCTCAAAGAAGACTAAATAGATGATCAACATTTTTCTAGCTGTAGTAGGTATTCAGTTGAAGAACTTCATGGAGCCTAAAATAGATCCAAGAATACTCTTGCCCAATAGGGGGCAATTTTTATATTAAATAAAGAAGACAAAATGTGACCAAGCTTCCTCATTAAAATCTCATAAATCAAGGAAAAGTGAAACATTGAAAACCATAGTCAAGACATAAAGGATGATTGACTTTTTAGATAAATATGAGCAACCTCCATGTAAACCAATTAAGTTGGTGGAGTGCATGACCCACTTACAACTTGACTTGAAAAATCCTAAAGAAGAGGTTTCAAAAGAAACGCGTCGATTCATAACCATACATGAAAATTCTAATTTCAAATTAAAAGAGAGTCATGTTACATGATTGTAATAAAATTGGCTATGAGGAAGAGCAATGCTTTCCCAGCCTATCAAAATGAAGGTTAATTTAAACTCAAAGAAGTTCTTTCTTAAACTAGGGAACAACTCAAGTTCTGAAAGCTCTGAAAATTCTAAAGAAGCATAGAGTTTACAAACTTTCTTTGATAAATAAGAGTTCACAAAAGAAGTAACTCAAATCCAATTATGGAGTGGAAAGCAAATGTCTCCACCACCATAGAAGAAAGTCAGGGACAAAATTAAATAAATTCAAATTAATGAAGATGCCTTACCCCACCACTAGCTAAGCCTTAAAAGGCCACCAAAATCGGAGTGGTCTATATGTTCTTATTGACCTCATTTTTGGATGAGGTTTAACATCATTTTCAATCTTATTGATTCGGATACTTAATCTTAGATTAAGGATTTCTTATTCAAACACTTCAAAAACTATACTTAAAGACTTAGTGAGTCCTTCTAGGGTTCATCCTAACATAATAGAATTAGGTGGACCAAAAATAAATTTAAATCTAAATAAATGATTGAATCAATCTAATTGAAAATTAAATCCTACTTAGCATAGAGTAAGATAATCAAGGTGCCAACTAACCTACCTAAGCACAAATCTCATAAACCCAAGGAAATTCAGATAAAATCAAAACAAATTGAAATTAAATGAAAGTCATAAAGTCAATACATAAACATAAATGGATTTAAAATAAATTCTAAATGAAAGTCAAATATGATCAACCATTTGACAAAGAGTTGACTTATGTGGGTCCTATCAGGTCATAGATCAACACACCAAAATTTGACCAAATTAAATTATTCTAAAGGCTCAAATCATCAAATGAACTTGTTTAAACATGAATATAAACAAATCTAAATCCAATAAGCCTTAATTAAGTTAGTTAGATCACTTAATCTAAATATGCCTTTATGGACCTTATAGAACTTAAATTTTAAATCAATCAAAATCAACTAAAATTATATATCAAATACATTTGAAAATCATCATTAAACATAATTCAACCAATTATGGGGTTTAATTTAATCAATTTGATTATTTGATCCATTTGAACCCATGTTAGCCCATTAAGCCCAATTTGGGTTAAAGTGGGTTTAAATTCAAAATTAACTTCAAGTGAAATAAAAATATAATTAAAAAATATCCTAAATACTTAAATAAACAAAATTTAAGCATAAACCTAGATCAAATACATCATCAAATGGAATGATTCAAGCCGCACCAAAGGAACATATGCTTAAGTGAACTAACTTAAAGTATTTATCCCTAATCCCAATTGAAATGAGTTTGCTTGACTCATGAATCATCTTAAATATGATTTGAACAATTAATTGGGAATTTAAATGAATAAATAAAAAATAGTGTTCATACTTAGCCAAATCCAAATCAAACTAAACTCAGGATTAAATGTGAGCATGTGAGTTTAAACCTATACTAATCACATTTCAATACCTAGACTTATTCTAGGATGTGTCTAAATTGATTGCCAAATTTGAGAAAACTTAAAAGTCTCAAGTAAATCCAAAACAAAAGGAATATGCCATGAGAAAGTGATGTGGAACATGAAGACAAATCCTCCCCAATCCAAAACACTTCCTCCATTCCTCCACTCCTCATCCTAACTAATTTGGATTGTTCCCAATCAATTGACCACTCCAAGGGCGGCAATCACCATGTAAAAAAAAATTTCTCCCAATATAAATTTCATCCACTCATGGAAAAAGGAGAGAAGGACTTTCTCAAGCTATTTTGAGCATTCATACGCCTTCCTTAAGTGAAACGAAGAAGAAACCCCTTTTCCTTGATTCCCACACCACCAACAAGCCAAATTTTGACCAAAGCTGCCAGTGAATAGGTGGATCTTAGACTATAGAGCAATGAGAGTCTTGATCATTTTGTAAAAAAACATATTGAAATCCTCCATAGGTTGCCAAAATTTGGCTATGAAATAGATCGATTTGTGGTTTTCACCGGAGAATAGGGACATTGAAGACCCCAAGGACCCATCACCCATTTTGATTTGGCTACACGATTTGATTTAAATCCCTTAAATAATGGTAAACTAAATCATAACCGGTTGATCTTAAATATAATGGATGATCATTTAATAAAAGGCTCCTAAGGATAATAGGTCATTCATATACTAGAGACTTTTCCCCTGAACTACATGGGAAGTAGAGCAAAATTTATTTTGAACTAGGTTCATGGTTCCCTATAAGGGAAAGCCCTTATAGCTAATTACATCTCAGGAATGGAGGACCTATTCCTAAGAATACTCTTGATTAAAGAAAAAAGTTATTATTTCTATGGACTTCTAAGCTAGTTTTCAAAGTACTAATGTTTTGGAATTTCAATCCAAAATCAAAAGTCTAATTTTCAGATGTCAAACAAAATAAAGTAGGAAATGCATGTTGATACTAAGATGCTAGTAGGCATTTGTACTACCCTATCATTAGGATTTAAATTTTGGAATTTAATTTAAATTTTGAGTTTATATTTTCTTAGAAATCTAGGACTTAGGTTTTAGCAGCACAAGACTATAGAAATGCCTAGGGTTGAAGACTTACTCTAAGGAGGATTATGGTGCTTTAATTTGGAGTCATTGAGATAGCACAGATCTTATGTGGTACTTATTGAAATGATCAGGTATGAAATTAAGGTATGATGTACAATCTTGAAAGATGGAAACATTAGCCTACAATGGACCTAATCACCTAAAAAAAGGACTAAAAGGCATGGGTCTTCGTTATACTAGATGTATTTCCACTTTACATGGAGAAGTAAAGTAGGTTTATTTTATGTCGGGTTCTTTAGTTCCCTAAGAAATGGGGCTTTCTTAAGAACATTCTTGATTAAAAGTAGTCAATCATATCTCCAAAGATTTCAAGGCTAGACTATCAAAGGATTAGGTATTTTTAGGAAGTCAAGTGGGAAAGTTTAATTTGGAAGACTTATTTTGGATTTTAAAGGAGGATAAGGGAGCACTCATGATACTAGGAAGCTTAGTAAGTTCTCTGATCTACCATATGATGAGGCTTTATATGTTTGAAAGAGAGAGTTTATTTTAGTTTGAGTTAAAATTTTATTAGAATGTTAGTTATAGTCCATCAACACAAGATTATGGAAATGTCTAAGAGGTGAGGATTTATATCCCAGCCCAAAGAAAAGAAATAACCTTAGAACCTAAGTCTACGATGCTTTAGCATAAGCTAAAAGCACAACATAAATCTAATTGGAAAAGGGGACATGGTGGTTGCCTCCACAAGAGAGGACAAACCCATCCCGACTTTTCTAGATTTACAACAACTTGGGGTGGCTACCTACTAGCAGCTCCTATGATTCAAATCCATGTAGACTGGTCTTATGTAAGTGCAAGATAGATAGGTGTTACTTAATTAGGAAGGAGACTAGAGTCCTAAACTCACTCCCTAAGGCACTAAATCATGATTGGCATGAACATGACTTAGACTAAATGCAAAATTTTATAAATTTTTTTATCATTTTGACATATTCATTTGGACAGAGCTTTGGGATAATTATTCCTAAATGCCTGATGAAATATAGTTGTTGGCTAAATCAGTAGGAGAAGGTCTTCTCCACTACAAGAGATGCCCTCCTAGGTCAAGCATTCCCCTATCATGTAAGAGTGGAGACCCTACATATTAAAAAGTGAAGCAAGAAGTTATGCATGATGTTAGAATATTCAACATTGAGCTAAGGGTTGCTAAATCATTTAATTATCTTGATTATGACTTAAGCTTTAAAGTGAGGTTATGAGTTATATTGAAAATATTATGAGTTATTAGTGAGGGTAGAAAAATTAATTTTATCCTAAAGAGCCTACCACATTTAGTCCACACATTCAAACATCAAGATTTAAAAAACCTATGAAGAACATGCAATTTCTATTACGCAAGATAAATACAACAACCAAACATTCATAGATTTTATTAAATAATAAGAGGTCGATGCTGGTCGCTGCAGACACCTAGAAAATAAAAGAAGTTGGGTAGAAGCTCTACCCTTATACAAACTACAAAAAAGAATACTACATTTATAATTAAATTAGATTCTATGAGGGTTCTTTATCTTTCTTTCCTCCTTTTGATTTGATTTTGCTCCAAGGCTTCATAAGGCCTCCTAGGACTTTGCCTTCACCGCTCATCCTAAACCCCATAGTACTAAGCCTAATTCCTATTGTAAAATTATATTTTTTATAGAAAAGTAAAATCTAACTACACAAAATAGATGTTAGCTAAACATACATACAACCCAAGCAGTTATATTCTATAAATTTAAACTTAGTACCTTGGACATGGGTAAGTAAGCTTACCTATCTTAGTGCAGATTATGCAAATGGGGTATAAACAACCTGCAAACAAAAGCATTTATATATATTTTTTTTATTTCAGCAACCCCTTTAGCATAATCTCCTATGAAAAATATTATTAGGCTAACCATTACCTAACATCTAGTATATGCACAAATAATCCTAACATCCAGTCTAAAATATTAAATCATAAAACAAAACTCAACATTATAACATACATCATCCTAACTTAGAACTAGAAGTGGTGACTTAGTGTTCTAAGGTCTGTGCTTAAGTTTAGTGTGGGATGTCTTAACGAGGCTTTATAATTATGATTATCTAAGATTTGGAATGTTTAAGTTATACATGAGGGTGGTTTTACTTCAAGTCATTAAGAGGATTTGTAAATCTTAATTTGTGCTTTTGCTTTGTTTCAATTGATATTTACTTAGTATCTAATTGTTATAAAGAGAGGAAAAAGGTTTTACCTCCTTCATCCCTATACTAAGTCATTTTTAAAGAAGATATTATTACAATTTTAATTTCTTTTGTGAATAATTTATTAAATATTTTTATTAATCATATATTTGGGTTAATCTTAAAGAATTCTATTCAACATGAAAGGCATCTTAAGATTAATAAAATTGAATTAATATTACATATATGACACCATTCCTTTTCATTATCAATATCATGCATATGATATTAAAATTAACATACCTATAAATGCAATATATTTTGGGACACTTAAATGATTGTAATGCATATATTTTTTTGTAGAAAGATGATTTCATTCCTTGGTTAAGTATGCATACACATGTATTAGAGAATTAAGCAAGTACGTGCCGTTGCTGAACTAGAAAAGTAAGGTAATCTAAGACCTCCTTGGGGCTACTTAAAGCCTCGTATTCTCGAGATGTCCAGACTATATACTTGCTATCTCAAATAAAAATAGATGTAGATGTGAACTTGAGAATGAAATTCATGCAAAAGATGGTATATTAATGAATGATTTACTCATGTAAAGTAAAGTTCTATCAAAGTTATAATACATGTACACATATGAATGAAATTAAGTAAGTACGTTTCATTGTTAACCAAAGAAGTGAGGTAATCTAAGACCTCCTTGGGGCTACTTAAAGCCTCGTATTCTCAAAATGTCCATACTACACACTTACTAACTTCCATATCTTCTTCCATATATAATATTATAAAATCTATAGGGAATATGAATCTATCTTCCTTAACTAAAACATCCTTAAAAATTCCTTTATGTTTAGTCAAAGATCTATCAACTAATTATAGAGTCACACTTGTAGGTTGTACTTCTAGTCCTAGTTTCTTGAATATTGATAAAGGCATTAAATTTATACTAGCTCATAAATCACATAATGCTTTCCCAAAAAAATTAACCCTTATAAAAGAGTAAAACACCCAACATCTTTAAGTTTTTTTTTTCATAATTTGTATTGAATTATTACACTACATTCTTTAGTGAGGTATATTGTTTTATTTTCTCTTAATTTTCTTGTTTTATATAGAATATTTTTCATAAATTTAGCATATCAAGGTATTTATTCCAAGTCTTTGGGGAAATGGAGGTGGTGGTCTTCCTCACATTTTTCTAAATGCTTCTTTTTCTACTTCTTTTTCTTTTCTTCAATTTTTATTTTATTTTATTTTCTTCATTTTTCTTTTTCTTTACTTGATATTTCATTTTTCTTATTTTTATCATTTAGTTCTAGTTCTTTTAATTTAATTACTTTACATTATTCTTTTCTTTATCATTAGGATTTACTTCAGGGATACTATGTAAATACCTTTGAGGTTTATTTGTAAGATTTTTAGCCAATTGTCCTAATTAAATTTCTAAGTTTCTAATTAAAGCTCTTTGGCTTTGTATTTAAGTTCCCATTTGTATCACTAATTCTTTTAAAGTAAATTTCTTTTCTTTAGTTTGATTTTATGGAGGATATCCTGGTGGAATGCTAGGTCTAAAGTTAGAGTTTTGAGGGTTATAATTTCTATTATTCCAACTTCCCATATTTTCATTTTTATTAAAATTTGAACTAGAAAATTTTTTGTGATTTACCCAACCATGATTGAATATATTTGAATAAAGATTATTTAGTTTATTTGAGATATAGTTAAGCATTTTTAATCTTTAATTAGTTTGATCTTCCATTACATATATTTCAGTATTTTCTCCCACTTATTCAAATTATTAATGCTTTGATTAATTTCTAAAATGTCTAATTTCTTGAATAAGAAAGCTACTTGAGATGTCAACATTATAATCATTTTATTATTATTAACACTGGCTACATTCTTATGATTTAATCTATCAGACAGCCATTGAAAATTATTAGTTGCCATTTTCTCTTTTAAAGCATATGCTTCCTCAAAAGGTTTTGACATCAAGCAACCTCCTACTACATCTATGATAGTCCGAGATCCTACTAAGTCATTATAAAATAATTGAATGATATAAGTAATGAATAATCAGAACATTTCTTTAATAATTCATTATACCTCTCCCAAGCCTCATGTATAGATTCATCTTCTAATTATATAAATGATGTAATATCATTTATTAGCTTAGCAGTTTTAGATGTTGAAAAATAGTTTGCTAAAATTTTTTGAGCTAATTCATCCCAAGTTCTTAGAGATCCTTGGGGTAATGAATTTAACCATATTTTAACCTTATCGTTAAGTGAGAAAGAGAATAATATTAATCTAATAGCATCATACTTAACCCATTATATTTAATGATACATAATATCCTAAAAAATTGGCAATATGCATATTAGGATCTTCAATAGGTGAACTCCCAAACTGAGAGTTCTATACTATTTGAATTATATATGGTTTTAGTTCAAAGATTTTGACTTGAATAGTAAGTCTAGCAATACTTTGATATATTCCATCTACTATTTGTGTGCATATATTATGAAGTCTAGATGGTTCTCTTACTAATTGACGTCCATTGAAAGTGTTCTTGATTTCTCTTTCTTTTAATTTATTTTTCTACAAAGTCAATTAATTTCTAAGTTCAATGGCACTATTTATATAGTTTTATCTTTAAGCATGCAAAGTTTAGAAATCACAACTTTGATTCAAAACTAAAACAACAAAATTCAAAACAAGTACAAAGATGTGTCCCTTGAAACTAATAATAACTTAATACAAATTACCAATTTACTTTCCAATCCCCAATGAAAACACCAAAAACTTGATTGGTATTTTACCTTATACATAAGTGTACATATCACATCAAGTAATATCTAATCAATAGAGTATTGATCCCACAATGATTAGAGTAAAACCCTATCTTAATTTTATATTAAGTACTAATCTTTTTAGAATCTTATTTTTATCTAATAAAATATAAAGTACTTAGTTAAAATGACTATATATTATTTTTCAAGATGTTAAAAAGACTAATTTTTATGTTTTTTTATATTTTTATAGAAAATTTAGGTTTTCTTTATTTTTAAAAGTAGTACTTTAAATTTATAGAGTTTTGGATTATGTATTACATTAAACTAAGTAGTGGATTTAATTTTAAGCTCATAATGCCAATGAGGAGCAAAAATGCTATACCGTTTATGTTTAGACAAGTATAACCAAACTAATCCCTTTACCTATTTTTTTCTTTATGCCAAGTAAATTTTGATTGGTTGCATTACCCATATATCCATTTAAATGATTGTGAATCCTAAAAACAATCATATTTTAAGGACTATTTAACACTTCTAGACTGTCTAGCACATTAATGATTATTTAATATATTCATTTTCCTTTTTCTTGATTATTTTACTAGGACTACATCGATATCTCTTGATCACACTTGATTTTAACTTTCAATTTGTCGGATCACAAGTAAATAAAACATAGAAAAATCAAAAATACTATTTCCTAAAAAGCACAAATAATTTTCTTGTGTTAATCCAGAAAACATAATTTAATATAACACAAACATCTAAAAAATTCACATAAATTCATACCACTTTATAGATTAGTGGTTCATGTTAGAGAAGAGGAAAGTTTCATTAAATATTGCAAAATAACATATAGGATAACCAAAGAATAAAGAAAAGAGCACACGAGTAAATCTTCTACGCCTCCCATTCCCATTCTCTACTTCTTCGTCATGGAAATATCAAGCATCCTCCATTGAAAATACTTGATTGTTGATCTCCTTCTCTAGCACTTGATTAAAAAAAATACTCTACCACACTATCCTCACAAAACTTTGACTATACTCTAAGTGCTTCACAAAACTCTCACTCTCTTACCCCACATCTTGCTAAAATTCTAAAAAAAGTTCTTTACACTTAAAAGTAATCCTTATTTATAGCCTAAAAATAGCCTTAATTAGTTATTCCTATGCTCCTACCAAAACTGCCTCAAAACTACTCAAAACCATCGCTAAACCATCACAAATATATTATGTCAGACCATAGCATTGCGGCACTATTGATGTAGTGCTATGGCGCTATTAATCCATTATTACGACATTAAGATTGTTGCCTCTACTTCATATTTTTTTCTCTAGTACAGCTCTGCTACATTGCTTATGCAATGCTTGGGCACTGAGCTTGCTTTAAAATTGTCTCAAAGTAACCTAGCGCATCAATCACTATTGATACAATGCATATTAGATACTATTGATTTGCTCCAATTTATGCCATTTTGGTTCCTAGGCACTTTGCTTAATTTTTTCTTTTCAATTTTTTTGGACAAATTTTCTATTACAACACAAAATATACATAAAATAAACACATTTTATTATATAAAAATATTATAAATGCATTATAGTTACATAAAATTTTTACAAATTTAACACTTATCACTTGCATACCTAAAACTTTAAAAAATAAAACCAAGTATCTAAAAATATATAAAAATATGAAAATTATTGCATTAGTTTGAAGCATATCATAGTAGCCACAATCCTAGAATTTGAGGGGTAAGTCAAGGGTCTTAAAATTCTTTCATAATAAATAACATGAGGTTTAGCTAGCAACCCTACTAGACGAGATGTAAGTATAGAAGAGTTGAGATAAAGTTTACTTTCTCCGTGAAGAAGAAACAAATATATCTTAATTTCTTATATTATACTAGGTCAAACTAGTGACTTATGTTAGAAACAATTTTAGATATAGGATCTAAGCATCTTATTTCTCCCTTAGTATAGAACTAAGTCTTCACCTCTAAGGATTTTCAACAACCTAGTGCTACTAGAATTTAAGTCTTGGCATTCTAATAAAATGGTAACCTAAAATAAAAATAAATTTCACTTTCAAAGGTGTAAATCCCAACCATAAAATATATTAAAATGCTTACTAAGTTTCCTAATATCAAAGCATTTTCAACTTTTCCCCATTTGGAATCTAACAAGACTTATTTGACTTCCATTTGCAATCTTAAAATGAACTTTGAAATTTATTAAAATAAGAGCTAATTCTTTAGTTGAATGTTTTCTTAGGAGTGATTACCTCTCTCTTAAGATGTAATTAACTATAGGGGTTTGTTCTTATATGCAACTAAGAACCTGATATAAAATAAACCTTGTTCTACTTCATCCATATAGTTTAGAGGATTAATCTCTAGAATATGTAGAGTCAACTTTAGGAGTCCTTATTATGTGATCAAATCCATTATAAGGTGTTATTTCCATTTATTGAGATGGTATATTATTCTTGAATGGTAAATTTAATCACCTAAATAAGAACCCCCGAGATTTTCATGATGTTTCAAATAAAAACTCCATAAAACTTCCTGGCAAGCTCTTAGGTCAATAGCTATGCCATAGCCTGAGTAGTCTTCATAATGTATGAGAGTTGTCCCTCAGGATGCCAATAGATCCAACTCATTGGAAAAGAATCTATGCCCCAACTTAAAGGCTTGACTCATTAGATCACCTATGGTTTGGTGAATAATTATTTTAGGATTAATATAGTAGGGATCATCTACTAGTACTTTTCCTATATTACTCTTCAACTTCATTAAATATCAAAGAATAGCACTCATCGGTATCTTCTTGATCTACTTAAGAAAGGAACTCAGCTTTGCCTCCTCAGACAACTTCTCAAGGGTAGCCTTAGATGCAAACTTTCCCTCACCTTTGTCACCTTCTTCAAACTCATCAAGAAACCTAAAGACTTCTAGGTTAGCAAAGAAGGGAGTAGAGACCTTGTATCCTAAATGAAGTGAGTGCACGGATTAGTACATGAAAAAGAAAAAAATGATTCTCTAAAATGGTGAATACATACTATATATGAGCTTATATATTTTTTCAACTTAGACGAAAGTCCTAATGTTGAGTGTTTCACCCTCCAGCTTCCTCAAAACCTCTGAGCACTTGGCTTAAGAACCACCACCTTATTGATAGTGAAGAGAGAGAGAATAATCAGACTACCCACTTAATCAAAGACTTGAAAAGTAAAGTTAAGTACATTAGTTCTTCACCTTGTTTGATAAACCATCCATCTTTAGGTGAATTGTCAAGAATTAGATAGTCCCATTTTATGACCCTTAATGAAAAGATAATTGAAAAGAGTCAAGCTCTAAGTCAATCTCTCCCTCAAATGCAAAATGAAGGTTGTGACACTCATTATAGAATTTGACAACACTTGAGTGAGCACCACCCCATAAAATTCAAAATATCTACCTACTCAATGAATAGGGAAAATCAAAGGTCGAAAGTGGTCAAATGAGATACAAAACTCATCCTCCTTCAAAATATTCACTCACTCATCTTTGTGAACGACTCTCACTAAGAAGTTGGAATTGCCATAAAAGTATCCATGGAAGGAGAAGGGCATAACCATTTAATCGATAGTTAACGACTCATTCACCACATTCACACAAAGGTAGTCGATGCCTTTTTTAAAGTGGCCATGAACCAAGTTGTAGGAGAACTTGTTGAAATGTTAAAAAAAATAGGTGAGAAAAGAGAAAGTAACTCACAAAAAGGCATAATAAAGACTTTTCTAATAATAATCCAAAGAGTTTATAAGCATGACAAAAAAATCTTAGAAATAAGGGTTTTGCAACAACCATCTAGTAAATAAGTCATTACCAAATCTTGCATAAATCCTAGGTCATTCTTATCACAACAAAAGCATTTAGAGAATTCACTTGAAACCACAAGGCATTAAGTAAACTCAACATGAAAATAAAAAGTGAGTAAAAAATATGAGCATATATTTTATTGAAATAAATATTATTTTATTATGGTAGAAAAATTACATGCACTTTCCATCCTTTTTCTTACATTATTTCTTTAATTAAAAAACTATTAGTTCTCTTGTTGGCAACAAGTGCCCATTTATTTGATAGGTAATCATACTTAAGTTAGAACCTCAGAATGAAGTGAGAAGCCCTGCTCAACTCGACACAATGATGAAACAAAGTCAACTCGACTTTCATAGTTACCAACCTCCACTAAGTCTTAATCTTTGAAGTTGCCAACCTCCTTATTTATCTCAACTTCCAAAGCCGCTAGCCTCAACTAAGACTTGGTCTCTACAATCATCAACCTCTACTATGACTCATCTTCTGTAGCCTCTAGCCTCTTCTACAACTTGACCACCACTTACCCCACCAAGTTCACACCTTTCTCAAAAAGAATTACTCTCACCTATAATGAAATGAACTTAGCAAAAAAGGATGACAATTGAGTCTACCCTTCAATATCACTTCCCATTGGTGGGATGACTTATTTTTCTTAGCCTCACCACTATCATTGTGGGTCTTTGAAGGAATGCTCCCCACCATATTCTATATATCGACTAAGGTAAATCTAGTTGCTTTAGCATTTAAAAGAATTAGGGATATTGAGTCCATCTCTAGAAGAGGAAGGTTCATCCCCAAAGGAAGACTCAAAATTGTCAAGTAAATACTCAGCAGAACTATAATACCCCAATGTTATGAGAAGCAATGTCATCAACTATAGATAATGGGTTTTCTACAAGGAATTTTGCTAAAGGTGTCATCCTTATGGAAAGAAGCCATCATTGAATTCTCATCACTTGGATAATGCCTTAAAATAAGGTGAATGCTCATCTTAGATATACTTAAATAATTGAAAGTGGTGTCCTTTGAACTAGGGATTGCCCATTATCTCCCTACAAATTCCCATTCTTTGATTAAGTTGAAATAATGAAACAATTATATAATATTATATAAGAATAATAGAATTGTAAAACGAGATGAGTCATACTCATGGTGAGATAGTCCTCGCTACCCTTTGCTCGTAAGGAGTTTTCACCAAAACCTTTCTTCATAAAATAGAAGGAACATCCTTTTCACCATCCCCTTGAATACTTGACATTTTCCTCATGGTCCTCAATAGTGGAAGGATCCACCGTAATCGTAAGAGTACACTCCTCAAATATAATGGGGCACTCGCCTCCACCTGTGTGTCTTTATTGTTATCCTTGGCCAAAGAAACAATCTAACTCCAAATAGGTGTTATTGAAGCACTTGACTCAATTGGAAGCATAGTAGCAAACTCGACTGATTGCTTTGTTTTCTTCTTCTTCCTCTACAAACCTAACCAATGCTTGGTAGGATCAACATCACCATAACATTTAAAATCCATGATGAGTATTCACTTTGCTGACAAATAGAACTTAACAAGAGCACAAGATAAATTCTATAAAATGAATGATAAAGAAATCCAACCTTGAAGCTCAAACTCTTTTTATTATTAAAAATATAAGTAAGATTTCATAGGAAAATGTCAACTCAAAAGTGATGTGACATAAATGTTTCAAATTATTGAATTAAAAACAAATAACTTATAATTGCTTTTATTCATTTATCCATTTTGTGAGTCATTTCAAAAGAATTGAGGAGCTCAATGTATACCCTAGAATCCACATGAACCCAATGAAATTCATAAATGGAAAAAATAAATATTGGGGCCTATTATAGTGAAAAATTAAATTTAGGCAACTAATTCACATTAAAGACACATTTTAGGCAAGGTAAACACGAAGAAAAATGATCGCAATTAGGTGGTCAATATCTAACAACCCACCTCCTATATGAAGACTCTCCCACATGTAGGTGGCTATGTAATTAGATGCACATAAGGCAAGTCATTCCACCAACATTGGCAACCATACTTGGGAACTCATCACCTGATATGTAACACTCATCTTCACATGCAAGTCCTTTCTTATGTAACCAACTTAGCTAATGTGCACTTTCTTTATATAACCACCCATCAATCTAATAAAAAGAGGGATTTTCAAGGAGTTGGGGACCATTTTCTTAATCTTTCAAGATTTTTAATAGTTTTGTACTTTGACCAAATTTTTTACTAATCCCTAAAGAGAGAAAGGGAGAGACCATTGTATAATTTCTCATATTTCTTATACTTCCCTACTTTATTCTTCATCTGCTCTATCACATTCAACTTAGTCATACTTCATAGGAGCCTAAAAAATAATCCTGCTTCACTCCATGGATAGATTTGGATTCAAGATAGAATATAAGAGGCATTGATAATGCTAATTCCTCAAACCAATTCCTCAACCATATTAGAAAACACCAATTAGATGTGTTTGTAGTGCTTGATCCCATGGCCAAGATCAACAATATCTCAAAGATTAGATTCAATCTTTTATCCAAATACAATAATATAATCTAGTTTTCTTGGAAGGTAACTTTTAGATAGATCTACTAATCAATCATCCTCAAATTTTTTTCATTTGTACATTAGTAATGTTAACTTTAGCTCTGAAACCATAGTTTATGCAATTTATACTCATCACCAAAAATTATTTCCCTAGGTTCAATCATATGTGGGCCTTGGTTTGCAAGTGGAGACTTCAACATGATAGCAAATCCAATTGAGAAGAAAGGAGGTTGAAATCATTATGTCTATCATCAGTAAATGTGTAGATTCCATTATAGAAGTTGAACTTATTGACCCTAGCTACATAGGCAATCCTTTTACTTGGAGTAGGGGCAAAACTTTTGAAAGATTTAGTAGAGTCTTTATTAATCCAAATTTGAATTAAATATTCCATTATACATGTGTTCAATTGACATTTATCTAGAATTTCTTTAGACTACTCACCTCTTCTTTTGAATGTTAACCTACTTTCTTAAATAAAATGTTCAGCATTTAGAATCCCTAACATGTCGACACTTCACTTGTTACAGAAGGTTGGATTGTTGAACCATCATCTAACCATTAGTCTAGACGTTGGAGGCTTCATAAAAGCATGGCTCTTACTTTGAAAAAATGGAAGTAAGAGGTTCAAGAAAATGATATCAAGCTGATAAAGAGATTGAAGCCAAGATATATCATCTTGAAAAAGATTACTTAATTTAGATTCCTAAGAAGTTGGAAAATCATTTATGATCAAACAATGTAATTTATAAAATTACATTGATAGTGAAGAGACACTATAGATGCAAATGGCAACTATGAACATCTTGTTTGAAAGGAACAAAAACTCAAAATGTTGTCACTCCTATGTTAAGAAAAATAGAGAATGCAAAACCATCATAAAAATCAAAGATAATCTAAAGGGATGGCTATACAAGTAAGAGGATATTATTTGTAATTTCATTGATCACTTCCAACATCTAGGCAAAGGTGACTAATATCAAGTTAATAACAAAGAGTTGGACATACATTTCTTTGATCGATAGAATTTTGATCCAAACTACTAATCTCACACAACCCACTAATAAAACAATAATCATGGAAGCTTGAGATTTTATGGATGGGTATAAAATTGTTATCCCTAATGGGTTTTCAATATTTTTTCATTAAAAGACATAATATCATTAAGGTTAGTGGGGTTGATGCTATTCAAAGCTTCTTTAGAGGTGACAAAATCTATAACTAGTTCTCAACACCATCTATTATTCTTATCCCTAAAGATAATGACACTCATACCTGAGAAAAATTTAGACCAATCAGTTTAACTTCTATCCACAAGTAAGTTAGTGAAGTTCTATCTTCTTGCAATTAACAACTACTTCCTCTCATTATCTCTTGCAATCAAGTTGCCTTTGTTGATTGAAGGAATATAACTAATAATTATTTTTTTCACATGAGTTAATTAAAGACTAAAACTACAAGGGTGGTAATCTAATAATGAAACTTCGACATGAAAAGGGCTTTCGCTACAATTAATTGGAATTTCATCATTGATAATCTGAAAGTTAGTGGTTACTCTCCTTTTTTATACTAAATCATTTAATATTACTTAAAGAAAATTACTATGTAATCCTTGCCATTAGTACATCTCATGGATTTCTTAAACAAAATAGGGGAGTCAAGTAAGGGGATACTCTGTCACCCACTCTTTAGATTTTAGTAATGGACTACTTCTCAAAACTATTTAATCAAGCATATACTACTAATAATGAAGTCAACTACTCTACTAAAACATGATTTATTGTATATAATCTTGAATTTACTAACAATAAATTCCTTTTCTGCAATGGCAACAAATGATCCATTTTAAAAGTAATGAGGTTCATTAAGGATTTTGAACTACTATTTAGTATGATCCTTAACAAGAATAGGTGTCATTTCATTCCATGTAAAACCATTAAGAAAGAAAGGCTTAAATGAATCAAGAAATATACCAAATTTAATAAGGTTGATTTCCTTTTACATTCTTTGGGTTAAACATGTACAAAAAAAATTACACCTAATCTTTATGATGACCTCATTAACAAAATACAAAACAAGATATTCTCTTGGGAGAATACATTCATCTCTTTTAGTGCCTAGATAACACCTATCAAAGGATGCTCAACTCCATTTCAATATATGTGAATTAAGTACAAAAAATAGCAATCATTGTAGAATAGAAAATAGGAAAGATCTTCAATAAATTTATATGGAATTCGTGTGAAAGTAATTCATTGGTCTTGCTGGAAGATATATTGCAAACCTATTGAAAAGGTGGATTGGGTTTCATAACTATTATTTATAATATCAAATGTAACATCATAAAATTATGGTTTAATTTTAGAGTGCAGAAATCTTTTGGGGTCAACTTCTTGCACCATCATTACTATAAGGGTCATCACTCAACCATACTCAAAAGCCATTCCAAGGAATCTATATTTTGGAACCTTATGATTCATCATGAAGAGAAAGCTAAATATTTTATTTCTTAGGATTTATATGCTAACAAACAAATATCTAATATTATTGCTGAAGAAATATCTCCATAAGATCAACCTATTTCTAATTTCTAGTCCAATCAAGTTTAGGTCAATCAAAAGCTTTCAACAATCTTATCTAATGACCACTACGAGTAAGCCTCCTCAATACATATTATTACAAATACCAAAGACAAGCTTGTTATAAATTGCAAAGTAAATCATCATCACTACCAAAGCTATATAAAATCCATGGACTATATCGAACCTAAGTTCCTTAGGATAAATTCATATGGAATAACTTTTCCTTCTAGTCCATCTTCGTTGCAAACTACTCCACAAAATGTTTCCTCGATGACATCCTAAAACTTAAAGGCTTAAGAATACCCTCAATTTGTTACTTTTGACAAGCTAAAGAAGAATCATCCAACATTGTTTTACTAATGTAATTACGATAACCAAATCTAGAATAGACTAAAAAACATATTCAATATACAGCACAATAGAACATCCATCAACTCTATCATTATGTTTATAACTCTATGGAAATTGATTAAAAGCGAGAATTTGAATGTTAGTATTGGTTTGCTTGAATGATAAGGAATGAGCAACAATAAAATAATAATAGATATTAACCAAAAGATATTTTCAATAAGAATAAATGTAACATATATAATGCTTTTTAGAGTGGCTATTTGAAAAATAAGTTTATCCATGGTGAACATATATTTCTTAACAAAAATGCCTTATCCCTCCATAAAACATTATAAATTGGAATCTAAATTATGGTAAAAACCATCTAGACTATTTATCAAAATTAACATAGATGAAAATTATCACTCAATGTTCAATCAAGTAGGAATTGCTGAAATTATCAAGAGCAACATTGGAAAGTGCCTCATCCTTTTCTCAATGTCATGCTTGGATAATTTTGCTTTGCAGGTTGATTGTATTCCTTTCCTTGCAACTCTTAAAATTGCAACTTCCATTACTATACCACACATATGTATTGAAATGGAATCCCTCACTCATCAACATGCTAAAAAGGCATAAAAAATAACATCATTTCCTAAAATCTGATTCTAATATACAAGAAGATCAAATAGTACATAAACAAATTCACACTTCAAATCAACATTATTCAAAGAGAAGGGAATCAACCTATGGACTACTTGGCAAAACTTGGAGCTCTCAAGCAAGATTTTATGATATCATCAACAATAGACCAATGATTACACTTCTCAAAAGTAACAACCTAACTTACTCTTATTTAAACTTGTCTAGAGTGATTTAGAACATTTCTTTTAGGCACACAAGATGTATGAATGGATCATGTGAGATAAAGTGAATAGAAAATAAAACATGAAAGAGCATGAAATTCCACTATATTAGAGAATAAAAGCATAAGCATGGGTTAGAGTACAAAAATCTCTCTCTCTCTCTCTCTCTCTCTCTCTCTCTAGAGAGCATTTAAAAACATGAAAAAGATCGTCACCTCCCAAAGAATTCTACTTTTTTCAAGGCCAAGAGGTGGATACATAAAGAAACTACATATAACTATGTTGATTATAAAAGACGCAACTCACCTATAATTTAGAGAGTGGGTGAGTGTTATATGCTGAGTGATTGGTTCCCAAATGTCGTTATTGACACCAATGGGGCAAGTTATCTAATGTAAGTGCTTAGTTGCATAATCACCAATATGTAAGTGACTTGTTTGATGTGAGAGCTTAGTTGCATAGTCACCCATATACGAGCAAGTCTTCATATGTGAGGTGAGTCCCTTGATGTTGATTTCTTATTTGGGATGGTCTTCATACATGTTCACACTACCTAGGGAGATTCCTTGTGGGCAAGTGAGTTATATGATCAAATTCTACTTGTCACTATTAACTAAACCTAAATCAATTTTTTATTATATATTAGTACTTTCTAGGTCCATGCAAACTTTATGGGTATACATTTAGCTCCATAATTCTCATATTCCTTGTACAGAAAACTCTTATATAGTACAAAGAATGAAGGTAGAAATTAATTATTAATATTTAAAAAAAATCATAAAAATTCTCTTTATGTTACATCATCTTTGATCTTCTTTTGGATTTCTCTTCATGCTTTAGGATGGAAAAAGGATCCTAGCTTTAGAGTTGATTTTCTTTTCCATGAACTTTATAGAATATGTTTCATCTTTTTTACTGAGTTTTCTTGTAGAAAAGTTCAACCTAGTCATGAATTGTAAAAGGCCTAATGATAATATTGATCTTTTTTAGTGTTGACCAAGTTTGCAATGAAATTAAAAAAAAAATCAAAGAAGGTGATCAAAGGGATTATTGAAACACCTCTTATTAAGTGATGTCAGTGGTTAGTGAGACTACTACTCCAACCAAGGATAGTGGTAAGGACTCGTGAGTAGATGCAAGTTTTCTAGTACAATTATGGGGAGTGTTGTTGTAGAATTGATAGGTCCTTTCCTAGTTAAGAAGTTCATAAAGGCGGTGTTGAGTGGAGAGGATGTCCCCTATATTCAATGGAGAAAAGTTTTGGTAAGCGGGTTAGCAAGATACCCCTTTTAAGCAAAGGTTAGCAGAGGATTGTCTCATTGCATAATGAATTTCACCATTTGTGACCTTATTATTTTTATACAATTTTACATGGTATTTTTATTATTATAGCTTAATGTGTTGATCATCTACAACTCCATAGAGGGAGATGATGGTCAGTTGTCAATTCTAGGGATACACATTTGGAACCTCTTGATCTGTGATGATTATTTATCTCATCGTAGGTGAGTTATTTGGACATCATATGAGTGATGAGAAAGTTCATTTTCTTTCATAGTTGCTTGCTATCATCTCTTGAATATCCATTAAAGTAAAGCTAGTCACACTTGTGAAATGAATAATCTACGGGATGGTTCATAGTTATAGGATGAAGAGGCAAATTTCTAGCAACCTCTAGAATAAGATTCTTGAGTTTTCTAAGGACTTTTTACTTGTATTTCTTGCTTGTTTAAATTTAGCATTCCTCTTGAGCATTTGTAAAGATGTTGTTATTATGTTGTTGATCAAATAGCCTATCCTCTATAACATCATTAGCTTGCCTTGTTAATGCAGGGTTATTAAGATCAATAATTATTGAATTTTGTCATATTTGAGCCATTGGACTAGTTGCATAATCCTCTTGATTATGAGCATCAGTATCTTATCTAAATAGTAGGTGAGGTTTAGCAACCTGAGATTACTCATAATTCAATAAATTTTCAGTAATAGTCGGAGGCATTTCCCTTTGATATTATGGTTGGATATCAAACTCAATGTCCTCATTAACAATCAGATTATTAGCATGTTGTTAAGGAATATCCTCAAGTTAAGAAACTATGTGAATGTGCTAGATTTAGGTAATTATTCCTCATAAATTACTTGAATAATGATTGGTATGTTGAAGGTGCATATTGTTTATGTGAGTTGTTTGGTTGGTCATTTGCATTTGTAGTTGGATTTTTAGGTCTCCTTTCTCTAAACTCAAAATGTGCATTATAGCAGCATTTTAGTTGATCCCCAAACATCCTACATCCTACTCCTTGAGCAATAATATGGTTTTTGTTCAAGTTCTACCTTCTTCCAGTACTCATTAGATGTAGACTTGATCTAAATTTCATTAGAATAAGAAGCTATAATGTCCATTTCTATAAGGATTCTTGTTGTAGGGGTTTAGTAAAGTTGAAGGTGGGGAGATCAAGTTTTAAATGATTTCCAAATAAAGCAAAAAATAGAATAAAAGATTTGTTTATTGAATGAATGGAGTTTCAGAATTGGAATCTTAATCTAGAAGAGAACTATTGGAGGCTTCATGAGCACATTTTTAATATGGTAAAGTTTTTTTTTTTTGGAGGTGATGCAAAAATAGTCATTTTCTCTTCCGAGTTTCTTGACAATGTGTTTACCATCTAAAAGGTGGACACTCCCATCCCTATGGAGTTTCAATTCATTAAACTATTTTCTTATGATGTCCATGTAGGGGTGCGTGTAAGTGAATTTTCAAATGAGTGTAAACTATAATGGCCTCATAAGGAGGCTAGTTTCTGAGCGATAAAGGAAAAGAGAGTGTTTACCATTCTTACAGCTAGCTTTTTTTCAAGAAGAATTATTCAGTCCCAACTTCAAAAATTTCATGATAGCTGTTGACCTCACTTTAGAGTGAATTCTCAACTCCCTCATCATAGATCTAGGACTCTTATAGACACTAAGAGCTCCTTAGTCTTATGACATTTCTAGTGATTAGGTGAACACTTAACCTAATCCTAGAGACTTAGAAGAGTTAGCTAATGGAATAGGTTTGCCTAGGGACTTAGGAAGGTGGCCTACCCTATAGCCTAAACCCAGTCCATACTTTTCTTCTCAAACCAAACCTCAAATTCAACTCAAATGCCAAATTTAAATCCAAATTCCAAACCAAATGATTGAAACCCATATAAAATCCAAAATCAAAGCCTTTCTAAGCCCTTTGATTTCATCTTATGGACTTAGCCTTCACCAAATCAAAATCAATCCAAATTCGTTGACTTTCTCCAAGATAAATTTAACCCATAAATCATTTACCAAATCCAAATCCAAATTCTAAAATAAATGATTAAAACCCATAATCAAATCCAAAATCAAAATCCCCCTTAAAGCTTTATGGTTGAATTCCATAAGCCTAGCCAAATCTCCACCCAATTCAACCCAAATTTGATTGATCTCTTCATGAATCATTTATATCTTCATTTATATCTTCATTTATATTCCCAAACATAAATAAGATGTAAACTCAAATAGCCAAAACTAAATCAAGCTAAATCCAAATCCAATCAAAACCCTTTTTAAGCCATATGGACCTACCTCCAATGACTTAGCCAAATCTCATATAAATCAACCAAAAATTAATTGGTTTCTTTATAAATTAATTATTTCTTCATTTATATTCATAAATATGAATGAAACCCACCTTCCAATGACCAAAAATAAATCAAACTAAATCAATTTTCTACTTAAGCCCTTTTGACCTACTTCCATGAGCTTAGTCAAACTTACTTCCAAATCACTCTAAGCTCATGTGATTTTCTCATAGACCATTTATATCTTCATTTATATTCCCAAATATAAATGAAATATAAATTCAAATGACCAAAACCAAATTCAAAATCAAGTTAAAACCCAATTCAAGCCCTTAAGCTAATTTCTTGGACTTGGCCAAATCCTATCCAAATCAAGCTAAAACCAATGAATTTTCTCACGAATCAATCATTCCTTCAATCACTAAATATAAACATAAACTACAATCATCAAGCCAAATCAAAATCAACTCAAGTCAAACCCAATCTAGCCCATTTGACTTAAAATATTCAAGTGAAAAATTCATTTGAACCCAAACCAATTGCAATTGAATTTATATATTTATCTCAAATCCATATATAAATCAACTAAATCAAACTTAACTCAAAATAAAGCCAACTAAACCTTGGCTCACTTGCCCCAAGGTGGCCAATTTGACCTACATGAACCAAAATCCAATTCAAATCAAAGTGAATTAAGTCAAATCCAAACTTCATGTCATGATTGTTGATCATCCTAGGTTAATCAATTATCATGAATTGGGTCAAACCAAGTCAACTTAGCCTGTTGACCAAGTCAACCCTTTAACCCATATAAACCCAAACTAGCCAAATTACAACTTAAACCAAATTGATTGCAACAAATGGCTCAAGTTCATTCCAAATTGATTGTTGAACTTGACCAAAGCCACAATTAAGCCCACTTTGACCAATTGGTCAACCTAACCCAACATAGCCCAAATTGACCTAAATGATCAAATTGGCCAAAAACCAAAATAAATCCAAATTGATTCAAATCAAATCCTACAATCATTTTCAATTAATCAATTGAACTTGAACCAACACCCAACCCAAGCCAATTTGGCCAATTTGGTCAAATTGGTCAATTTGACCCATTTGACCTATATGAATCCAAAAGAGCCAAAATCAAATCCAAAGCAAATTGAACCAAACCAATGACATCAATACACTCCAAATAGTCATGTGAACTCACCCTTAGTTTGACCCAATTTGACTAATTGGTCAACTTAACCTAACATAATTTGACCTAAATAGGTCAAATTAAAGCAATCAAAACTAAATGAACTCCAAATCACTAGAAATTTGGGCTAACCCACTTTTGACTCATCTCAAATCTGTCCAAATGAAATCCATTGCCAAATGACCAAGACACCCTTGGGCTAAGGGCATCACATGAACCAAATCACTTGGGGGAATGGTCATTTCTCTTCTTTGACCACTTAGCAACCATCCATTGGTCCACTTTGGCACTACAGACACTGGCTAACCAAACCCAAGGGTCGTTGGGTTGGCCATGAATCATGGGGAGGTAAAATCAACTCCCTATTCTTATTAGAATACTTGGAAAGCCATAGGACCACTACTCCCATGGCTGCCACTCTCACACCCTCCTCCACTCAAGCGAGGCCAGCTAAGGTGATTCCATGCCCAAATCGAGCTCCCTGTGGTAGCTATTTGATCAAAATAGCCAAATAAGGCTAGCCATCTGATCCAAGGAATGAGGAGGTATACCCCCCCCCTCATTCTCACTAAAATCAAGAGATACACACTGATTCAACCCTAGCGCCAAAGACATGCATCCCTAGCAATTTCCAAGGCTTCCAGCTCCTCACTTCCTCATCAATTTTATTAAAACCAAAATAAATCTGATTTTTCATTTGCTCAAATCTCCATCAAAGTTCAATTAACTTTGCACACACCATACTTGGAGCCAAACGAGCGAGAACGAATCATCCCCCAAGCTTTCTGACATCTAGAGGGTGGAGTTTGATCAAAGCCGGCCACTTCCATCCCGTTCTTTGGTCATCCGAGTAAACCACCTCCAATCAAAGCTCGTGTCGCTCAACAGGGCTTCATTTCTACCAAATGAAGCTTCCTCAATCATTTGAACCACCGATCCTAAGCTCTAGTAAGGTATGCCATTCAGAAGTAAAGTTGTATGTTGTGAGATTTTTATCATTAGATCTCTTCATTTTGCTTCCCTAATGGTATGGGATCGATTTGATCTCCATTCGAGCTCGAGTGAGCTCGGATTGAGCGACAAACGACGGACGATCTCCGGCTCTCGTCGCTTAGGAGGAAATAAATCACAGATAATCCATTCCACATGATTGGAACATACGGTCCTGATCAAATCACTAGATTAACCAGATTAATCCTATTCAACCGCGAGTTTGATCGTGGCCATCCGATCTTAGATCAGACGGCTCGCGAGAAAGCGAGTCCCACCATCGGCTAACTCAACCATGCGATGTGACAACTTAAATAACCATTCCACAGCGTCACATGGAAAGTGCACCACATCAGCATGCCACATGGCACCGACAAGATTAAGGCTTTAATTAGGATTAATTAATCCACTTTTATTGCTAAAACTTCTAAAATTCATAACTAATTATAGAAAAATTCAAAAACTCCAAATAAGGGCTTATTTTAAAGGTAGTTTAGAGAGGAATCCATTAAAATTATCCTTAATTAATTTTGAACAATAATTTTAGCTTAATTAAGGTTTAATTTAAAATGTAATTAGCTTAATTACTCCTTACATCCAATTAATTTTAAACTTTCTGAGGATGTTTAGGGAGATGACCTCTACCACTGCTATTTTTCTTTGAATTTATTAGTTGCTTCATTAGGGAAATTGATTGATTAAGCCTTAATTACCTTCTTAACTTAATTAAGTGATAATTAAGAACCTGGATAGTAATTAATTAATTTTTTGGGCTCCTTAATTACTGTTGAATAGTAAGAAGGCTTAAGGAATTAGATTGGGGCTTTTTCCTTAATCCATTCCCTAATTTTCCCTCTCTTTTCAACCAAAAATGCTAATTAATGATTAATTGATTAATCAATGACTTAATTGGCTAAATTAAAACTCAAATTATATGAATTCATGGTTTATTAAATGTATAGATTATGGAATTAGGTTGGGACCTCTTTTCTAACATTTTTTCCTTAAGTCCAACTCATTTTCAAAAGATAATCAAATTTGATAATTAAGAAAGAGAAAAATGAATTAATGGATTAATCCATTTGTCAATTAAAATGAAATTTTAATTAAATAAAATTTCCCTAATTGATCCTTGGGTAGTTCTTTGGGTGTTCAATAAACTAAAGAGAGCTAATGAAATTATGGTTTGCTCACATGTGTGAGAAAACCATAAAAAGTAATTAAGTGAGTTCCTTAAGCTTAATTAATTAATGATTATAAGCCAATTGCATTAAGCTACTTTCATTTCATAAGAGCATTGCTATTTCTTCTTAATTTATTTGCATATCATATTAGCTAATTATTTAATCAATTACCTTAAGGTAACATAGGTAAGGGTTTAATTAATTGATTTAATCCATGCTTAACTTAACCAATTCATAAAATCAACCTAATTTATTTTCATTAAATAAAATTAATTCACATATGGGGAATGGGATTAGGATTAGAAAATCTTTCTCACATTTCTTAAATCAAATTAAACATAAAATCAAAAGTGACTTTAAGAAACTTTGGTTTATTTTAAATAAGCTTATTTAATGTGATTATCTTTAAGAATTAGTTGGATTGAATGAAATTACATTTTTGTGTCTCTTTATTTCTTTCTAATCATATTAAGATGTTGTATGCCACTTGTAGTCATGCATTCATTTTTTTTCAAAAATTATTTAAAATTAAATAAGTTCCTTTATGTCAAATGTGCCTGTGTTGACTTAATTAAAAATATGTGTGGCTATTATTACTATTAAATCTCAAATATATTTTCAAAAGCTTATTAATGAATAATAATACATGTTGTGACATTAGCTATACATACATAGGGGGTGCATGTGAATATGAGCTTAGTGTACGAAGTGAAGTTCCTTTCTTTCATTCATATGTTGATTTGCATAAGTACGAATTTTAGTGGGTATTAGTCTGGAAATTTTTGGGATGCAAGGCTTTAAGTATCCCCAAGGAGGTTCCTACCTCACTCCCTTGGTACAAAATAATGGTGATGTACCCGTTTGATTTCATTCTTATGCATCTTGATATTAGAATTTGGATAGAGCTTTAATTCATTCACACAAATAAATCAATTAAATTAAATATAATTTTTGCATGATTTCCATTCTTATAGTTATTTGTACACACTTATGTATTTAAGAATAGTGAGTATACCTAGTGTAGACATTCGGGTATGCACGGCTTTAAGAAGCCCCAAGGAGGTTCCTTCCTCTATCCTTTGGTGCAAAATAATGGCAAAGTACTTGCTTAGAAATTTCATACATTTGAATGTGTATTTAGCTATTAAATGAGAATCCTCTTTTTCTATGAAAATAATTCATTCATCTTTCATTTAAGTGTACCAAAAATATATTGTATGTATAGATATGTTTAGGACTTAATTATATGCATGCTACATATGATGGAAAGAAATGAACAAACATGTGTTGTGTGATAATAATTAAATCTAATTCTTAAGATGTCTTTCTTATTGAATGAGATTATTTAAAGTGAACCTAAACTTAGATTAATTAAAATATGTAATAATCCATTCATTAAAGAAAATTGATTAATTAATATGCTTTAAATGTGGCTTAAGGAAGGGATAAAGGAGGGTGATCCTCTCTTTTCTTCTCTTTATAACACTTAGTTGTTAAGTGTAAACTAAGTTAAATAATAGAAAATATTAAGTAAAACTTACAAATCAATTAAGCCACTTAAAGTAAAATCATCCTTTATAATTAAACCCTTTCTAACTTAGAAAATTATAAGAAAGCTCAGTTAGGGCATACCACACAAGCCTTAATACACACACCTTAGATTAAGTCACCACTTTTAGCCTTATGTTAGGGTGGTGCATGGTTTGATGTATGTTTGGTTTTATGTTGTATTATTGTAGACTTGATGTTAGGGTGTATGCTTCGTAGACTGGATGTTAGGCCGTGATTAGCCTAATGATATTTTATACAGGAGATTATGCTAAAGGGGTGCTTAAAATAAATATAAATGCTCTCTCTTGCAGGTTACTTAACCCCTAAGCAAAATCTAAATTAGGACAGGTGGACTTGGTTACCCATGTGTAAGGTGCTAAGTCAAAATTATATATAACTGCTTGAGTTGTATGGTGTGTTTAGCTAACACTTATTTTGCAAGTGTAGTTAGATTTACTTGTCCTAGTTTTAATATAATTATGCATTAGGAATTAGGATTAGTGTTATGGGAGGATTAAGATGAGCGGAGGCTAGAAGGTCCTCGTGATGCCTTTAGAGCAAGTAAACCCAAATGAAGAAATGGAGGAGATATGAATAAAGAAGATAAGAAGACCCCCATTTATTCATCCTTAATTATAATTATTCTTTTGTAATCCAGTTTGTATAAGGGTAGAGCTCGGCTATCCTTTTTTTGGGTTATACTGTTATACCCGATCGCACCATGTTTTGTTTACAATTATGCAATAGAAATGACATGTCTTTTTCTAGTTTCTTCATATATGGTGATTTAATGTGTGGCCTAGATCAGATTAGGCTATTAGGGAAAAAATAAATTTTCTACCCCACTTACAACTCATAACTAAATTTTATAAATAACTCATAACCTCACATAAAGCCAAGGCATTAAATCAAAATAATTAAAAGATTCTAGCAACCCCTTAGGTGGATGTTGTATGCTTATTATCATGCATGTCATTTTGAATCACTCTTGTAAAATGAGAGCCTTCATTCTTGCACATATGGGAACCGACTGTGAGCAACTCCTACTAAGCTTCACACCTCTCTCTTGATTTGACCCATAACTCATTTCAACATGCATTTAGACATATAAAAATCCCAAAGCCTTTGTCAAAATGAAGTTTCAAAAAATAAATAAAAATTGAAAAGGTTTGCATTAGACTATGTCATTGTTTATACCACTCATCCTCTAGTCTCTTATAAAGTGGGTTTAAGGATCTTAGTTTTCTTTCTAATAATAATAACCTAACCATCTTGCAAAATATATGACTTGATCACATGGTTTTAAAGTGTAGGAGAGTTAGGCGCCACTCAGTTGTAAGCCAGCAATTGTGATTTATCCTCTCTTGTGGAGGTAAACTATATATCCATCTTGGCTTAGACTTAGGTCGTGTTATGTTTCTTGCCAAAGCTCCTTAGATTTAGGATCCGAGGTAGCTATTTCCTTTGGGCTACAAGAATAAATCCTCTTAGGTATTTCCACAACCTTGTGTTGTGGGATTAAAAGCCCTGGCCTTCTAATAAAATTCTAATTCAAACATATAATTCTCCTCAATTTCAAACATATAAAGCCCAACTATATGATAGATTGGAATGCTCACTAGGCTTCCTAGTATCATGAGCTTTTCCTACTCATTTCCCTTGGCTTCTCAAAATAAGTCTTCTCTTTGAAATTTCCCAATTGATTTTCCAAATATAACTAATCCTTTGATAGTTTAACCTTAATTGTCTACTTTAATCGAGAGTATTCATAAGGGATTTCATTCCTTAGAATGTAATTAACTATGGGGGTGTGGTAAAAATTTTCTATAGAGAGTAGGGATAGCCTTCAAATCTATGGGGAAAAAAGAAAATCAAGACTATAGAAATTCATCTTTTAGGATGCCACGAAGATTCGCATATGTGCTTATTCAAGTGATCGAATACGTCATCAAGGAATAGTATACTATCTCGAAAGACAGAAATCACTACCCTTTAATGAACCTAATCACCTCAATAAGGACTCCTAAGGATGATGGGTCTGCATATATACCAGAGATTCTTTCCCTACTTTACATGGAAAAATAAAGCAGGGTTTCTTTTAAACCAGGTTTGTTAAGTCCCCTACAAGAGCAATCCCTCATGGCTAATTACATCTTAAGAAATGGGCATTTCCTTAGAAAAACTTCAATTAAGGTAAATGATCATTATCTTTGAATATTTCAATAGGAAGGGACTATCAATCGATTAGTTTATTTCTTATGATCAAATGGGATTGATCAAAAGGAGAAAGTTATTATCAAAGCCAAAATAGAAGATAAGTAGGAGATGCCCATGATGCTAGGAAACCTAGCGAGCATTTCAAACTATCATATAGTTGGGCTTTATATTTTTGAAAATGATTTAGTTTGTTTGAGTTGCATTTTTCATTAGAAATTTAGGACTTAAATTCCTTAACACAAGATAAGAAAATTCCTAAGAGGTGAGGAATTATGCTTATAGCCCATAAAGGGAGAAGCAATCTCAAAACCTAAATCTAGAGAGCTTTGGTGAGAGCTGAAAGCACGACCTAAATCTAAGGCAAAAATGGATAATTGGTTTGTCTCCACAAGTGGACAAACCACCAGACAACTTAGACTTGCAATCACCTGTGGGTGTCAACTAACTCCTCCTGTAATTTTAAATTCATGTAAACAAGTCTTTATACTTATGCAAGATAACTAGGCTATTATTTATTTTAGAAAGAGACTAAGTCCTTAAACTCACTCCCTAAAGAGACTAAATCATGTAAAAGGCATGCTTCAAATGACCTAAATCTAATGCAATTCAAATTTCATTTTATTTTTGTTTTTGGATAATTATTTTGACTCAGGCTAATAGGATTCATATGGCTAATGCATGAGAAATCAAGTTATTGGCCAAAATCAACGAGAAGAGATGAGGTGCATTTCCACCATGGCTCTCAAAGGTCAAGCCAAGTTTCTCTGGCTAGGTGGAAGCCCACCAATCAAGAGTGAAATAAGATACATTTGTGCATGATATTACAAAAGAAATGCTCATCCAGCTAAGGAGTTGCTAATTCTTTTATCTTGATTTTAAACCTAGACTTTAGATGAGATTATGAGTTATTTAATTTTAATTTGAGTTGTTAAGTTGGGTAAGAGATTTATTTTTCCCTAAAGAGCCTAATCCGCATCCAATCCATATATAAAGCAAGGAAGAAACTAGAAAAAATATGTCATTTAATGCAAAATCTAAACAAATCATCAATCAATTTATAAAACTAATCGCAAAAAGAATAAAAGAACATTGTGGTCGGGCACCATTGCATAAACCCAAAAATATCAAATGTGGGTAGCTGAGCTCTACCCTTATACAACCCATATCATAAATGAATTAAATTACAATTAAGCAAGGAATTCATTGTTATGGGGGTCTTCAAGCATTATTTCTTCTTTCTTCCTTTCTTCCTTTATTCTTCTTTCTTTTTCTCTTCTTCTTTCTTGTTTCCTTTTAGATGGTTGGAAGGTGGATGCTCCAAGGCTTCACATGGTGCATAAGATAGGATCTTATGATCAATGCTCATCCCAATCCCCATAAATATTATTCCAAAATCCTAATTGCACAAATTTACATGAAAAAGTGGAAATCTAATTAACACCTGCAAAATAAAGGTTAGCTAAAACAAATCACACAAATCCCAAGCATGTTTATTGGACTTATCACCCCACACATGGGTGACTAAGTCCACCTAGCCTATGGATTATGCTTAAGGGTATAAAGCACTTGCAAGCAAACGCATTTATATTTTTATTTATGATAGCGCCCCTAAAGCACAATCCCCTCTAGAAAAGAATAGTTATACTAAGAACATCCTACCATTCATTCTATGAGCATACACCCTAACATCCAGTCTAAAATATATATCACAAAATAAAACAAACATCAAACCAATCACTGACCTAACCTAAAGCTAGAAGTGGTAACTTAAGCTAATGTGTGTGCTTTAAAGGCTTGTGTGGTATGCTTAGTTATGGCTTTAGGTTCAAATTTTCTAAGTGTGAAGAAACATGTTCAACTTAGAGGAAGGTTTCATTTAAGTTGTTTAATTATTTTGGGTTGATTTTATTTCATGTTTTTATTTGATTTAATTTAAACCTACAATTATTTACTAAGTTATGAAGAGAGGGAAAGAGAAGATAACTTCTCTTTCCTTCCCTAACCTAAGTAATTTCTAAAGTAGATTCACATTTTAGTTTTATTTAGTGAATGTTTTGATTAGATATTTTAATTAATTCTAAGGTTAGATGAACTCTAAACAAACCTATTCAAAAAGAAAGGAATTTTAAGATTAATGGAAAATAAACCCAAATTCACATAACACACATTACATCATTTCTTTCCCAACATGTATAACATGCATATGAATGAATCCTAAGAATATCTATACACACAAATGAGAGTATTTAACACACTTTATGATGCATGCTAAGTAATCCATTTAAGGACATTTATAAGTTGAATATGCATGATTTTTCTTAAGTAGAAAAGGGTTTCCTTATCCAAAATTTCACATACACATATGAAAGTAAGAAAGGCATAAGTGAGTACAACGCCATTGTTAACCAGAGGTGTAAGGTACAAGACCTACTTAGGGCTACTTAAAGCCTCGCAACTTCAGAGTTGTCCAGACTAATATACCACTTTCCTTAAATACAAACATATGTGTAAAAGAAATGAAATAGAAAAGGAGAATGCAAAAGTTATATTAATGGATTCATTTTTGTTTATGCAATTTATGTATGAAAGTATAGGTAACCCTTCTTAATGATAGCATAGAGATGAATAGGATATAAAATTAAATGAGTATTAGGTACTTTTTAAATGAACCATGTATCTCACCAAATTCTTATTCAAAACTATGCTAATCATAAAGGAGAAAGGAAACCTATGCTAAGCATGCCTTTATAATCTATCACAAGCAAACTCATAATTATAATATAAGTAGCATACTTTCAGATTTGGTATTTGATTTATATGTTTTGAAAATAATTTGGATTTATTAGTGATAATAGCCATTCATATTTCTACTTTAACCAACACATGCAAATTTGACATAAAGTAAACAATTTCATTTTAAATTTGAATTTAAAAAATATGAATGCATGAAACCACATGACATACAAATTTAACATGTTGGGGAAAGATTCAAAGCAATGAAAGCATGTAAAAAAGTTCACTTCACTTAAATCCTAAAGACATTCTTATAGAATAAGAAAGTTTAAAATAAATCAAAGTGAATTGAAAGTGATTTTTATTTAGTTTGAAGTTTGATTTAATTTTGAAAAGGTGAGATGAGTTTATTGTTCATATTCCATTCCCACATACGTTTGATATTATTTTGTTTAATTTCAGATAATTAGATCCATTTTTAAGTATTTATTAGGTTAAGGTATGAATTAAGTGACTTAATTAACCCTTACCTACACACCACCTTAGAATAATAGCAAATAATTGAGCCAATGAGATGACATAAAAACTCACAAGGAATTTAAATTTGCAATGAACCTAATAAGAAAAAGTCCTAATAAAATTTAGCTCACAATTAAAAGTTAATTAAGCTAAGAGGTTTAGCTTAAGTAATTTCAAAACACCCATTCATACTTATGAATTGGGTTTTTATTTCCATAATTAAACTTAGGCTATTAAACACCTAAGCATCTTCCCAAAGTAGATTAATTAAGTTTTGAAACTTTTTTTAGAATTTTTAGAAAATAATTAAGCGGATGATTAATGAATTAACCCTTAATTAAGAGAAGAATGAGGAGAGAAGAAGGCAGTTTAGGGAATAGCTTAAGTGAAATGCCCCAAAATTATTCCATAAACCTACGTAGATCTTTAATCAACTAATCATGAATTAAAACCACTAATCATATCCTAATTATCCTTAATTATATGGAAAATTAGAAATTCATATGTAATTCTTCTAAACAAACCTTCAATAAATCCCAAGAAAATTATGGGAGGCAGAAGTCATCCCCTAAAATATACCCAAGAAATTTGAGATTATTGAAAGGCCTAATTAAAAAAGTAATCAGCAAAATAAAATTTCCAATAAAACCCAAATTCTAGGAAAATTTTAATGCAAAACCCATTGAAATTAATTTTTAAATATTCTAGATTGAATTATCTTTCCATTGGACTTTATTTCATAATTTTCTAAGTTTTCTAGAGGGAGTTACGAATTTTAGAAGATCCCTAAGTTAATTATGATTTAATTAAAAAATTTAACTAATCCCCTAGCCCATGCCATGATGCATGGTGGCGGCGATCAGTGCACTTTACACGCATTGCAACATGAGGGAGTTACTTAAATGTCAAATCCTAGATGGCGGCTGGCAGTGCATGTGGTTTGATCTTTGTCGTCTGATCAAAGATCGGACGGCCAGAGATCTCCCTGTGGTTTTAAAATGGCAAAGGAATTTCTAAATGTGTGGAATTATCTCAACCATCCATGCAAATTGCACGGATGGATGGCTAAGATCTCCCAAGTTCCTCGCCTTGATCAATAGAGACCGTTCATGATCAAGTGGAAGATCCAAGCTTGATCTAACTTGGATTCAAATCAAACTCAACCCACACCATCTAAAGCTAAAGAGTGGCAAATCCAATGTTCAGAAATCCATTTGGTGAAAATTTCTTTCATAAAGCTCCACACCACATTGAGTTTAATGGTCAAAAACACCATACCTTGACCAAAGGTGATCACCAGCACTCGATTCCTTTGGTGAAGCTTTGTCTGGTTGAGATGAAGCCTCGCTAAAGTTTTGAGCACTTGAGGTTGAGTGGATCTTCCTATGGGTCACCTCCTCCTTAGCTTGAGCTCGATTTTGATTGAATTGGATCTCCCCTTGCTTCAAGAACTTTGAAGAGAGCTTGGGTGCACTCGATTTGGTCCTCTGATGAAGCTTGAAGAGGGAATTAAGTGGAGCTTGAGTGGGGAGAAAGTTGGCTCTTCAATGAACCTCCCCTATTTTCAAGCTCTGAAATCAAGAAATGGAGTTTTCAAATCCTCTCTAAGATGCTTGGGAACACTCTCATGCTTGCTCTGAGTACCTTAGCTTCAATCGATAAAGGGGAAGTGAGAAGACAACCGACAATGCACTTGCCATTTTGATCCAATAAAGCATAGGAAGTGGGTTGTTTGATCAGTTAAGAGTGTGCACATGGTGGGTTTGCCAAGGATTGCCAACCTCCCATGTGCTTGAATTTGAGTGGGAGGGAATTTGAGTGAGTTTTGACCCATGGGGTCGGGTTTGGTCTAGGGACCAATTGGGCTGACCCAAACCCATTGGGTTTGGTGCACCACTCTTCACTAGGTCCCTTTGAGCTTTTAGGAAAGCCTCAAGTGAATATGAAGAGGGTAAGACCAAATTACCCATAGATTAAGCCAAAATTTTTTCTATGGCCTAGGGGTAGAATGGTTATTTTGCTGATTTTTCACTTTAGATATGTTGGGTATGTGGAGAAACTAGGTTTGGCAAAGTTTCATGAGATTTGGAATTCATTTGATAGGGTTTGGCTCATGTTGACCCATTTAGGTCAAAATGGGTCAATTTGGGTCAAGTTGACCAATTAGTCAAATTGGGTCAAACCAAGGGTTGGGTCAAGTTCATATGACCATTTGAAATATTTTGGTGTCTTTGGTTTGGTTCAATTTGGTATAATTTTGAATTTATCTCATATGACTTCATTTAGGTCAAATGGGTCAAGTTGACCTATTTGACCCATTTGTCCTTTTTGAGGTAGGTCAAGGGTAGGTTTATGTTAGGTTGGTCATATGGAGTCGATTGGTATCTTTATTTCTAATCAATTTTGGTTATGTTCAAATTTGGCTCAACATGACCACTTTAGGTCATGTTTGGTCTAAGGTCAATTGGGTTAGGTTAGGTTTAGTTGGCCAATTGAGGCTTTGGTCAAGTTCCATAAGTGATTTACAATTGGCTTGACCCATTTTTTCAATCAATTTGGCTTAGATCAAGTTTTGACACATTTTGACCCTTTAGGTCAAAATGGGTCAACTTGGGTCAAGTGGTTAATTGTGCTAGGTTAGGCTCAAATGTTGGCTTGGTCAAGTTCAAACATAAGTCATGAATGAACTTAGATCAATGGTTTCAATCAATTTGGTCTATGGTGGAATTTGGCTATGTTAGGTTTCATTTTAGGTTAAGTGTTGACTTGGTCAACTCTTATTTTTGACTTGGTTTGACCCAATTTGATTGATTGATCATCCCATGATGATTGTTGATCATGATGAGATGGATATATGAGTTTGGTTCAATCCAATTTAGTTAGCATTAGAATTTGGCTCATAAGGGTACTTTAGGACACTTTAGGTCAAGTGAGCCTAAGTGGGTCAAATGGCTTGGTCAAAGCTTGATTTGAAGTTGGTTGATCTTGAATATGGACTCATGATTGAAATATAAATCTATTTACAAGTGATTTGAAGTCAAATGGGTTTGAATCATTTGACAATTTCATATTCAAAGGAAGAATATGAAAGGGTTTTGGCTTTCATTTTGGACTTAGGTTTTGATTGTTTGATTGAAGTTTGGATTTATATATGGGCTCATGATTGTATGATTAATTGAATCATGAGAAAAAAAATCAAGTTTGGCTTGATTTGAAGTTGATTTGGCTAAGTTCAAGATTTTGACTTGAAAGGTTTAGATTAGATTTTGAGTTGATTTGAGTTTGATTTTTGGAATTGATTTTGATTGTTTAAATTTATAATTCATTATATATGTGAATATAAATGAGAATATAAATGGATCATAGAAAATTTCAAGGATTTGAAGTGGTTTAATCATGATTTGGGCTTAGTCCATTAAGAAGGATTTAAAGGACTTAGAACAATTTTTGAAGTTTGGAGTATGAATTTTTGAATTTGGTTTGATTGATTTATATTTATATTTCATTTATATATATGAATATAAATGAGAATATAAATGATTTATGAGAAAATCCTATGATTTTGAAATGGTTTGGTCAAGATTTAGGCTAAGTCCATTAATGGAAAATTAAGGGACGTAGGAAGATTTTAAATTGGAAATTTAATTTGAGGGTTTGATTTGATTGATTTATATTTATATTTCATTTATATATGTGATTATAAATGAGAATAAATGAGTTTTGAAAAATCCCATGAGTTTGAAATAGTTTGATCATAATTTTGGCTAAGTCCATTAATGAAAAATTAAGGGACTTAGGAAGATTTTAAAATGGGAATTTAATTTGAGGATTTGATTTGATAGATTTATATTTATATTTCATTTATATATGTGCATATAAATGAGAATATAAATGAGTTTTGAAAATCCCATGAGTTTGAAATGGTTTGATCATATTTTGGCTAAGTCCATTAAGGAAAATTAAGGGACTTAGGAGAATTTAAATTGGGGTAATTTTGGATTTGATTTGATTTATATTTATATTTCATTTATATATGTGAATATAAATGAGAATATAAGTGAGTTTTTAGAAAATCCCAAGGATTTGAAATGATTTAGATTAAAACTTTGGTTAAGTCCTTAAGGGAGGCTTAAGGACTTAGGAAAATTTAAGCTTAAGAATTTTGATGGATTTTGATCATGGGTTTCAATCATAGATTTCAATCATGGATTTCAATCATATGGAGTTGATTTAGATTTAGAAAAAATCAAATAGAATTGATTTGGAGTTTGACTTGAAAGAAAGTGAGAATGGTTTGAGCTAATAGGAAATTTAACATAGGCAAGACCTATTCTATGGCTAACTCTCTTAAGTCTCTGGGCTAGGTTGAGTGTCCATAATCACTAGATGTGTCTTAATACTAAGGAACTCTTAAAGCCTAAGAGAGTCCTATGTCTAATATGGAGTTGAAAGCTTCATAAAAAATGAGGTCAACATGGGGCTTGCCCCATAAAACTTTAGAAACTAGTTTAAATAAACCCCTTCATCCATGTAAAGTAGAGAAAAATCTACGGTAGAAGACCCATCATTCCTTAGGAGTCCTTATTAGGTTATTAGGTCCATTATAGGGTGATGATTTCTATCTTTTGAGATAGTGCACTAATGTCATACTCAATCACCTCAATAAGTACACTCTCAGATCCGTGTGGTGTCCTCTATACACAAATGAATCCATGATTTTTCACTCCTGAGAATAGTTTTCTCTCCATCTCTAGTAGACAATTGTCTCCAAAGCGCATAACTTGATTTATATTTCATATGAGCCTAGGAGTATCTTTCCTTCCATTGACACTTAGCTTATTTCATTCTTAAGAAAAGTTAGCCAACATCCTCTTGGTTTTAGGACCTCACTCCTTATAGGTATTGAAACCATTATTAGGTCCCCCAATAGGTGAAAGATAAAATTAACTAATGAAAAGAGATGATAAAAATTTAGAACTTCTTTACCACTAGCTTGGTGAGGCAAGGTTCATCCTATATTTAAATAAACAAACTATTTTGCAAAATGTCACTTTCAAAAACACTTTTTCAAAATTCACATAACAAAAGATATTGCACAAAATTCATAAGAAACTTTCAAAAAAAGTACAAAACTCATATAACCAAACCTCATCTAACAATCCCCATGATTGTTACATGGGGGTTCTTTCGAAAATCAAAATCAAAATCATTTCTCAAAAAACATCTTTTTGAAAATAGTTATCTTTATTCAACATACCCAATTTTTTTGAATGGAGATTCTATTTTCAAATAAAATCATAATATAAAATTGAAACTCCACTTAACATATTTCACATATGCTAAAGTTGGAGTTTCTGTCTTTTACAAAAGCATACTTTAGAAAATGACCACCTCCATTCAACATACTCAAATTTGTTGAGTGAAGATTCTATTTTCAAATAAAATCATAGCATAAAATTGAAACTCCATAACATATTTCACATATGCTAAAGTTGAGTTTCCCTCTTTTCAAAAGCACATTTTGAAAATGACACCTCCATTCAACATACTCAAATTTGTTGAATGAATACTCTATTTTCAAATAAAATCATAGCATAAAATTGAAACTCCATTTAAGATATTTCACATATGCTAAAGTTAGTTCCTTCTTTTCAAACACTTTTGAAAATGACCACCTCCACTCAACATACTCAAATTTGTTGAATGAAGATTCTATTTTCAAATAAAATTATAACAAAATTGAAACTCACTATTTCACATATGCTAGGTTGAAGTTTCCCTCTTTAAAGTAAGAAATCACACATGAAATCAAGATATTTGAACTTCATATACCAAATTTGTCAAATGAGTCTATTTTTGGAAAATCAAGACAAATTGAATTCTATTTAACACACTTACATTTGTCTAATAGAAACTTATTTTCGAAAATCTTGAACATCATAACACATTTGACTCCCACTTAACATACCAAATTTGTTAAGTGAGAGTCTCATTTTTAAAACACAAATCATAATCACATTTGACTCCTACTTAACATACCAAATTTGTTAAGTAGTCTCATTTTCAAAAATCAAAACACATAACTCACTTAACATACCAAATTTGTTAAGTGAGAATTTCATTTTCAAATCATAATACACTTAACTCCTGCTTAACATACCAAATTTGTTAAGTAAGAGTCTCATTTTCAAAACACAAATCATAATCACATTTGAGTCCTACTTAACATACCAAATTTGTTAAGTAAGAGTCTCATTTTTAAATCATAATCACATTTGATTCCTACTTAACATACCAAATTTGTTAAGTAAGAGTCTCATTTTCAAACCATAAACATGTTTTGATTCCCACTTAACATACCAAATTTGTTAAGTAAGAGTCTCATTTTCAAATCAATCACATTTGGCTTCCATTTAACATACCAAATTTGTTAAGTGAGCTCATTCAAACAAATCAAGTCACATTTTGGCTTCCATTAACATGCCAAATTTGTTAAGTTAGTCTCATTTTCAAAAAACTAATCAAATCATATTTGGCTTCACTTAATATACCAAATTTGTTAAGTGTGAGTTCTAATTTTCAAAAACAAATCAAATCATATTTGGCTTCCACTTAACATGCCAAATTTGTTAAGTGTGAGTCTCATTTTTCAAAAAAAATAAATCAAATCACATTTGGCTTCCACTTAGCATACCAAATTTGTTAAGTGGAGTCTTATTTTTCAAAAAAAAAAAAACAAACCAAATCACATTTGGCTTCCACTTAACATACCAAATTTGTTAAAGTGAGTCTCATTTTCAAAAAAATAAATCAAACACATTTGACTCCCACTTAACATACCAAATTTCTTAAGTAAGAGTCTCATTTTCAAAACATAAATCATATCACACTTAACTCCTACTTAACATACAAAATTTGTTAAGTAAGAGTCTCATTTTCAAAAATCATAACAAATTTGAATCCCACTTAACATACCAAATTTGTTAAGTAAGAGTCTCATTTTCAAAATGCAAACCAATCACATTTGGCTCCCACCTAACATACCAAATTTGTTAAGTAGAACTTTTAAATCAAATCAACATCTATCACACATAAGCAATCATCATAAGCAAAGATACTTTCACAAAATTTTCAAATATATAATCAAAACCTCTTCTTAGCATACCTAAATTTGCTAAGTAAAGGTTTTCCAAATCAAAATTTTAAAAAGACACACAATACAAATGTCTTCAAAGGTCTCTCCAAATATTTGAACCCCGCCCAACCTACTTAAATTAGTTGAGTATGGGTTCTAAATCAAAATCATATGGCAAAGTCTTGCCTCCAAATATTAAAAAAAAAATTTTCTCTCTCCAAAATTCAATGAACCTCACTTAGCATGCCTAAATTTGTTAAGTGTTGGTTCAAATTCCAAATTAAGTATAGAAATCAATGATTAAAGGCAACATCAAGGCAAGGGTTTTATGTTTCAATAAATTGATTTATGCAGTCGATCTTTCAGTCTCCCATTAGTGCAGTGATCATGGTTCCTAGCAAGTTCATCTTCTATTTCCCTTCTGGTGTAGATTTGTCCTTAGATTAGGCCAATCTCATCACAATTAATACCGTACACTACTTTGGTGGCTTTGAGGGGTCCAGTTACTTGTGAGGGACAACCCTCATGCAGTTAGAGGAGGTGGAGGGGAAGATGCCTCATCGCTTGCATATCCCATCGATTTAAGTTTCCTCGTTGAGAGGAAGGCGTGATGGTTCTCACACCCCGTTAGGTGTTAGTGTCGGTCATATTTGTACATTTGGTTGCCCTGCCATAGCTTCAGTGGGAACTTCTACCTCCTCTCTGGTCACCCAAAGGGGAAGGCTATCTTAGCCTTTGAGATAGTCTCCCCCACCTTCGAGGTAGGTTCTAGTTCTCACTCTACTCTACTCACCCATACCCAATTTCGCAATAAAAATTAAAAGATTAAGCGGGATCATGAGCGAGCAGCCAGAGAGCTTGATGTTGTTTCTCATATAGCTGAGGAGGGTTCTCCCCATGAGACCTCTCCACTTTTTAATGATAGTAGGTTCAACCCCCTCTTGGCATCAGATGGTGAGGAAAATTATCGGAGGATCATTGCATCTCCTCCATCACCAACATACTATGAGACACTAGAGCATAGAGGCCCTTTCGGACTTGGGACTATTCTATGCTGGGTGAGCTTATGCGATGGTCAGGTACCTTGTTTGACTTACAATCCATGATCCCAAGTGTTAGGGGCGGATCCATAGAGAGCCATGGAGGCTCGTATCACAAGGAGGGCAATGAGAATGGAGCTAGGCAATCGGTCTCTCATGATGGACTTCACGATGTCGCCTGGTGATCATTGACATATTATTCTTCGCAGTCCACCAGAGATATCTCCAATTGAGGCGTCTCATCACACACCGCTCCCATCCACCATCACTCATTTTTACACTACCACTTGCCAAGATTTGAAGCCCCATCCGGAGAGACCATCCCAGTGATCCGCTATGTCCGAGGATCCGCTCCATCCATTCCACTGTTGAGATGAGATCAGCTCCCCACCTTTCGACCCTACTGTTGGGGAGAGTGGCGACCCAAGAGTGTCGTCATTGCACCACCTCTACAATGGATAGAGATAGAGAGGAGAGTGGACATAGATATAGTCCCTATGACAGTTCATCCTCCTAGCAAGGAAGTCTTGGATAGTGTCCATTGCATGAGGTAAAGGAGCATAGTCTACTGGTAGAAGTCAGTATTTGTCTGGTCCAACGGACATAGTAGAGATTGATATATGACATATTAGTGGACTACTTTGTAGAAAGGTGAATTATGAGAGTGCCACTCAGATCAGAGGAGGATAGAATTCTTGATCACGATGAGGACATGTTGGAATGATGAAGTCCATATAGTTGATATACGGGGATCCTTAAAACGGGATCAGCTTAGCCAGGAAGGTGTTGTGCTCGAGGAAGGTGACACTTCTCACTCGACTCAGCACCTCCTCCACCAGCTCAAATAGAGGGATGATCACATTGATAAGATGGGGAGAAAATTTGAGGAGTTAATGGCAGTAATTTTAGCATTGCAGAACCCAGCCCCAGTTTCACAACCTTCTCCTATGGTAGCCGACCGTCCATAGTTGGTACATACCTTAGAGCATCCTAGGTGCCCTCCCGCAGAGGATGACGCTGGTAGCTTGCATAGGAAGGTTACAGATGGCACCTCCAAGCATAAGAAGGACACTAAAAATATGGTAGAGCAGCAGGTGAGGGAAGTGATGGTGCAAGCTCAGGGGAGCTCATCTATTCCAAAGGGTAGACTATACCAGGAGGAATTTGATGTAGTTCAATACCCTAAGAGTTTTTTGTTGTCTTCCTTCAAGATCTTTGATGGAAGTGGGATCCCGCATCAACATATGCACATTTGTGATTACGATGCCAATGGTAGTGATGCACTTTTTTAGACTTTTCATCTAGTAGCAGTTGCATTTGATTGGTATGTCGAATTTCCCAATAGTTCGGTAGGGACTTTTGCTGAGTTGGAGCACCTCTTCATCAAGAGGTTTGCTAGAGCTCATCAAAGAGTGATTATAGATGACCTCATTATAGCGACACAAATTCTCAATGAGTTCCTTGTTAATTATATTCTCAGGTGGCACAACTTAAGCATGAAATGCTAACCACAACTGTCTGAACAGCATGCCATTTAAATTCTTCTCAAGAGTATTCATGGCTCGATCTCCTTCATGCTTAAGGGATTTACCATCTAAACATTTGAGAAACTAATTAACAAGGCAGCTAACCTACAAGAGGAAGCCAAATAGTTACCCTTTCCCGACCAATCATCTTGGCCCAAAAGAAGGTGTTAGAAGAAGCCAGGATAGTTATGTTAGTGGATGAGGGAAGTAATGACCGAGTCAGTATGAGAGACCCTGCTCAAAACCTTCTTTACCACCTCCTTTGCCACCCTCGGCCATCATATCACCACAATGGCCATTCCCCAACCAACCCGAGCGGTACTCCCATCCCCCCGGTAGCTTATTACCTACTCTATAGATTGAAATAAGCCATATTCATTCAAGAGAGAGGTAGTTAGGAAAATCTTTAAGAATCTCTTTAAAAAACCTGACTTTTAGTTACCATAGTCCAAGAGGCTGAAGGAAGTGGGCAAGTGTAATGATCTTAACTATTGCCCCAACCACCGCATGGTTAGTCATGTCTTAGAGGATTTTATTACTTTTAAGGACTGGCTTGAGCATAGCTACAAGTCAGGCTCTGTAGTTATCCCCAAGGAATACTTACTAGAATAACCATCCAGTTCTATTAGGATAATTCTTAGGAAAACCTGTGATCCTCTTAAGATAAAAGAAGGTTGGGATATTTCCTTATCCAAACTCTAAAAAAGTACTTCCTAAAATTAAGAAACTCTCTCTATAGTTTCCTGAGGTAGCTCATACCTCCAACATCAAAGAAGGTTTACAAGTTGCCAAAGACAACTTGAAGAAGGTGATCGCCCAATAGTAGTAACAGTAATCCACCTTACATGCCCAGGATAGTTCAATAGCACAACCACAATTGTAGCTAACTTCTTCCTTACCCCGCTCTTATACCAACAGGAGCATTGTATCAGTGAACAAGGGCATTAAATCCCTTACCCCACTTACTTTATTGGATTTCTATCATATACCTCCAACCAAAAAGAAATTAATGAAGAAAGCTTTCACTTACATCTTGTCCACTTCTAATACTCTAGATTTTATTCCTATTGAAAACTCTCCAAGTCTAAAAAATAATAATGATAGCTCTAGTCATTTCAATCCACTATCTTCTGATTCAGAATCAGACATTCCTTTTATGAATCAATCGGGTTTACCTCTTGAGATTGACTTAGAGTCAACTGACTCTGAGGATTCCATAGGAGATGCTGCAAATATACATGATGAGAAGGTAGAAATCTCCACAAATTCATCATTCTATGAAGCCACTAAAGTCAACCTATGGAGTGGCAAAGTTCTACCTCCTACAGTAGCACCTCAGGATAAGGGTAAATAAGTCATTGATTCTAATGAGCATATAACCCTCCATGATGCTCCACCTATGGACATGCTTGTGGAAGACCAAGTTAGAGTTGATTACAATGTCCTAACACATCTTAGAAAGTTGTCAACTAAGTTAAGCATATATGACGCCCTTGTCTTATCCAAAGAGATGAGGATCTCTAGTCAAAGCTCTTCTTGATCCAAAGATATGCTTAGCTCAGCTGACAGCTATTGAAGAGAAGGCATATAGCTCAAAGGACACCTTAAGAGTTACATTCAGTGAGAAATACTTGCTTCTAGGAATGACCAAGCACAACCGCCCTCTTTACATCACAGTGGATGTTGATAGATACAAGTTATCAAGAGTTCTAGTTGACCAAGGTGCATCAGTTAATATTTTGAGTTTAAGAACCCTTGCCTACTTGAGGATTGGCATCTCTAAACTCCAAAAGAATATGATGATGTTGAGAGGATTCAATGAACAAGGTGAGAGAGCCTTAGGCTCCATAGTATTTCCATTAGAGATAGATGATTGGAAGATTGAAGCCAAGTTTCATATTATAGACATGGATACATCTTTTAATGCTTTGCTTGGAAGATCATGGATTCATGAGAACAACATAGTTCCATTCTCTCTATATCAGTGCATGAAGTTCATGAGAAGTGGAATTGAGTACTGCATCAAAGGAAATCTCAAACCCTTCACAGTTCATGAGGTCGATATATGAGGATGCAACCTATTTTCTTACCCAAAACCAACAAGTCCATTCTCATGAATCTAGTCAAGATCCCCAAGAGGGGTCAAAAGAAAGAAAATAAAGAAAAGAAAAGAAAAGAAAAAAGAAAGAAGAAAATAAAATAGAGACATGGACAGGGAAGATATAGAGCTAACATTAGATTCCACCCACATTTCATTACTCCATTCGAACATATGGGTAGGATGACCTCCACGTAGAGGTAAGGATAGTTAGAGGTAGCCCGAGGTGGAAAACCTCCATATTGGCCACCAAATAGGAGGTATGTCCCAACCACCAGGAGTACACCTGCTATCCACATAGACTTAGAATCTAGTTGGAGGATGAGTCTTATGTGGTTAGCACACCATCGACTCTTCAATAGTAGATCCCTTTTGAGGTGACGTTTGAGCATGATAATGATGAAGTCCGGGCTCCAAAGTAAAGCATAAATGTATCCAAGTCTACATATGAAACAACACGAGTCGGTTGGAACCTTAGCTCTAACCCTACTTTTCTCACAAAAAGTTGAGGGTTTGGTAGTTTAGGAATCCCCTAAGTCATCCATAGATGGAAAAACTTAGAGGTTCTTTTTGGGAGCATCATCCTCAAGTTAGGAAGCTAATATAGAACTTGAGGATGATTCATATAAAGATTTAATACAATTATCTTTTGATTGGTATTCACCTTGTGTTCTTAATCTAGCAAAGAAGGATTAATCACATACTTGGTCTAAACATAGGTCAGTACTTTGAAAGACTTATGGACAACTAAGCATCCTCAATCAAGACTAGGACTAGGATTGGCATAGTGGGTCCATCGATGATGAATCATTTCTAGTCATCACCAATCATTTAGAATATGATAGGTTCTTTTCACATTATGCTATGAGGTGTGTTTAGAAACTTCAGATGATCCAAATGACCTTGAAGTCAAGGATACACCACCAAAGTTTGAAGAGGAGATCAGGTCAACCATCGACAAGCACAAAGAGATCAACTTAGGAACTCAAGACAATCCACTTCTGACATACATCAATTCTTTATTGAATGATACTAAAATCGATGACTTAGTTAGGCTATTGACTAAGTTTAAGCACTACTTCGCATGGAGTTATGAAGAGATACCCAGTTTATCTCCTGATATGGCAGTCCATAAACTAGCAATAGAACCTAGTGCTAACCCTATCAAGCAAGCTCCTAGAAGCATGCGATTTGACATTGAAGAGTAGGTCATTTCTGGAGTCAAGAAATAGATTGATGCTGGCTTCATCAAGGAAGAAAAATATCCTACTTGGTTGGCCTGTATCATTCTAGTTAAGAAAAAGAATGGCCAAATTCATATATGCATCAATTTTAGGGATCTAAATAATGCATGTACAAAAGACAAATTTCCATTACTAATCCTAGAATTGATGGTGGACATTGCCTCATCTCATGCAATCTTCTCTTTCATGGATGGTTCATCCAGTTTAACTAAATTAAGATGGCTCTTGAAGATGAAAGAAATACTGCCTTTCAAACCCCAATCAGAATATATTTATATAAGGACATGCCTTTCGACCTTAAAAATACTGGTGCTACATACTAGTGGGCCATTACTTGAATCTTCAATGAACTCATTCATCATCAAGTCGAATGTTACATCGATGATCTCGTAGTCAAAAGTAAAAAAAAGGAAGACCATCTCTTTGACTTGAGAGTAGTTTTTGAAGGTTAAGATAATTTAACCTTAAAATGAATCCCAAGTGTGCATTAGTAGCTTGAAATTCTTGGGTTTGTTGTCCACCGAGAATAGAAATCAATCTAGAAGATCAAAGAAATATTAAAATGACCCTAAAAGTTTAACTCAACTCGAGATCATTTCAAGGGTGCGGTTGGCATATCTAAGATGCTTCATTTCCAACTATCGAAGATGCCAACCATTCTTATCACTTGTCAAAAGGATGTCAAATTCAAGTGGGATTACAAGTGTCAATATTCCTTCGAACATTATTGATGACACCGGTTCTAGCAGCCTATCAGGCAAGCATCTTGTATCTGCCGCATTAGATGACTCTCTTGGCACTTTGTCGGCCCAAACTAATGATGAAGGGAAAGAAAATACACTCTACTATATCATTGTTATCTAATCCCTATTGACACAAATTACCCACCCATTAAAAAGCACTGCCTAGCTTTAATCTTTGCATTTCAAAAGCTACGGCATTACATACTTTCTCATAAGGTGAACTTGATCTGTAGGATCAATCCACCGCAATATCTCATGACACGGTCAACGTTATCCAAACAGTTGGCATATTGGTCCATGATTTTATCATAGTTTTACATCACTTTCATACCCCTCCATACGATGAAAGGATAGGCACTAGCAAATTTCTTAGCAACACACCCACTTCCTGCTAATTCCTCGCTTAGTGATGACCTCCCCCAAGAACAAATCATGAACTTAGGGGAAACCAGCATTCACTACTGGGAGATGTATTTTGATGGTGCAGCTTCCTTTCAAAAGGGAGAAGAACCATGATCTACTCTCCCAAGAAAGGTAGGGGAAGGCATAGTTCTCTTAACTCAGGATCGTGATGTGATGAGATTCTCATATCATATGTCCAATCCATGCACCAATAATGAAGCCAAATATGAGACTCTGATTGCTAGTCTAGAGTTAGCCAATATGTTATGCATCCAAAGTATCAACATCTTCAGAGACTCTCAATTCATCAACCAAATCATTGGGTCTTAAAGTTCTAAGCTCCATCATTACCCACAAGTATACTATGGAGTCGTTGGCCCAAATCCCAGAGGTTACTATCTACAGTAGCATATGCATTAGCCAAGCTTGCCAAAGATTTGGCATGTCCGAAAGATGAGTCCATACCAATAAGGGTCCAAAATAGACAAGTCTTATCCCTTTTTGATGTTGAACTCATCGAGAGACTCTCTCTTGAAGGGGAGGTTGCCATTGCCAAAAGGATGAGGAGTTGGATTGGAGGAAACCATTCATGGATTATCTAAATATAGGCAAACTACCTCAAGAGAAATCACTTAGTCGGGGAGAGCCTTTTGCTCTCATGGATGGCACCTTATACCTCTTGATCATATGTGGTTGTTTGGACAAACATGAAGCCCGTAAGATCATGATCGAGGTACATTTAGGTTTAATGTAGAGCGCATCAATCCGGTCTGAAGATGAAAGCCAAGATCAAGAGACTAGGATATTACTAGCCTTCGATGATCACAGACTGCATGGACATAAATAGAATATGCCATGAATATCAAGTACACTGTGTGGTCCTACACCAACCACCCAATATTCTACACCCTATATGGGCCTCGTGGTCGTTTGAGTGTTGGCGTACCAACATAGTGGGTCCGATCGATCCTCTTTCTCGCAAGGCTCATCAGTTCATTCTAACTACCATCGACTACTTTTCCAAGTGGGCAGAGGTAATCCCACCCAGAGAGGTCACAGCTCAACATGTGCTCCACTTTTTGAACCATATCGTATATAAGTTCGGGGTGCCTCGACAAATTATATTCATTAATGGTACTGCATTCAAGAGCACTAAAATCAACAGCTTTTCTTAGAGATAGCATAGATTAGAGATATTTTGCCATCTGTTACCCAATGGAAAATGGCTTGGCAGAAGCCTTTAACAAAACTCTCATCCAAATATTAAAGAAGAAACTCAACGATAACAAGCGATAGTAGCATGAGCAGTTAGTTCAAGCCTTGTGGGCTTACCGCACCACTTACAGAACTCCAACTCAATCTACCTCTTTCTCTTTAGTGTATGGGTCTAAAGTTGTTCTACCATTAGAAGTCCAACTCCCATCATTAAAGATAGCTATGGGTAGCATGGTTACCACAGAGAAGTATGCCAAGTTATGGTTAGAAGAGCTCAAAGGTTTGGAGGAGAGACGCCTCCGGGCATGCCATAACCTCAAGTTGTATAAAGCTAAAATGATTCAAGCTCATAATAAGTTGGTCCGTCCTAGAGCTTTTCAAGTAGGAGAGCTTGTTTTAGTTCTAAAGAGACCAATTATTTCTTATCGAAAGATGGGAGGCAAGTTTGAACCCACTTGGGAAGGCCCTTTTTCCATAGAGAAGGCCTACCAAGGAGGATCTTATCAGCTTATAAATTGTAAGGGAGAGCACCCAATGCTTCCAATCAATGGGCTACTTAAAGAAACACTATCCATAAATTTTGTTTGAAAATAATTATCAATAAATTTTCTTTCATCTCAAATTCTATCCCTTCCATGTTTAGAAATATCTTTGTTTGTGAATCTGCCACGATGTATTTAGGGTAGGTGTAAGGAACCCAAGGGACATCCTATCCTTTAGTAACACAATACCAACATAAACTATACACAACCACATATAAAACAAACACATATCTTTTATCTCGGGATATATTGATGCAAGATAAAGCCCCCTATGGCACTCACTCAATAGATGCTCTAGGTCGGGCTGACATGCTACCTTACTAGTGTGTCACCCTAGTGGTTACTTGTCTGGAGGATGTAATTCTATAAGCTTTCTTCCTAACTTGACCATTGAAAATCGACGAGTGCCTTATTAGTTTGGTAGGCCTTACTGCGCAACCGGTAAGCTACCTCATGTCGACTTTATTTAAGATGATGTAAGCCTACATACTTTTTTTTTTTTAACTAGCCATCATGCACTGACTGGGTTGAGTATATTTGAGGCTTAGGATAAGTCCCCCAGTGGCTCATTTCCTCCTAACCACTTCAAGTCTGGGTCTAGTCCTTACATGGGACTCCCCGCTTAGTATTCACCCTAGGTCAAATAACATCTGTCTCGCCAATGATAGACGATCTCGATGATCATTTTCATCTGTGAGGATGTAAATCTACAAGCCTTCTTCTTAGATTGATCATCACAAATTAATGGACACCTTAGGTTGGTTGGTTATCACTATGCTGATGGTGACTCACCCGGTGGATACACCACTCCTAGCAAATGGAAGTCTACAAGCTTTCTCCTGAAGTTGGCCATCGTATACCTATAGGCTTTCTTTTATATGATCCTGGATAAAGCCCCAGGCAACACCTCCCCTGTGGGCATTCTATTTGGATCACATCCTTAGCGACCCCATTTATACCTAGGTTACTCTTGGATTAGACAGTCCCCCTTTCCTAGTAGCCACCCTTGGTTGGATCCATCTTGCGGATATATTCTCCTTGGTCCGATAAGTCAGATAGGATTAGGCTGATATAATCTCCTTCTCAGTATGGTCTCTCACACACCAACAGGGTCCACACAAACGTATAAACAAAATAAATATATATTTTTCACTTGTGGATTAGAAGGAACCCCCTAGTGGTGCCTTTTTCCAAGTAGGCATCCTATCTTTAGGGTAGTGTCAACAAAACTCTCTATAAGAATCGCCTGACTACTTTTGAGTTGAGATAAGTCCTCGGGTCAGCACTCTCTCAGTAGTGGCCCTTAGGTCAGGTTCAATTTATTATGCCACCAACATGTCACCTCGACGATCATCTTTTCTTTGGAAGATATAAATTACATCATTCTTCGACATGGCATTTACTCATCGAGAAAGCAGGTCGGGTTGATTTATTATGTTATCAATGATCACCAGTGGTTCTTTGTTAGAAGATGTAAGTCTACAAGCTTTCTTCGACTTGACCATTTGCACCGAAAAGCACCCCTTAGGTTGGTTAGCTCTTACGGCCGGTAGATTATCCCTTTGGATTTGTAAATCTAATATAAGACTAGGCTGATATTAGTCCCTTCTAAGTGTATCCATCACACACCGATAATATCCATTTAAAATGAAATTAATTTTGACTATTTTTGAGTCGATATGAGTCCACAGTGGCATTCACTCAATAGTCTCCCTAGGTCGGGTTTGATTTGTTGTGCTACCTGTAGATCACCCTAATAGTTCCTTGTTTAGGAAGATGTAAGTCTACAAGCTTTTTTCTTAACTTGACCATTGCACACCGAAAGGCAACCCTTAGGTTGGTTAGCTATACCCCACGGCCGGTAGACTATCCTTTTGGATTTTTGAATCTAAGATAGGACTAGGCTGATATTAGCCCCTTCTTAGTGGATCCATCGCACACTGATAGGGTCCATTTAAAATGAGATTAATTTTGACTATTTTTGAGTCGATATGAGTCCACAGTGGCATTCACTCAATATTCTCCTTAAGTCGGGTTTGATTTGTTATGCTACCAACAGATCACCCCAGCTTTAGTAGGATGTAAGTCTATCAGCTTTCTTCTTGACTTGACTATTGCACACTGAAAGACAACCCTTAGGTTGGTTAGTCCTACCTCATAGTCGGTATACTTTCCCTTTGGATTTGTAAATCTTAGATAGGGCTAAATAGCCCTTAGTGGATCCATCCCTCTATTTTAATAAAATCCACCTTCCTCCTAAGTAGTCTAAATTAAATCCATCACCTTATCCCAGTGGATGCTTCCCAAAATAAACTAAGAAAAACCATAAATTAAATCCACCTTATCCATAGATGAGCTCATATCTCTAGCAGATGTGCCCTCAAAATTAAATCAAATTATCCCACCAATTTGAATCAATTCTCTGAATCATATCTCATCCCACAAATTAAACAAAATTAAATCCCTATCCTTAGTGGATAATTTGAACCTGCTTTCCTAGTGGAAGGTTCATGCACTAATCCCTGGCGGGGATATAAATCCTAATCCTCTATGGATCTTTTTTTCCCCAAATCATGTTCATGATTAAACTCAAACCCTTATCCTCTCTATGGATTAGCTGAACCTACTTCCCTAGTGGAAGGTTCACATACTTGATCCCTCAATGGATCCTTTCTTCCTCTCTTATGCCCTTGGCATAGGTTGATTTTCATTGCACTAAGATCTTGATTCTATCTACACCTCAGGTTTAGGTACAGCTCATTTCAGTTAACGCTTATGATCCTTTGGATGTTGTTCATCATCTCGATCAATGCCAATACGTGTGGTATGCCCTGTCAGTTACATCAAACCTATTGGGGGCCCTTTTGCTGACCTCACTTTTAGAGTGAGTTCTCAAATCCCTCATCATAGATCTAGGACTCTTATAGACACTAAGAGCTCCTTAGTCTTAAGACACTTCTACTGATTAGGTGAACACTTAACCTAAGCTAGAGACTTAGAAGAGTTAGCTACTGGAATAGGTTGTGCCCTAGGGACTTAGGAAGACTGGCCTACCCTATAACCTAAACCCAATCCATACGTTCCTTCTCAAACAAAACCTCAAATTCAAATCAAATACCAAATCTAAATCCAAATTCCAAACCAAATGATTGAAACCCATAATCAAATCTAAAATAAAAACCCTTCCTAAGCCCTTTGATTTCATCTTATGGACTTAGCCTTCCCCAAATCCAAATCAATCCAAAATCAATTGACTTTCTCTAAGATCAATTGAATCTCTCAATCATTTACCAAATCCAAATCCAAATTCTAAACCAAATGATTAATGCCCATAATCAAATCAAAATCAAAATCCCCCTCAAAGCCTTATTGTTGAATTCTATAAACCTAGCCAAATCTCTACCCAATTCAACCCAAATTTGATTGATCTCTTCATGAATCATTTATATCTTCATTTATATTCCTAAACATAAATGAGATGTAAATTCAAATAGCCAAAACTAAATCGAACTAAATACAAATCCAATCAAAACCCTTTTTAATCCATATGGACCTACCTCCAATGACTTAGCCAAATCTCATATAAATCAACCCAAAATCAATTGGTTTCTTTATAAATCAATTATTCCTTCATTTATATTTATAAATATAAATGAAACCCACCTTCTAATGACCAAAAATAAATCAAACTAAATCAATTTCCTACATAAGCCCTTTTGACCTACCTCCATGAGCTTAGTCAAATTTGCTTCTAAATTACTCCAAACTCAAGTGATTTTCTCATAGATCAGTTATATCTTTATTTATATTCGCAAATATAAATGAAATATAAATTCAAATGACCAAAACCAAATCCAAAATCAAGTCAAAACCCAATTCAAGCCCTTAAGCCAATTTCTTGGACTTGGCCAAATCCTATCTAAATCAAGCCAAAACTAATAAATTTTCTCATGAATCAATCATTCCTTCAATCATTTAGCCAAATATAAACATAAGCTACAATCATCAAGCCAAATCAAAAGCAACTCAAGTTAAACTCAACCTAGCACATTTGACTTGGAATATTCAAGTGAACCAAAACTCATTTGAACCCAAACCAATTGCAATTGAATTTATATATCAATCTCAAATCTATATATAAACTCAACTAAATCAAACTCAACTCAAAATCAAGCTAACTAAACCCAATTAGCTCACTTGACCCAAAGTGGCCAATTTGACCTACATGAACAAATATCCAATTCAATTCAAATCAAAGAGAATTAAGCCAATCTAAACTTCATGTCATGATTGTTGATCATCCCAGGTTAATCAATTATCATGAATTAAATCAAACTAAGTCAACCTAGCCCATTGACCAAGTCAAACCTTTAACCCATATGAACCCAAACTAGCCAAATTATAACCTAATCCAAATTGATTGTAACCAATGGCTCAAGTTCATTAAAAATTGATTGTTGAACTTAGCCAAGTCAATTGACCAAATTGGTCAACCTAACCCAACTTAGCCCAAATTGACCTAAATGATCAAATTGGCAAAAATCCAAATTAAATCCAAATTGATTCAAACTAATGCCTACAATCACTTTTAATTAACCAATTGAACTGGAACCAACACCCAACCCAAGTCAATTTTCCCAATTTGGTCAAATTGGTCAACTTGACCCATTTGACCTATATGAATCCAAAAGAGCCAAAATCAAATCCAAAGAAAATTGAACCAAACTAATAACACCAATACACTCCAAATAGTCATGTGAACTTGACCCAACCCTTGGTTTGATCCAATTTGACCAATTGGTCAACTTGACCCAACCTAACCCAATTTGACCTAAATAGGTCAAATTAAGCCAAATCAAACCAAATGAACTCCAAATCATTTGAAATTTGGGCTAACCCACTTTTGACTCATCTCAAATCTGTCCAAATCAAATCCATTGCCAAATGACCAAGATATCCTTAGGCTGACGGCATCACATGAGCCAAATCACTTGGGGGAATGGTCATTTCTCTTCTTTGGCCACTTGGCACCCATCCATTGGTGCATTTACGCACCAAGGACACTGGCTAACCTGACCCAAGGGTGGTTGGGTCGGTCATGACCCATGGTGAGGTGAAATCACCCCTTCATTCCTACTTGGAACACTTGGAAAGTCATATGACACCCACTACTCCCATGGCAGCCACTCTCACACCCTCCTCCACTTAAGGGAAGCCAGCTAAGGTGATTCTCTACCCAAATCGAGCTCCCCCATGGTAGTCATTTGATCAATAGGAAAATAATTCTAGCCGTCCGATCCAAAGAATGAAGAGTATACCTCATTCTCACTAAAATCAAGAGATACACACTCAATTCAACCTTAGCAGCCAAAGACACGTATCCTAGAGCGATTTCCAAGGCTTCCCAAACTCCCCAACTCTTCCTCTATCAGTTTTATGAAAAACCAAAATAGGGGATCCCCAATCCGATTGACATTTGCTTAAACCTCCATCAAAGTGCAATTAACTTTGCACACACACCATCCTTGGAGCCAGACAAGAGAACGAATCATCGCCCAAGCTTTCCGACATCCGAAGGGTGGAGTTCGATTAAAGTTGACCAATTCCATCCTGTGCCTTGGTCTTCTGAGCAATCCCTTTCAAATCAAAGCTTGTGATGCTCAACAGGGCTTCATTTTTACCAAACAAAGCTTTCTCAATCATTAGAACCACCGGTCCTAAGCTCCAATGAGGTATGCCATTGAAACCAACCTCTAGCTTAAAATAGTTTAGAGCTTTTTCAAGAAAAGTTGCATGTCATGATATTTCCATCATTAAATCTCTTCATTTTGCTTCACTATTGGTGTGGGATCAATCTAATCCCCATTTGAGCTCGGGAGAGCTCGGATTGATCGATGAACGATGGACAATCTTCATTGCTCGCCACTTGGGAGGAGATAGATCACGGACCATCCATTGCACATGATTAGAATGGACGATCTTGATTAAATCACACTAGATCAACTAGATTAATCCTATTCAACCATGAGTTTTATCGTGGTCATCCAATCTTAGATTGGACGGCTCAAGAAAGCGAGTCCTGCCAGCAGCTGACTCAACCGCGCGATGTGATAACTTAAATAACTAATCCCGTGGTGCCACTTGAAAAGCGCACCATATCAGCATGCCACGTTAGCATGCCACGTGGCACCGATGAGATTAAGGCTTTAATTAGGGTTAATTAATCCATTTTTAATGTTAAAACTTCCAAAATTCATAACTAATTGCAGAAAAATCTAAAAAATGCAAAGGGGCTCATTTTAAAATTTTGAAGTAAAATCCATTAAAATTATCCTTAATTAATTTTGAATAGTAATTTTGGCTAATTAAGGTTTAATTGAAAACATAATTAGCTTAATTACTCCTTAATTAATCATCCAATTGATTTCAAATTTTTTTAGAGGATGTTTAGGGGATGACCTCTGTCTCCCCTATGTTTCTTGGAATTTATGGGTTGCTTAATTACAAAAATTGATTGATTAAGACCTAATTACCATATTAACTTAATTAAGTGATACTTAAGTACATGAATAATAATTAATTAATTATTTAGACTCCTTATTTATTGTTAAACAACAAGGAGACTTAGGGAGTTATATTGGGTCTTTTCCCCTAACTTTCACTCTCTTCTCAAAAAAAAAAATGCTAATTAATGATTAATTAATTAATCAATGACTTAATTGGCTAAATTAAAATTCAAATTATATGAATTCGTGTTTGATTAAATGGATAGCTTATGGAATTAGGTTGGGACCTCTTTTCTAACCTTTTTCCCTTAAGGTCATCTTATTTTCAAAAGATAATCAAATTTGATAATTAAGAAATAAAAAAAATGAATTAATGGATTAATCCTTTTGTCAATAAAATTAAAATTTTAATTAAATCTGATTGCCCTAATTGATTCTTGGGTAGTTCTTTGGGTGTTCAATAACATAAAGAGAGCTAATGAAATTATGGTTAGCTCACATGTGTGAGAAAACCAAAAGAGTAATTAAGTGAGTTCCTTAAGCTTAATTAATTAATGATTATGGGCTAACCCCTTTTATTTCATAGGAGCATTGCTATTTCTTTTTCAATTTATTTACATATCATATTAGCTCATGATTATTTAATCAATTACCATAAGGTAACATCAGTAAGGGTTTAATTAATTGATTTAATCCATGCTTAACTTAACCAATTCATAAAATCAACCTAATTGCTTTTCATTAAATCAAATTAATTCACATATGGGGAATGGGATTAAGATTAGCAAATCTTTCTCAGATTTCTAAATCAAATTAAATATAAAATCAAAAATGACTTTAAGAAACTTTAGTTATTTTAAATAAGCTTATTTAATATGATTGTCCTTAGGAATTAGTTGAATTGAATGAAATTACATACTTGTGTTTCTTTATTTCTTTCTAATCATATTAAGATGTTGTATGCCACTTGTAGTCATGCATTCATTTCTTTCAAAAATCAATTAAAAATAAATTTGTTCCTTTATGTCAAATGTGCATGTATTGACTTAATTAAAAATATGTGTGGCTATTATTACTATTAAATCTCAAATATATTTTCAAAAGTTTATTAATGAATAATAATACATGTTGTGACATTAGCTATACATACATAGGGGGTGCATGTGAATATGAGCTTAGTGTATGAAGTGAAGTTCCTTTCTTTCATTCATATGTTGATTTGCATAAGTATGAATTTTAGTAGATATATTAGTCTGGACATTCCCGGGATGCATAGCTTTAAGTAGCCTCAAGGAGGTTCCTGCCTCACTCCCCTAGTACAAAATAATGGCGATGTACCCGTTTGATTTCATTCTTATGCATCTTGATATTAGAATTTGGATAGAGCTTTAATTCATTCACACAAATAAATCAATTAAATTAAATATAATTTTTGCATGATTTCCATTCTTATAGTTATTTGTACACTTATATGTATTTAAGAATAAAGGGTATATCTAGTCTGGACATTCTGGGGACACACGACTTTAAGTAGCCCCAAGGAGTTTTCTACCTCACTCCCATGGTGCAAAATAATGGCGAAGATTTGCTTAGAACTTTCATACATTTGAATGTGTATTTAGATAATGAATGAGAATCCTCTTTTTTTATGAAAATCATTCATTGATCCTGCATTTATGTGTACCAAAAATATATTGTATGCATAGATATATTTATGACTTAATCAATATGCATGTTACATATGATGGAAAGAAATGAACACACATGTGTTGTGTGATAGTAATTAACTCTAATTAATCTTAAGATGCCTTTCTTATTGAATGAGATTATTTAAAGTGAAAATAAACTTAGGATTAATTAAAATATGTAATAATTCATTCATTAAAGAGAATTGATTAATTAATATATTTTAGATGTGACTTAAAGTAGGGATAAATGAGGGTGATCCCCTCTGTTCTTCCCTTTATAACACTTCGTTGTTAAGTGTAAACTAAGTAAACTAAAAGAAAACATTAAGTAAAACTTAAAAATCAATTAAGCCACTTAAAGTGAAATTATCCTTTATAATTAAATCCTTTCTTACTTAGAAAATTATAACAAAGCCCAATTAGGGCATACCACACAAGCCTTAATACACACACCTTTGATTAAGTCATCACTTTTAGCCTTATGTTAGGGTGGTGTATGGTTTGATGTATATTTGGTTGTATGATGTATTATTGTATATTGGATGTTAGGGTGTATGCTTTGTAGACTGGATGTTAGGTCGTGATTAGCCTAATGATATTTTTGCATGAGATTGTGCTAAAGGGGTGCTTAAAATAAATATAAATGCTCTCTTTTGCAGGTTGTTTAACCCCTAAACATAATTTAAATTAGCATATGTGGACTTGGTTACCCATGTGCAGGTTACTAAGTCTAAATTATACATATAATTGTTTAGGTTGTATGGTGTGTTTAGCTAACACTTATTTTGCAAGTGTAGTTAGATTCCCTTTTTCCTACTTTTAATATAATTGTGCCTTGAACAAGCAAGCCCAAATAAAAGAAATGGAGGAGATGAAGAAAGAAGATATAAGACCCCATAGCATTTATTCATCCTTAATTATAATTATTCTTTCTAATCTGTGTATATAAGGGTAGAGCTCACTACCCTTTTTTTTTTTTCTATGTGATGCCGATCCTATATTCTTTTTTAAGTTGGGTTTATAAAAATATTTGATATTTAATTTACAATTGTGTAATAGAAATGGCATGTATTTTCTTAATTTCTTCATATATGATGATTTAATGTGTAGCCTCAATCTGATTAGACTGTTAGGAAAATAAATAAATTTTCCACCCCAACTACAACTCATAAGTAAATTTTATAAATAACTCATAACCTCACATAAATCCTAGGCATTAAATCAAGATAATTAAAAGATTTTAGCAACCCCTTACCTGAATGTTGTATGCTTAATATCATGCATATCATCTTGAATCACTCTTGTAAAATGAGAGTCTCCATTCTTGAACATATGGGAACCGCTTGACCTTTGAGAGCAACTCCTACTAACAGAGCTTCACCCTCTTATCTTTTTATTTGACCCATAACTCATTTCAACATGCATTTAGGCATACAAAAATCCTAATGCCTTTATCAAAATGTAGTGTCAAAAAATAAATAAAATTTGAAAAGAATTACATTAAACTAAGTCATTATTCATACCACTCATGCTCTAGTCTCTTAGGAAGTGGGTTTAAGGACCTTAGTTTTCTTTCTAATAATAATAACCTATTCATCTTACAAAATGTATGACTGGACCACGTTGTTTTAAAGTGTAGGAGGAGTTAGTTGGCTGCCACTCCATGCGATTATAAGCCCAACAGTCGAGTGATTTATCCTCTCTTATGGAGGTAAATTATATACTCATCTTCGCTTAGACTTAGGTCATCCTTTGGTTCTTGCCAAAGTTCCCTATATTTAGGATCTGAGGTAGCTGTTTCCTTCAAACTACAAGTATAAATCCTCACCCTTTAGGCATTTTCACAACCTTGTGTTGTGAGATTATAAGCCCTAGCCTTCTAATAAAATTCTAATTCAAACATATAATTCTCCTCAATTTCAAGCATATAAAGCTCAACCATAGGATAGATTGGAATGCTCACTAGGCTTCCTAGTATTATGAGCATTTCCTGCTCATTCCCTTTGGCTTCTCAAAATAAGTCTTCTCCTTGAACTTTCCCAATTGATTTTCCAAATATAATCAATCCTTTGAGAGTCAAACCTTGAAATATTTTGAGACCATAATTATCTATTTTAATCGAGAGTATTCTTAAGGGGTTTCATTTCTTAGGATGTAATTAAATATAGGGGCTTGCCCCCATGGGAAACTTTAGAACTCAATTTAAATAAATCCTGCTTTATTCATCCATGTAAGGTAGGGGAAAATTTTTGGTATATTCGAAGACCCATCATGCCTTAGGAGTCCTTATTAGGTGATTAAGTCTATTATAAGGTGGTGATTTCTATCTTTTGAGATAGTACACCATTTTTTAATGTAACCTCAATAAGTACACCCTCAAATATTCATGGTGTCCCCCATACGCATATATCAAAAACAAACACCACAGTAGCATTGACAAAAAATGAGTTTGTTAGTCATATTTAAGTTAGGGTCTAGGTTGTTGGATGAGCTAGCCAAGGTAACAGCTTAGTAGGTTTGTTCATTCAGATGAAATCTAATGGAGAGGAGAGCTAAAGAGAGTAATAATGCAAGAAACCATTTAGTGATAAGGGCAGAATCAATGAAAAAGTAACCTGAGGGAGGGGGTGACATGCCTGAGATTAAAGAGCACTATAACCTATAGACCATATAGTTTTCAAGGATAAAATTGTTTAAGCTTAAATAACACTTCTCCAAAACTTATATCAAGACTTGATGGAGAGGTTAAGATCTCCTCTTGAGAATGTTTGAAGCGAAAGCAAGCGAAGAGATCAAATTTAATGTGATTTAAAGACTTAAACCTTTCTAGAATCCAACTAGAAAAAAAAAAGACACCCACCCAGGATGTTAAGACAATTCATTCAATTTAAGTGGAGATTATATTAATGAGCTTTGATGACTCAAAATCAATTATGTGACCCAACTGGTATGGTGAAGCTACCTCAAAGAAGCATTACAATAACATCTTAAACTTTGGTAAGGTTTTACACTCCTGAAGATTTAGTAGCAAACATAACTTGTGTGATTCTCAACTTCAAGAATGGCAAAGTAAAGAAAAGATTAATAATGAAATTAGGAGAAAATCCTCTTCAAGTGTTACGTATTTCTATAGTTAAAGTGAATTATAGGCTGGATAAAAGGTATTGATCTAAGATGTTATATGTAGTTGTACAAAAGAAGTTTGACTTTTAAAAAATTCCATGGTGGGAAAGATTTATTTGAAGAGTTAGTTTGTAGTGATAAGAGTGAATATCATCAAGGATTTAGTTATACATTATTTTGAGAGTAAATGACTTTTGATGAATTAGACTCACCTTTAAGAAGCAACCAATATTTAACATTGATTACCATTGCATCTATCATCATGTTCAAATGGAGGGATTTCATTAACCTGGACTTGATCTTAAAACTTAGGCTGACTTTGCTTCTACCTAAGATTTCAAAGACAGAGTTGAAAGAAATTCCCTTAAGAAATGTTTACTAAAGGTTCCCAAAATAAAATATTTATTTGTTTCAAACATTTGAACTATATGTTTTTCATGTTTGGAGAAAAAATAATATGTAATCATTTTAATTTAAATAGTGAAATGGGCAATGCATGGTGTTTATTGTAAAACATTGCATGAGCACAACCAAGTGATTTAAAGTATAACCAAAAAATTATTTTTAAAAGCACATATATGAAAAAATATAGAGCATGCCAAAAAAAGGCTATGATTTCCTTCTAAAAGAAAACACGCAGAAGTACATCTAATGAGAGGTAGTAAATGATATATCATATAAAGTACAATATAAGTATCAAACAATTATCTTTTGTAAAAAAGTGTTTTTGCTTCCAGATTCCATTTACAATTTGTAGTAATACAAGATATGATCATGATAATACTTAAGCACTAAATAGCTCAGTTAGTTATAATGGAAGAAGCCCACCTCAAAGAGCTAGTGTGACATACTAATTTCATTTATCATAAGAGCTAACTAAGAGTGAGAACCTATGATAGAATGAGTAGATGTTGTCCTCTCTACTATGTCTTGAATCACCCAAAGTATACTATTAGCAAACCTATCTAAGAATGATCAAAAAGACACCTAGCTCACACTCCACTAAATACCAAAATATAACTCAACTATCATTTGTCCTCTGAAGTCTAACTTATAAACTTGACCTAGATAAGGATACCAAAAACATCATCTATGATCTTTGACAACATAAGATCTTCTAACTATAATAAATTCACTAGAACAACATATGTTGGTGGATGCTTATTTAGCAATATTTGATATTGAATAGTCCAAGGAGGAGTGGGATAGAAGGCCAGATAATCTAAAAAAACTTGTGGCAATACGTCTCTACACATGATGGCTGGTGGGAAAGAAGTAGAATATTAACCCTTTTAAGGAAGATGGTGATGTAAAGTATTTGTTGAAAGAGTATATGAGGTTCATCTTGTACCTGTTGAAGAATGTAAGAAAACTAGCTACGTGTGTCTTGAATAGTCTATAAAACTAAATTACAAAGAGAAAATTGAAAGTTGTTAAACTCACTCAAATTTTGAGAAATTTGAAATATAAAAGCATAAACCTGGGAACATTCCTTTATTTTGGATGCACAACTCTTCTTGAGAAATATCTTATTGAACCAAAGTTGAATCTAGTTAGGAATCCCTTAAGAAACACCAATAGTAGCTTTTGAATTCTAGCAATAATAGTATCAATTTTGGAGAGCAAGGGGAATTATTTTAGATATATAAGTCTAGAAAAAATTTTGGGTTTTGATAATAAAAAAACTTTTTAAATGAATAAGAAATAGTTTCACCAAGGAGAGTACTTGGAAGGTGATTAAAGAAAAAAAAAGTAAACTAATTCATTTATTATAAGTGGTCGGCCCCAAGTGTGAAACAAAATGATAATGAATTAAAATAAGATATGATACAAACAACCAAGAAATTTTAACGGAAGGAATATAAATTCATTTGGAGGGATTTAAGAGCAATTTTATTAAATAAAACTTAGAATAAATCATGGAAAAATTAGCCAAGTTTAAGGGGATATATGGTGGAGTTATTTATGGCAACGTACAACAGAGGAAGATGGAAGAACCACCACCCTCTCAAGTAGGTTCTCCTCCACTCTAGGGCACTATTCATAATTTAATGTTCCTATGTTTTCATAAAGCCCTAAAATTGTGACTATAAAAATACTTAAATGGACCCCTACTTTTGATTACAGTGTTGAACCTCCCATAGTCCCCATTTCGATAAAGTTTCCAAGCTTTATAATTCACCTCTTCAAAAAGCAAATACTTTTACTCAATGGCTGTAAACTTTAGCAAAGCCCTAAAACTTGGTCTTCCCACCTTCAATTTCACCAGACCTTCTACTACTAGAGTACTCATGGAAACGGTGGATATAACCTCCTCACATGCTAAAGAAATTTGGATTGGTACCCCTACTAATAGATACTGGTAGTATGTTATAATTGAACTAAAGCCACATTATTTTCCCAAATGTAGCATGTTAGGATTGCATCATTGCTAATCCAGAACTAAGAGGGGGGAACACTAAGGCCACTAAGAATAATGTTGCAACTGCACTTGAACTGCCTAATTTTCTAACATAACTGACAAGGTTGGCAACAAAATATAGCTTAAACACACAAAAGATCCCAAATAGCCTTGGATGCCAATTGAAGTGGAAGATTCAGAACCTCCAAATAAGCCTATCCAAAAAAAAAAAAAGAACACAAATACTAAAATTAAAGACTAGGTAACCTCTGCACATCATCTGATAAGACCTCTTGGAAAAGAACCTTTAGTTCATATTCTCTTAGATTATGAAAATGTAGCCCACATGCATCTTGCTAATACAGGAACTTCTAGTATTCAGTCCAAGTGCACACAACTAATGATGTTTTGTCACCTATTCTCCAACAACCTATTCTTCAAAATGAGGATCAATGCCAAACTATGCTAGACATAGAGGGTGATTGATTAATGCAAAAATCCAAAAAGAATAAACAAAAAAGGATAAGGGAGCTAAGGCATATAAACCCAAAGATAGCCTTATCTTTGGGAGGAGTTTTTATAGCTAGGGTTTTATCCACAAGGGATGATAGGATTGTTATTAGAATCTATAGGAGCTCTAAGTACGCCAAACATGACACATTTTTTGATTTGGAACATTAAAGGCATTGCCAACCATAATGCCTCTAATATACTCAAAAGCCTAATCAAGTCCCATAAACTTCATGCTTTTGTAATCATAGAACCTTTCATTACATATATAGAGTTAGAAGAAAATTTAGTAGCTTCAACATAGTTCAAAACTATAGCAACAAAATCCTATTTTTTTTTGGAAAAGTCATTTTCAACTAAACCTTTTTATTGATGACCCACAATTCATCCACATCCACATTAGCTGCAGTAACTTTAACTTCTAAACAACCATTGTTTATGCCTCTTACTCTAGAGAATCAAGAAGGAAACTATGGTCCAAAACTAATGCCATCAGTCTCACTTGCCAAGAATGTTGGCTTGTTTGAGGTGATTTTAACATGACCTTAAACTCAGCTAAGAAAAAATGAGGTAGGAAGTCTAATAAAATAGTAATGATGGAATTTTTTGAATATATTGAAGATGTACATCAAATTGATGTTGGTTTTAGTGGCTCCCTGTACACTTGGAATAGAGGAAGAACCTATGAATGGCTCAATTGAATTCTAGTTAATACAAACTAGTTCAACAATTTTCATCACACTGTAATCAATTACTTGAATAGAACATTCTCCGACCATGCTCCTATCATTTTATTTGTGTTGATTTCCTCCCTAAACTTTCCAAAAAAAAAGTCTTTAGATTCTAGAATATATGGACAAAGTACACCTTCTTCATCAATTGCCTCCAAAATGAATGAAATATAAATACATCTGATCCTTAGATTACACTTTGGAACATGAATAAAAAATTATCCACTAGTCTAAAAGCAAGAATTGGAACATTTTGGTGATATTCACCAACAAGTTGAGGTCATTGAACACAAGGTGTGCTTACTTAAAAGTATAGGCATCAATGCACCATTCTTGGAAGCTGAATCTAACCTTAACCAACCCCACTAAACAATTTGATTGCCATGGAAGAAGACTTCTTATCACTGAAAGCTACCATAGTTAACCTCAAGGAAGAAAATAAAAATACAAAATTCTACCATGCTTCTATCAAAAAGAAGAGGGAATTCAAAGCTATCACAATAATTAAATCATCACACACTTGGTTTAATAACTAGCAAGATATTATAAAGAACAGCATTGAATATTTCAAATCAATGTTGAAAAGTAAGAGGTGAATTTGGAACCATTTCAAAAGGAACTAATCAATGATTGCAAAGCTAAACTAAACCAACTTTACTTCACATATAGACCGTTGGAAAAGAAAATTAAAAAAAAACATTGATTATCTTAATGGATCAAAAGCTGTAGGTTGTGATGGGTATACAACCATTTCTACCAACACTCTTGGCAGTGGATTAAGGAAGAGTAATCTTGGCAATACAAGCATTTTTTTTCTGGGAGAAGACATGCATAAATACTTTAGTTCTTCTACCATTACACTAATAGCCAAATCTAACTACAAATATGAATGAGAAAACTTTAGGCCTATTAGCCTTACATCTTTCATTAGCAAAACTATAAGCAAAATCATCTCAAATTGCCTCCAACCACACCTACCTAAGCTCATCTACAAAAGGTAAGAAGCATTTGTCCGAGGAAGAAACATAGCTAAAAACATATTGCTAGCTCAAGAACTCACCCAAGATATGGATCAGAAATGCTGAGGAGGAAACATAATCATTAAACTTAATATAAATAAAGCTTTTAATGCTTTAAATTAGAAATTCATCTTGACAACACTGAAGGATAGAGGTTTCCAAGAAGATTTATGCAACTTGGTGAAGAGGCTACTATCCAACAACCATTATTCTATCTTGGAAAATAGGTAAGCACATGGTTTCTTCAAGGCTTATAGAGATATCAAACAAGGTGATCCCCTTTCTTCACTCCTATTTATATTTACTTTTGATTATCTTTTTATAATCCTTGATGCGAACAATAACTCCTATAGATCTTTCAATTATAAAATTAGAGGTAAGATTAGCACATCGTCTGGCCTTTGCTAATGATATTTTACTCTTTTGAATGGATCCAAAAAGTCAATAAAAAGAATCACACAAATCCTCAATACCTTTGAAACCATCTCTGGCATGACTTTTAACTAGACAAAATGCTTCTTTATCATGGGTAAGTATTTCAAGATTGATTGGAGATGGATTAAGCATTACACTATCTTCCTCTAATGTATCTTGGTTTAAACATATATAAAGGCAGGCTAGAAAGTTCATACTTTGATGGTGTCATCAACAATATTCAAACCAGAATCAGCTCATAGAAAAAACACATTTATTTCAACTGGAGGAAGACTTTTGTTCATGCAAAGCATCCTAAACTCCATCCCCCTCTATTTTATTTAGACTATGCCTATGCCTACTAAGACATTAAATAGATTTATATGGAGTAGAAAACATAACTCCATACATTTGGTTTGCTGGAAAAAGCTTTGTAAGCCTAAATATGAGGGTGGCTTAGGATTGAAATCCCTTGTTGAATCAATCCAAATCAATCAAAGAAAATTTTGGTTTAGTTTAGACAAAATGATTTATTATGGGATGAATTCTTACGTAGCAAATACTACCAAAAATCCCACCCAACTCTGGTTCATCTAAGAGCAATAAACTTTCAGAAATGAAAATACCTACTACAACATAAAGATATGGTTGAAAGCGTGAACTTCTGGAATCCTGGGTAAGGTAAGCTTAACTTCAATATGGATCTATGGTTTCTTGATGATTTAATGTCAAACCTCACAACACAAACTATTTCAAAGAATGCATTAGTTTTTTATTTCTAGGTTGATGGCAATTGGAATAATACAAAACTTTAAGTGTTTGCTAGCAAATATACTGAAAGCTATCATCAACATATTTTATCTCATCATTAAAAGGATAAATTGCTTCTAAAATGCAACAATAAAGTGCCAATAATTTCCAAGTTCATCTCCAAATTGATACCCACTTCTAGCATATCTTTTGAATGGAGTCCCTCCCTTTGTCATGAAAGAATCAAGCTATCCATGTCCTTTTCATGTTATAGACGATGGCACAACCTACTGCCTACAAATGATATTCTGAAGCTTCAGGGTCTCAAACTCTCATCTATCTTTGACCTATGCAGAAATGAAGAATAGCACATAACTCATTTGTTTAACACATGCCCAATCAGCAAACAAGTTTGGACAAAGTTGATTCTTTATTTTAAAATCCCAAACCAAATGAGGAATCCTTACTGAGCTACCTATAAGCCTGGAATTACAACTCCTCACTTGGTAATAAAAGAATCCATATATCCATCATTCCTCTAATCATGCATTGGTTTATTTGGATGGCTAGGAACTCTTATATGCATGATGATCAATGTATTGGAACAAAAGACATTATTGATAAAATTAAAGTTATATTGGAAATATTAAAGTTACTTGCCTTTTCATGGACCTTCCTCAAATCTTCACCATTCTAGCCTGATCAACTCACTTCTCATTCGATGGGTTAAACCAAAAGTCGATTACATCAATATTATCATTGATGGCAGTTTTATAAATGATACTATGAATGTTGGAATAGGAGGCACATTTAGAAATCATATAGGCTACTGTCTTTTCATGTTCTCTCTTCCTTGCTCTGCAATGAATGCACAGCAAGCTGAAACCATAGCTTGCCTTACAGCCCTGAAATTTGCGGTCTCTTTTTCATTCGTGAACATATGGACTGAATCAGATTTTTTACCTCTTTGCAACATAATTGGTAGTGGTGATGACTCTCCATGGTTCTTTATACACGTTCTTAAGAGGATCAAACTTTTGTTGAAGTAGCTCTAATTAGAAATTAGCCACATCCATAGAGAAGGTAATCAACCAATAGATAAGTTAGCAAAATTGGGATCTCGCTTGGAAAGAATAATCTTCTCCTAAATGGAGATTTATTAGACCTACCTTACATCAAAAAATGTAACAACTTTTTGTAATCCTTAATACTTTTGATTTGGCTCCCTTAATTTGTATTTTTTCCTTCAAGACTTTAAAAAAATGGTGGAGTTTATTTATGGAATGTATATATTTTAATCCACATAATTAACAGAACAAAACACCCATGCACAATTAAACAGTCTAAAAGTCATAATTAAAATAAAAAAATTAATTAAAATAATTAGCCACAAATTTATGTTGATTTATAATTAATTTAAATGTAATTTTGTAAAGTTCTCGATTGATGCAACCTTAGATGCTTCAATTATCGATTTGAGTATGAAGCGAAAGGTTACATCTATAGGTTCTGTATTAGAGGAAAATACTATTTCATTTAGTACCAATAGATGGCATCAGGGAAAAAGCTACACCTAGGAATCAACAACACAAAAACTTTATTCTAAATAACCCTTTTCCTTATTAGTATCGGGACTAAAAAGAATAGTTAGCAAAATAAAGATCCATCTCATCGTACTTTTGATATGGCTCAATTTGATTAGGTTCTGGTTTATAGGTTTGCATAAACTGATTTGTTCCATTTGGTTTGGTTTATGTAAGTACTTCAGGTCAAAAAAAAAAGAATCAAACCTAATCATACTAATACATAATGTATCTCTAAGTCATCCAATTAAATAAATGCAATTAATCTCAAATTTATAGTTCACAAATTATTATTTTTTTACTGCTAATACATGCAAAATTAAACCAATCTAAACCAAATCAATAAACTAATTTAAAATGAAACGAACCAATCCAAATCATAATTTATTTTTAAATTTTTATCCAAAAAAATTGTATCATGCACCAATTTTTTGCACATATCTAACTTGTTCCTTATCCGAATTGGATGAAATATGCATCGTTGGAAAGCTATCAAACTCCTCTACATTCACGTTGATTAGTTTTGGTCTCGCAAACACAATATGCAATTAACTGAAATTGAGAAGAAAAAAAATGCCCTACTCCAATTTTTCGCACGTATCTCACTCATTCGTTATGTGAATTTGATGGAATCACATCGTTGAAAAGATAATAAATTTTTCTACAAGTTTCATGTTGCTCACTTTTGGTAATTATCTATGGATTCGCAGCAGTTCTCACAAACACCATATACAAAAAACTAAAATTCAAAAAAAATATGCCCTGCTCAGATTTTTTGCACATATCTCACTCATTACTCATCCGAATTGGATGAAATATAAATCGTTAGAAAACTAATGACTTATCTACAAGTTTTATGTTGACCACTTTTGGTAATTACCTACAGACTTTCTACAGTTCTTGCAAACACCATTTGCAAAAAATCTAAAATTCAGAAAAAATATGCCCTGCTCCAGTTTTTGCACATATCTTACTCATTCTTTATCCAAATTGGATGAAAGACATATCATTGGAAAGCTAATGAACTTCTCTATAATTTTTGTGCTGATCACTTTTAGTAATTACTGACGAATTCGCTACTTTTCTCACAAACACTATATGCAAAAAAAAATTGAAATTCAAAAAAAATATGCCCTATTGTGATTTTTCGCACATATCTCACTCGTTCCTTATCCGAATTGGATGAAATATATATCGTTGGAAAGCTAACGAACTTCTACAAGTTTTATGTTGATTACTTTTAGTAATTACCTATAGATTCTCTACAATTCTTGCAAACACCATATGCAAAAAAATCTAAAATTCTGAAAAAATAAGCCCTGCGTTGATTTTTTGCACATACCTCACTCATTTCTTGTCCGAAATAGATGGAATATGTATTATTGCAAAGCTAATGCATTTTTCTACAATTAAACTCTATCCATAGTAGTGATAGCTCGACTAGATCCATTCACTTGAATCATCCAAAATAAATTTGAGCCAAATCAAAGAATTCATAATGAAAAAAGAAGATTTACATGTTGATTTAATTTTAACATATAACATAAATATATCTGAAACTAATATCAAAACTACCACAAAAAAAAACCTTTGTCACTAACTCACTATGCTTATGTCTTGTATAAGACACTTGTGAAACTATAGTGGAAAATATTGATAAAAAGCAATACAACTTAAGCTAACATTCCAAGCACTAATATACTAGTGTATTTCTAATAGAAAATTATTATAACAATTGAAAACAAAAAGCTCAAATAGACAACAGACAAAAATACAATTTGAAAGCATAATTAATTATGAACAAAAGTACCTAACGCCCACGATTGGACATAAAGCCTGTCATAGAAAGCTCCTTCATATTCGCATCATTTAAGAGATAGCTTCATGAAAATAAACATGAACATATTATAAAATAAACAGAAAAATAAGTAATTACCAAGATAGAATATAGAGTTTCCATATTTAATGGAAAAAAACCTAAAATAGTCCCTCCACATCAGTACAAATAGAACCCTATAATCAAGCTCATAAAATCAATAAAAATGTATAGAATAAAAGTGAATTTTTAGGGTGTATTTTTTTTATTGCTATCAATATAAATAGTGCGCTTAGAATTTAATGCAGATGATATAAAAAATAATACAAAATAATATACCAATAAGTGACCAGCAAAAAACTTGCATATATTGCTTACGAAAAAGGTGAATATCTCCACTCGAATGTTCAATGGAAGAAGATAAAATATGTCAAAGCAAGACCAATTAGAACTTGCATATATTGCTTGTTTACTAATAACTATCCCAGAAAAGAAGTATCGCTTCAGTAGCCTGTACCTACTGCATGCACCATATGCAAGTCTACACATAGATGAAAATATGCCTTTAACGTGGTTACATGCATATGCTAGCACAAAAGCAAATGATAAGTATAATATACTGTGTGAAAAAGTAACACTTAAAAGAGAAAATGTTGAACTTTTTCTCATATATGGAGACAAATAAGCTTCCAAATGAGACTAAGTTAAACATGCAAACTGTAAAGAAAATCTAATCAAATTCATCAACACCTAATACTTCACCTAGTAAATAAAACAACAAAACTTTAACCACATATAACAAAAATTAGTCAACCTAGTATAGCAATAAGCAAAGAGAAGATGATTTGCTAGTAATAACTAAACTCAAACAAACATAGCAACGCCAAATAGTAGAAGAGAAGATGATCCTAAAAATCCATGAGTGAACAACTACTAAAATACCACTAAATACAAAATATCAAAATACAAAATCTTCTTCCTAGGTCTCCAGCTCAAAATTACTTGTTTAGCTCCTTGCGCATCCATCGAGCCTTACTAGTTTAGAGACGAATGAGTGGATCATCATTGTGTCCTTCGATAACATATCATAGATAATGTCAATTTCTTCCTCAAAGAATCCTACAATGCTAGATAACTCAGACATTAGTTCAGTAAACATTTTTCTCTCCTCGAATGCTCTTGCTGAACATTGGATAGCATTGGCTACTTAGGCTACACTATCAGCTACCATAGCATTGTACTCATGAATACTACCTTTCACCTATAGATTTTTTCTTCTCTTTCTTGAGAGGCATCCTTTAGAAGATGAGAATGTTGTTCTCTTTGTCATTCGCTTATAGTCATCTTTCATATCTACTTCTATCCACTCTGTACCTTGTGTTTTGTTCATATCAACATCTAAGAAATTTGTATTATCATCATCTAGGTTGATTTACTGAGTCCCTAATGGAATTTGACTACTTACAATTTAGTCCAATCTCCAATGGCATGCCCTTCGCCACAGACCTTCTCCAAATTTGTATAATTTGCGATAGGAATATTTAGGAAAGTAGCATCTTTTGGAGAAGCCTACAACAAAAATAAGAAGACTTACTTTTACATAAACCATTTTAACTTTTAAAAAAATAAGATGTCTGAGTTGAAGCACTACCCAAATGTGAGAAGCATATTCTTCTGGACCCATCAAAATAATTTTCTTGCTTTCATCCAATGATACTCCAGATTTTATCTTCAACTCCTGAATATGATTCTATATACTATGTTGATGTCGAATTTGATTTTTACATTGCTCACCTATAACATCAATTCCAAATCTTTCCTTTAGCTTTTGAGCAGCACCTTGGTAGATAGCATCCTTAAATCAATTAGAACTTCGCAAATTTTCATCGACATACTCAGACATGATTTGTAGGAGCCCAGTTATCCATTCTAGTTTCAAGCTCCATATAAAAATTTTTCTCTTTCTAGTTTTTGAAGCAAGAAATTGATTGCTATGTATCCATTACCCCTGCAAAAAAATAAGTAACATACCACGAAGAATTTATTTATATATGCATTAGTCAAGTCAGTATTTGCAGTTATAATAAACACATAAGTGAGCATTTCTATCTATAAAAGTAAAAAAGTTTTTCCAAAAAAATACATAGGACATTACAATTTATATTAATTATATATTTGTATTAATGTAAATATGCATTTATATCAAAAAAGGGTACAATTTAATGCAAGTTTTCAACATCCAAAAAAGATATACAAATCAAAATGGTATATGCTTAGCTAAAACATTTTAAAGTAGTGTAAAAATAAGCCATAGAAAAGATGTACAATTATTGTAATATCTTTAATACAGCATTCTCCATCCTATTCCACATGGTCAAAGATAATTGGTCTCTTTTTTCTAACCATTCAAGGGACTCATCTACAATAAGTTCATATCATTTTCTAGTACGGCTCCTTCTAACCTAGTCATTCTCTGATGGAATGAAGTCATCACCACCTTCAGTTATAATCTAGTTGTGTAATATGCAACATACAAGAACAATATCAACTTGAGTTTCTAAAGGAAAAAAAGGCTCGCATTTTATAATTATAAAATGATTATTTTGATGAACCAAATGCATGTTCCACTATTGTGTGTAGAGAGGAATGTCATAGATTGAATAATTCTTTGTTATTTATTGGTCTGCTAGAACTAAACTCTTTTAGGTGATGTCTTGTAGCATGATATGGAGATAGAAAACCTTTTTTAGTAGAATACACATCCACTAAATAGTATTTATCTGCAATTTTAACAGTAGACATATAGGTAATGTATTGTTAGTACTTATTTTTATTAGTGTCAAGTAAGTTCTCTATACCTTCAGGAGCATGTAGACCATCTGATCGTTCTAATGCATTTATAAGAACAATTGCATCATGTGCTAAGCCCTCCCAACCAGCTAGGGCGTATGTGAACTTTAAGTCAAAGTCTACTGTTGACCCACAGCTCTTCCCCACGCGTGCAAGACCCTCGACCCAAGCCCTCCTCATGCGATCTCCCTCTCTCTTCCCGTTCGTGCTCGGCTCCTCTTAATCGAATGGCAACAACTGCTCAGCTTCTCCTCCTTCAATCACAAGGAAACAACAACCATTTGTGGGCTCCAAAAATTCACCACCGACCTCTCACATTGAAGATAGTATGATTTAAGTGTCGATGTAATTTTCAGAATCCATATAGAATAGTAGATAAGATACTACCCAGAGATTTCTCCCTCATTTTGTGAGGACTTTAGATCTAGTTTCAAGTTTCCTATAAAGCAAGCTATAGTTAATTACCCTCCCAATCCGAGAGAGAACTTTCGATACATGCGTTAGATCACTAAAGCATAGTAGCGATGTGGAGTTTTGAAATTTGGGATTTAAAATTTGTGAAATTCATCATTATTTAACTTAAAGTGGATGGTTGGGGGAACGATGATGTGCCCGATCTAGATCTCATGGTTCCATCATCCCGCACTCCCTGTCATAGGAGGTGACAATGTGAAGAATCCTTGTCTGCAGCCATGAGTTGCATCATCCAAGCAATCCTTATAGACCTAAGATGGAGTTTGTTTAAGGAGACAAGCTTAAGTCCACCTTAGCTAACAGAGGGCTTTTTCATTATCAAGTGCACCCTATGGTTCATAACTCAAAAGACAGAGCCATTGGGGAACATACGGTTGCAATCATGATCATAATATAATGGTGTCAATTAGTGGCGACCACTCGATCAGAGGACTCTGGTCATAACTGCATCATGTGTGGAGCTTATTGGTCAAGCCACGCAGTAAGAGGACATGGGTCACGTCCTTACTAGCTTGAGATTAATTGAGAGTGAATATAAAAATACATTTGATTTGACATTGGCTCTTTTGTGAGCTATAATTTTCTTAATTTGTCACATTCAACAAACAACTGCAAAGATGGATTAAGTTTTAGTTTTAACTTCTTTAAAGATTGAATTTTATTTAAGCATTTAATACTTAATAACATGTTGGACTTTGCATTTGAATTGATACTTAATTTATATTAACTTGACTTGAAATTTTAAACATATATTGATAGTAATATCCCCTCCGGATGAAATCTTCATTCAACAAAATCATCATTGGGGTAGTTTATTGTTTCGCTATTCTAGATCCTGTCGACTCTATTAATTTAATAATAGAGGATCAGATCTACTGTCATATGACAGAATAAGCTTCTCACATGTTTTAATAAGTTGACATTCTTATAATATTATTATTATATTTTTTTAAGTTTTGTTAATGCAGACCCGGCCCTAAGACCAAATCGGGAATCAACCCGCACAACATCCTCAGACACTAAATTCATGATTTCAGCATAGTATCGGGGCCCATGTGGGTGTTTAAATCATTTAATTTATTATTTCAGATCTTATCGACTCTATTAATTTAATAGATGATCATATCTAGATTTATATTCTCAGGATTTTGAATTTAAAAATATTTAATATAATATCTTATATATTTTGATAATAATTACCATCAAGTTGATATCTTCAATCAACTCAGCTATCATCAGGGATTGATCATTCACTTTATTGTTTTAGATCCTATCGACTATATTAATTTAATAATAAAGGATGAGATCTAGATTTATATTTTGAGAATTTTGAATTTGAGATTATTGAATATAAATATATTGAATATTTTGATAAGAATGATAATTTTGAATTTTAATAACCCCTTCAATTAATATCTTCGATCAACTCAAACATCATTGGAGAGGATGTATTATCTTGCTATTCTAGATCCTATCGACTCTCTTAATTTGATAATAGATAATCAAATTTACTGTCATATGATAGAATTAGATTCTCAGATATTTTCTCAAAGTTTAAATTCTTATAATATTACTATTGGATTTTTAGGTTTTGTTAACCCGGATACAGTCCTAAGATCAAACCGAGAATCAACCCGCGCAACATCCTCAGACACTAAGTTCATGCTTTCAATATAGTGTCGAATCTGGTGATGTAAGTTGTATGTTTCATTTAGATCCAACTTTATTTTGAATGTTTTATAACACAGTGTATTTCTTAATCTTTCAAGTATTTTACTTGCATTGAATAAGCACATAATTTGTAGTAGACTATTGTTAGTTAGATAATTATAAGCTCAATCTTATTTCAATATCTTAGTATATTGTACTTAGCTTAATTATTAATCTTATTACTCATTTAAGCTTTAAATATTATTCTTTAACTATTTTATTTTCATTACTTATTAATACCTATTTTGATGAAATTTTCATGACCTCCTAGTCCGTCGTATCGCCGATTTAGAGTCTTACCATGCTTAACAAAGCATGCATAGTCAATGTCTTGCGAAACTATGGCTTAAAAAATCTTTTAAACCCATCACGCTTAAAAAGCATGCATAAGCCTTCAAATACGTGCAATTTCAATTCACATTTTAATTTTGAACTTATAATTCATATTGGATTAAATTAATTAAGTCCTATGTTAGTCTGAATTTCAGTAGCCTCTCGCCTTCCTCACATAGGGGGCTGCATCGACAGTGCTAGCCTACCAAACTTAAAAAAGCGTGTAAAGTTAGTGTCTTGGGACACTGCGGTATAGAAAGTCTTCTAAACCCACCACGTTTAAAAAAGTGTGCATATGCCTTCAAGCTTAAAATAAGCTGATTTAATGATATTAAATAACTCTTTTCTCATATGTAAAATTATTTTATAATTTTGACAAATGAGAACTTCAAAGGCAACTCTGAATACTAGTAATCATCACCAAAAGATGTCTTCTCAATGTATTCGGTTGAAATCAAAATGGAGTTGAAGTCACATGTTGTAATGTGGCATGGAACACCACATTTCCAATGGCAAGTATCATGTGTGTTTAACGAGTTTGTAAGCTTTCTAAACCTTGCAAGTATCCAGCTTTTCAATGATGGCCCTTTGCTTACTACCATTCCCACAAAATAATTTTTTAGAACATGATCTGTTTCCTGCAACAATGTCACATGACAAACATTTTCTTTCATCGGGTATTTCACTATCCATGCTAGCTTCTACAAGGTTAATAGATAATGGAATCCCTTCATTCTTCTTATTTAATGGATGAGATGCCAAGTCATCCTTCAAAGAGCTAGTCACTTGAATAGCTTGCTAATTGAAGATCCACAATTATCATCCCTTTCTTGCTTCAGCACATAAAAATTTTCAATGGGTTCTTGAAGCTTTAGAATCTCCCTATTTCCGATGCCATGTATCTCTTTTCCCTCAAAGCTCTCTTTAGTATAGCCAAGCTCCAATTATACATGTTGATGGAAACCTTTACTGCTGCATCCAAGGCAATAGGGCAAAATCCTGAACACCGTGCAATGAGGTTGGCCACGATCCATTGCGCGCTGGTGCAACCTCTTGAAGCGGTGATAAGAGAAAGGTATGCCTGTTCCAAGTCGGCCATGAGGCGAGGGTCCTTCCAGGAAACACAGAACTTAATCCGCTTGTAGCACTCATAGAGGTTGTGGATCTCTTTCTTGTTCCTCCGACGTCAAATGATATATTCCTTTGATAGCGGGAATATCGCCATAGGCCTCGGTATAGGCGAAGGCTCCATCGAGGGCTCATAGAGTTTGCGTTTCTTGACCGGTTGGTGTTCGACCAGCGATGCCATCAGAGAGTGGATAGGAGACGGGAAAGAAGCGCTTCAGTTGGGAGTTCAAACTGAGAACTCGAGCTATTCGGTGAGCAAAGAGGGAGATTGGGAGCTCCACCTTCGGCTGGAAGGACGCTTCTGGGTTTATTTCGAGGGACGAACAAATGGGATTGGAGAGCAGCTCGTTCAGCTCACATGAATGAAACGCCAGAGAGGGCAGGGATCGGACGGTAGCTTGTGTCGAGCAGCATGTCAGTGACGTGGAGATCGGCTTAAAGAAGAGGTCAAATAGAGGAGATTCCTCTCGGTACTCTATAAAATGAAGCCAAATAAAATGGAGTTTGGTATCCCCAGAATTCGGGGCTCCAACCGAGAGCTATCCCAAATTTTTTTTAAAATATTTTAAAATTTATATGAATCATTGCTGTCTAAGCCGCAATGAAAAAGAGGCATGGGACGCTATAAAAGAGGAATGGGCATAGATCTGTCAAAAGTTTCTGGTTCATGAAATTACCGATATTTACGTATTGCTCGTTCAAGAAAATGAGCGAACACTAACAATTTTTTCTTCGATTTATAAATGAGCAACACTAACAACTTCATGCGTGTTCTCGATTTAGCTTAAATAAATAAATAATTTATATTAAATTTTATTTAAAATATAATTTATGTCATTAAATATTTTTAAAATTGATATTTAATTTAATTATAAAATTAGTTAAAAAATTTTAAATAAAATAAGCTAAAATATATTAGTAATTATTATTATAAGTTTTTTATAATTATGCTTAATGTTTCTGTTTAGATTTTAGTCAGATAGTTAATCCCAGTAGAGGAATTTATATTAACAGATTTAAAATAAAACATAACGATACCTAATATTGCCCTAGTCTCTCGACTCTTCCGCATTTCGAGCAGCTCTCGAGTCTCGAATAAGCCTTACTCTCCTGCCTAATGTAAGTCGCTCACTCTGTCTCGTGTTACTGATTTCTACTCTTCCTAGCAAGAGTCTTATGAGTTGTGACTTGTGAGTCTTATGAGTTGAAATGGTAATATCAAGTAAGGGTGTAAATCCAGTGATCTCGATCTTCTATGGTTTGGTACGGATATTGTTTTCTTTTCTTTTACATCATCGGTTTCATGTTAAAGCCCCATACATTGTGGTCGTGATATCCGGTTTTAGGGTTTGTACCAACACAATTTTCTTTTTCCTTTGGTCGTAATCTGGTTTTATTCTTATTTTAGCGCTTTTATTCTTACTATGGAGATGTAGTGGAGAACGGGAACATGCATACCTTTATTTCACGGTTAACACGCGTTGCTTCTTTTATTCTTACTATGGTCTATAGAGATGCTTTTATTCTTACTATGGAGGTTATGTTCATCATGTATTTTCAGGTTTTGGATGTTACGATCATATATTAGACTTCAGAATCCAGAATCTTTAACTATGGATGTCTTTCAGAGAATGTTGTGTATTATTTGAGAATTTGTGTTTCAAAGGAGAAATCATTCTATTATGCATACTATGAGAATGAAGTAATTACAAACTTAGAATTTATTATAACTATGGTTGTAATCTCAGTATGATTTCTGACTTTGGATGTTTCGTAGGATGTTCTTAATTTTTTTACTACTATGGTTGTAATGTCAGGTATCGTAATGTCAGATCATGTATCTTAGTATCAGTAATTTATGGATGTTCTATTTTTTACAACATGTCTGTCGTAATGTTGTATGTTGTACCTATAATGTCAAAATAATGGAAACATGGAATGTGTTATGTAAGACCCCTTTTCCTCATATTCTAGTTCGCTTGCTCTGCCATTGTAAGGTAGAATATTTATTTAAACTTGAGCTTGAGCTAATACGCTGATATCGATCTATAGTGATGAAAAGAAATATTTATTACCTTTAATAGAATGCAATTCTATTTGATATTGTACATCTGGTTCTCGATGTTTTATGGTGAAAAGTGTTTATCACTTGCTTTTTGAGGGTTTTCTTATCAACATGAAGGATGGGAGTGTTTTGTTCAATTCTAACTATCTTGTTCCTGCTGAAAATTGGTTTTCTGAAGTTTATCGGAATTGCTACTAGTCTGGATTTCAAAGATGGTTGGAGAAAATTACTTCAGTTGAAACTGTGATAGTATGGATTCTAATCATGAGACAAACTCTATGAAAAGTTCTTGTAAGATTTCATAGATCAACCACTCTCTAAGTATGTCTTTGATAGGTGCCTTACACGATATTCTTTTTTCATTGATATTGAAGAAGATGGTGACATTATCGGTGGATAGAATTTTAACAAAGTCATGCACTTTTCTTGGTTTCATTTCGTACTCCAACATCGTTATACTTATCTAAGCGCATCCAATGAGTATAAAACTTGTTCTCTTTGGTTGATGAAATTGGATTGGATTTTCGTATATTTCAAGAACTACGGTGAATTCATTAGCCAATCAACATACTTTTATTGTCCCAATATGCAAATCATCTTAGTGACATATGCCCATTAGAATCCATCATCTACCCTTACTATATATTTGAAAACGGAAAATTTTCTTAAAGGCATTCTATAGTTTCTTTTGCATATGAATTTAATCTTTTATTTGAATCATCATTTGTGGAAGAGACTTGTGGAAAATCCCAAGCGGTGGGACAATAGATCATCAAAGGTTAACCATTTTGTTCAGACTTCACCACTTAAATGAATATTCCTATTGTCACTCTAATTGGTTTTTTTCCCTTCATGTGCAAGACAAGTCGATCTTCGTGAATTGTGTTCCGCTTAGTTATTTCGGACCTTGAGTAATGAGTTACTAGATGATTAAACGTAAATATTTTGACATCTAACAAGTGACTAGCGACCTTTTGAAAGAGAGTTCATGGGCCTTTTTTTAAAACATTTCTCCAAAAGAATAGATAGCATGTATAATTATTATTCTTGAATTCTCTTTTTCTATGTTGCACCGAAGTTTTATAAGTAGGGCTAGAAATTATGATTAATGATATTGATCTACAATCTATGGACTACTTGATGATCTCATTTGATTAGATTTTATGATTATTTGTAGCCTAATCAAGATTAAAGAGGCATATATACACATTTTTCTCTTTTTTAGTTCTAAATTTGTAAAATTTTGCACTTCACCTCACTTTGTTGGGTATGACCAATGGTCGTCGGCCAAAATTGTCATTGTTAACAAGAATCTTAATACGTTGAGGATTTTACTAAATAGCTACATAAGCTTGTTTTATCATCCTAACCTTCTTATTCTTGTTCCTTTTACATGTTATTCTCTTCTTTTGGAACTACCTACTATTTGGTGGTTTTGTTCTTTGTGCATTATACAATTCGGGGTTTTGTTCGACAAGATCTTTTGATGCTACACCAGGTCAATTTGGATAGATGTTATTATTAATGTGTAAGATCACTTGTGATATTACACATTAATGGGCTATGATGAAAAATTAAATAGATATATGAGATGCAACTTAGCTTGATATTTGGCTGTATGTATTTTCCAAACATTTAATTTAATTTTTGTGATTACATTTTGTCAATTTTCAATGTCTATCATTTATTTAATGATATTTAGCTTAATAGTTTGGATTCTTTGAACGGATGCTACACTTATTTTATTTTTTTTGTGATTTCATTGTCATTTTTTTGTGATTTCATTTTGTCAATGTGATGCTACACTTATTTTCATTTTTTTTAGTAGTCTTATTAATATTAATCTTTCATTTTATCATTTTTTTGAATGTCTAATATTCATACTATCAAGTTTATATGATCAATGATTATTTATTTTAGTTTCGAGTCATAATATTTATTTTATAATTTTTTGCTAGTTTGTTTACGTAAGTGTGACATAGAAGATTCAAGATTGAATGGACTTTGAGGATATGAAAGCTTGAAGACTATAAAGCTTGAACATTAAAGCTGAAGCAATTGATTTGATTAGAAATTGATATTTGGAAATTTTAACTTCATTATTTTCTTAGCTTATTTTGAAATTGTAAGTTGTATATGATCATGTAAAATTTTAGGTTGAATTTATTTTAGAAAGTTGTAACTGTAAATTTGTAAATTATGTAAGTTATGAATTTGTAAATTTGTATATGCATATATGAATAAATGATATATGATCTTGTAATTTTGTTAGCTATAAATTAGTATTTGAAGTTGTGTTCAATTTTGTAAAAAAATGATTTTGAATCTCGATTGAAAATCATTTAGTTTAAAATAAATTTTAACTGATATAATTTTGATTTTGAATCTTTGAATGAATCTCTAATTTTAATTTTTTTTGTGTAACAAAGTTTTTTTTTAGTGTAAAATAATAATTATGATTGTATATAATTATTTTGTATAATTGTATATTTTTTAGTTTTAATTCTTGTCAATAATATTTTAGTTTTTGTATAAGATTTTAATAATTATTTTTAAATTAAAATAAAAAATTTATTAAAATATAAAATCGAGCCAATTTCGAGTGAACCTAAAACGAACACGGATATTTTGAGGAACACAAAGCTATAAACGAGCTATTTTTAACACGATGAGCAAAATAATAATAAACGAGAATCAACAATTGGGCTATGCTCGTTTACACTCTACATAGGGATAAATGAATAACAAATCAAATTGGCCATCACCTTTGGTAAAGTTAAATGAGATTTGTATATGAATATTAATAATATGAACATGCTAAAATAAAATAATTATTTTTTTATTATTTTGAAATTTGAGCCATTATAGTTTTAAAAAAATTAAAAATTGGATTAAGAAAATATAATGAGGCATTGCTATTCGAAAAATTAATTTTAAATATTAATTTTATTTCATTAATATATATATATATATATACAAAATGAGATTTAATTATTGCATTACTAATTTCTTGTGAGTCATAGGAATTAGAATTTAGTTATCTCAATTTACGTATCGTCGAATCTCATTTGAGTAATTCTTATGTTGATAGCTCATATAATATGTGCATCTATTATATATATTTAGATGTTTTGGATACAACGATGCTATTCGTATCAAGGTTGGAGTTCTCTTGGTTCAATTTGATATTGAATTGACTAAATTTTCGGCTCAAAAATGGGTGTTGTTGTATATGATCGCTTGATACTCGCACAGACTTGCCCGAATTAAGTGCAAACAATCTCATTCAATAAGTTTAGATGTTTGGATGCTAACGGTATGATCAATTTGGCGAACGGATGCTATTTGGGTGTTGTCGTAGCCACCACTGAATAGCACGTAAGTTTATCAGATTTTATCTTGATCGGTCGACTATATATATAAATATATATATATATATATATATTATTTCAACATTCTCAATGCGATGACGAAATCCATTCATCGATTAAAGGTCATTTCAACCAATTGGTGACATCGAGCATATTTCAGCATCGATTTATGCGATGTTGCATCCGAAGTCTATCAAATTCAGCTCGTGAGCTCGACTCGACTAATGCAACAGCCATGGAAGTCAATAAATGCCCCCCAACAAATGTAATTCGTGCATGGAACGAGTCATGTTTGTTGAAAACTGGTTGACCCTTCGTGTAGACCATGAATTACTTTGGCTTCAATGAGCTCTCTGAAGATCTTCTTCCACCATCTACTCTCTACTTCAATGGATTTGCTAAAGATCTCTTTCTTTTGTGTCATTGTAGATTTAGGTTTCCCTCGGCCCTAGCTTCATGATTGATCGGGTGTGATGGAGGAATTAGTTTGTTTGTTTTGGGATTTGAAATTCTTTATGTTCCAGCTTTAAGTTTGACGTACTTGATGAAGGATTGACTTGATTTGTCCATATAGACTTGTCAGAAAATGCACATATATCTTCAGTCCTATTCTTACTACTTTAACGAACTCACTTAAGGGTGCATACAGATGACCTAGCCTTCTGGCTTATATTAGGTCTATGATGTTGAGTTATCAATCCGATAATCAATGCTTTAACCGATTGAATAACCATGGAATCCCTTTAGTTCGGCCATTGGTTTGATATGAACTATGTAATTGCTTTCTCGGTCCTGTACTTTCTACTTTGATGAACTTGATGAAGAAATTAACTTTGATCTACGCTTGGTGCTTGATCAGGCTCTTTGAAAATATATTGGGATATTACCTTGCAATATGGAGAGGCACCTCTGGGTTAGGAGTTATTTCCTCGGATTGTCTTTGTCTATCGATCAAGAATAAAGATCTCTTGAATTCTAGCTACCTATAATCACTAAGTTGAATTTGGTTTAAGATTGAACAGCTATCATCATTGGATTGATGAACATAGGCTATTTTACTATGACATTTTCTTATGGCTTGTTGAGTGAGGAGAGTGTCAGTGACTCGGCCATCTGTGGGCTTGTTGAGTCTAACCTTCAGAACCTACTCGATTCTTTGATTTAAGCTATGATGGCTTGGTGGTTTGGTCATCAGACTAATGAACAAGGGCTCTTTCACTACAGACTTTTCTTATGGCTTGTTGAGTGAGGAGAGCGTCAGCAACTCGACCATTTTATGGGCTTGTTGAGTTCGACCTCTAGAACCCATCTGTGTCCTAGACTTGAAGATGTAGAGTTTGATGCTTTTCCAACTTAGTTGATTAAAGCTTCCAAAATTGGGAGTTCTTCTAACTTGATCTTCAAAATTTGATAAACTTAGGAGACAAACTTTTGATATTTAGGACTGTCTTTTCATGCTTGCAGTTGATTCTTTTTGTTCTTAGAAGAGCTTGCAACTTTGACCATAACAGTTATAGATATATTCAAGGATCTTGACATAAAGTTCGATGTCAACCTGAATATATGCAATAAGACCTCCTATTTCGTAGGAGAGGGTTGAACAACCTTGATCATTAAAAAAAGGCTCATATCTAATAGGGGGATTGCAGATTAGTTCAAAATATATTACAAGGTTTGATTTCCTGTACTGTAAAATAGAAATGATATGTTTTTCAATCATAATATGTATCTATCTAAGGATCTCAGCTTAATGCACAATGTCGACTTAGATAAATATATAAAAATACCCCCTGTCTGACAGGGGAGCTTTCGCAGTAACTGTTGAGAGAATTTGGAATGTCTTTGGTCCTATGCTTTGTTCTTTCAGACTTGTTAAATATTTCTCTTTAGAGTTTGAAATTTGTGTCTTTCTCCTATTCTAGCTTTGTGCCTTGGTGGACTTAATGGAGTTGATAATTTGTTATTGAAATGATAATGTCTTCGGTCATATGCTTTGTGCTTTCAGACTTGTTGAAGGCTTTCTCTTTAGAGTTTGAAATTTGTGTATTTCTCCTGTCCTAGCTTTGTGCCTTGGTGGAGTTAATGGAGTAGATGATTTATTATTGAGATGAGAGTATCTTCGGTCCTATGCTTTGTGTCAAACTCGTTGAAGATTCAATCTCAAAATTTTAAATTTGTATTTTCCTCCTATCCTAGCTTCGTGCCTCAGTAGACTTGATTAAGTTGATGATTTGTTGGTGAGATAAGTACATCTTCGATCCTATGCTTTGTGCTTTGACGGACTTATTGAAGACTCCATCTCAGAGATTCATATATTATATTTTCTTCTATCTTGGCTTTGTGCTTTGACGAATTTGATGGACGAAAGTCCTGAATTATCTTGAAGACTTGTTAGGTGATACGAAATTATCTTGTGCCTCAACTTTCTGCTTTCGTGGGCTTATAGAATGATGACCGCCGATGACCTAGCCCTCAAAGCTTGTGTTGGGTCAATGGTGAAGACTCATTAGTCCTATGCATTGCATGTAATGAACATATTGATGACATAACTCCTTTAGTTCAGCCTTGGCTTTGTACGAACATTGGGATAACTTCTTCGGTCCTTTGCTTTCTGCTTGGTTGGGTTTGCTGAAGAAGAGTTTTTTTCAGTCTTTGCTTTCTTCTTAGTAGACTTATTGAAGGAGTTAACATTTCTCATTTGATATTAATACCAAACTCGGCTTAGTGCCTTCTCGAGTGAGGATCTTTCTGTTGGATTTTGAAAAATGACCTTATAACCATTAGAGATGATCTCCCAGTCTGGGCCACTTGAGCTCACCAAGTTGGGGGATTTGAGAATTTTTGGATGGTCTTGTCTTTGAACTAATGAAGTAGAAGGATCCCTTACTGTATAGCCTTTGTGGCTTGTTGAGTAAGCAAACTTGTCAGCGACTCAGCCATATTTGGGCATGTTGAGTTCGACCTTATGTACCCACTTGAGTCTTAAACTTGAGCAATTAATGGAGGATTTTATCATCGGGTTAATGAGATGGGGGATCACTTACTGCTACCTTTTGTGGCTTATTTAGTAAGCAGACCTGTCAGCAACTCAGCCATATTGGGGTGTGTTGAGTCTGACCTTATGCACAAACTCAAGTCCTAGATTTGATGTATGAATGGAAGATGTGTTTCCAACTTGATTTGTTATAGTTTGCAAACTTGAAAATTTCTCTTTTTGGTCAGTAAGACTTTGAGACTTGTAAACTTTGAAAACATAATTTGAATACGTATATGGGGATCTCGACCTTAGGCGTGATGTCAACCTAAATATAATAGAAAGACCCTCTATTTCTTAAGGAAAGCCTAACAATTTGCTATAAAATTTAAAAAAAAAAAAAATACCCCATGTCTGATAGGGGGATATTTACTTTATTTTGAAAATACATTCTTGTGTTACAAGAGAATTTTAATGCAAAACTTACACATGTAATAATGATAGAGAATAATTGGTCTTCTCAACACCATGATCAATTCTCCTTCTTAAAAAGTTTCAGGATGCACTGAATTATTGAATTCCTTAGACATCCTCGCTCGATATATTTCTAAACTTTGCTAAGCTTGGGTCTAACTCCATCGAGTGCATCTAACTCTTCCATCCATAGGAGAACATTCTTATCTTGAGTAGATTGAATTGGACAGCCACTCGAAGTGATTGTAGCATGACTTCTAGTGGCAGAACAGCTTCAACTCCAAATATTAAAGCATAAGGAGTGGCTTTGGTTGGCATCTTGTAAGTGGTTCTATATGCCCACAGTACTTCCACCATTTTAGTGTGTCACTCTCTTTTATTCTTCATGAGAAGCTTCTTGAGCAACTTCACTAGGATTTTATTGAAAGCTTTGGTCAAACCATTATCCCTTGGATTATAGATTGATGAGTATCATCAATTGATTTTGTGTCGATCAGCGAATTTGTATATCTTCGCACTCTTGAAAGCTGGGCCATTGACTGAAATGATTCATTGTGGCACCCCAAATCAATAGACCATATTATTGGTGAAGAAGTCAATGACTCGATCAACAATGACTTCCTTAAATGGAACAGCTTTAGCCTATTTGGAGAAGTAGTCAGTAGCTGCTAAAATGAATCGATGGTGAGCTAATGATGGTGGATCAATTAGTCCAATTATATCCATTCCCCAGCACTAGAATGGCCAAGCTTCTATCGTTGGATGCAACGGATTAGGAGGCTAATGAATAATGTAACCATGGAATTGGCACTCATAACATCTCTTGGCATGATCAATACAATCCTTTACCATAGATGGCCAGTAGTATCTCATTCTTTTAATTTTGAAAGCTATTTTGGGACCTGACTAATGCGCTCCACAAAGTCCTTCATGAATTTCAAACGTTACTTTATTGGCTTCATCTATCCCCAAACATCACATCCACATTTCTTCAAAGGATCTATGGTACAATGTGTCATTAATATAAGCATATCGTAGAATTCTTTTTATAATTTGTGTGGTTAGTGATTTACTGCTCGGCAATTTTCTTTCTTTAAAATAGTTGATTAAAGGTTTCCTCCAATCATTGGGCTCTTCCATCATGTAAGCTTCATATGAATTCTTTACAGTTCTTTTGAGTTTTTCTATTTCTTGTACTTACTGTTCTTTGGGAGTGTGAGGAGTAATTCGAATTGCCTCCTGGTGGTTTAAGTTTGATGTCCCCTCTACCTGCGAGGATTTTAGATTTATTGGCTCTAGGACCCGACGAGTGCAAACACTAATTAGTATAAAAACATCGTTGTCCATACTCGCCATCTCTTTAGCTAACTTAGCCAAGAAATCAGCTTTGCTATTCTTGCATCGAGAAACTTGACTTATAATGATGTTTGGAATTTGCTTCATAAGCTCAAGAACTTGTTTGTGGTAGTGAGCCAATTCAAGCCTGTTGATTTTGTAAATACCTAGTACTTGATTAATGACGAGCTGAGTATCGCCATAAACACATAGATTTTGAGCTCCCATGGATACATCTTTCTCTAGACCTACCACCAAGGCTTCATATTCTACTTCATTATTGTTTCATGGCTCAGTCAATCAGTATGAGTGCCTCATTATACTACCTTTTGGCATGATCAAGATGAGGCTAATGCTAGCTCGAGCTTTTGGGAGATTTGAGGGCTGAGTATATCTAATGGATGAAGCTCCATCAAAATATAGTTCCCACATTTGTTGCTTTTTCTTTTCATATATATAAATGATCTTCTTGTTAGGAAGATCATCATTGAGCGATGAATCTACTAGGATAGGGTGTGCAGCAAGGAAGTCTGGAAAAATTTGCCCCTTCACCACTTTCTGGGGAACATATATAGTGTCAAATTGTAACAGAAAAGTAACCCATCGTGCTAAGCGACCTATCAACGTTGGTCTTGTCATCAAGAACTTTAGCGGATTGATCCTTGAGATGAGAGTAATTTCATGAGATAACATGTAATGATGAAACTTCTAGAATGCAAAGATTAATGCCAAACAATGCTTCTCAATTGGAGAATAGCATATTTTTGCTTCTATTAGCCTTTGATTGATGTAGTATAAGACGTTCTCCTTTCCCTCTTCATAATGCACTTAGAGATTCTTTTAGTGTCATTGTGTATAATATAAGGGGCTTTCCTGGGATTAGCATTGTGAGAATGGGTGGGTTTAATAGATACTTTTAATACTATTAAAACCCTCTTGAAATTATTTGTCCTATTTGAAAGAAGTATCATTCTTCATCAGCTTCTTCCTCTTGGATGCGGATCTTTGATCGACACCTCCAATAAATTTTTGGCTGGAGTGTGGAATAAGTATTTCTTCAATTATAGGACTGTGATTGAAGCTGACCTCCTCTCGAAGATATGGAGATGGTTGGCAATGGGATCTCCTGGACAACTCTCCAATGTATTGACCACCAGAAATTTCATCACATATGACCCTTCTCTTAGGTACACATTCTTGAAGAGCTTCATCAGTGGTGGATCTCTAGGAGTACAATCTAGATGTCACGTCGCTGTCTTTCTTTAAAGCAATTTGACTTCGAGGCTTTAGCCTCCAAATTTGCTTACCTTTTTACTGAGACCTTTCGATGGTAGATTCTTGGACCTGTGGTCCAAGTGTCACGCCTTGATGCTCACCATGTGAGACTTGATTAGATTGACATCTTGCCAGGGTTGTAGGAGGAGGTCTCCTTAGAGGAGCAACTCTAGCCTCCCTGATGACAGGACATTGATATTTTCTTTTCACCATCTCTTTCTCCTTAGCAACTTTGATGACTGATACACTCTTTCATATACAATTTTCAATTTTCTCCTTAGAGAAGCTGGAAACTTGATGTTGTCGGGTCTAGAAGGACTGTCTGATTTGACCAGTAGGGTTATTCTGCCTTATCCATCTTAGGTTGTCAAACTTATTATGGGTTGGAACACTCACTTCTGATTCCACATCTTTTCATATAATTTTTTGCTAGAACAATGAATGTTGAGCACACAATTCAACATTTCCTTTCTGCTGCCACTAGGTTAGCTTGCTTCAAGATGAAAAAGCTTTTGCGTCGCTACTTCTTCTCGAGGCTTCAGCCTTTTTCCTTTTTTTTTGAGACCTTTCAGTGACGGATTATTAGACATGCGGTCCAGGTGTCACGCCCTGATGCTCACCATGCAAGGCTTGTTTAGAACAATCTTGAGTTCTTACTACCACTATGGTAGCTTTTATAGTTGAGCATTTTTGGCTTCTTTGATAATTGGCCTTTGATACATATTTTTCATAAGGCCTTTTCTCCTTAATAACATTCAGCACCCTGTGCACTCTGGAGGACAGAGTCTCAGAATGCCTCCTTTATGGGGTTATAGCTTGGTACCGCTGCCACCAGAATGATTGTTTGATATCATCAGTAGAGCTATTCCTTTTCACCCATTTTAGATTTTCAAACTTATTGTGAGGGGGAACACTCGCTTATGGCATCAATTTTGGTTGCTTGGCTAGCAATTCAGGCAGCAATTGTTGAGTCCAGAGCTCAACATTTCTTCTCCTTCTTTTCCTTCTACTTAATTTTCTTCTAGAAGAAGAGGCTTCAGCATCATGCATTCCTAGTGTAAAAGGTTCAATTGACAGAGTTGTCACATTCACAAGTATGACTGAAACTTTTTGCCAAGTGACGGTTCTGCTCATGACTAATGCCTCAGAATGACCCAATCTTCAAATATAGAGGCTCTCTTTTGAGGAACCTCGATAATAGTAGTGACCATTCCAGTCATTCTCCTCTCTTGCATAAGTTGGTGTGCACAATATGTGAGTGCTTCAAGTGGAGGGTTGTTTGTAGTGGTGATAGTTGGGAAGTTTACGCTACCATATTAGATGGTAGCTCCAGCATCTCTAATATTGATTACAGCATTAGCCAAACAAATGTTTGCTACGCAACCTAGCTGCATGATGAACAGTATGTTCTAAAGATCTATCAGCATAAATGAAAGATGGGGATTAGAAATTAGTAAGTGGTGTATCATCCCATACTTTCATAATGCAGAGATGCAACAGAATGAATAACATAAAAAATATACTCTAAATGAAATCTTAGATGTTTAAGACCTCATTTAGAAAGTATTTTATTTTAACATTCATTTAAACTTTTCAATTTCATTTTTATTTCCATTTATAATTCTTTTTTAATATATATACTCCACTATTACTATAACATAGATTCGACTAGTCAAAGATGAAAAGAGAAACCTATCTCCAGTGGACTCACCAAAAATCTGTGGGATCCAAAAATTTGCCACCGATCTCCCATTGAAAAGAGTATAATTTAAGTGTAAGTGTAATTTTTAGAAGGCGAATGGAATAGTAGATAAGACACTACCTAGATATTTTGCCCTCATTTTGTGAGGACTTTAGATCTGGTTCTAGGTTTCTATAGGCGCAAGCCCTTATAGTTAATTACCCCTCCCAATGCTAAGAGGGAACTTTCTATTAAGGCTAGTCATTAGAATGTTAAATACATAGCATATAGTAACAGCATGTGGAGTTTTGAAATTTGGGATTTAAAATTTATAAAATTCATCATTATTTAACTTAAAGCAAATGGCTGGGTAAACGATGATGTGCTCGATCTAGATCTCATGGTTCCATCAACCCAAGCTATCGTGGTCCCTAGTCTACTTAGTCAGAGGAGGTAGTCGACCAAACCTGATAGAAGGATCCTTGTCAGCAGCCATGCACTGCATCATCAAGCAATCCTTGTAGACCTGGGGTGAAATTTGTCTAAGGAGACAAGCTTAAATCCACCTTAGCCAACAGAAGGCTTTTTTTCCTATCAAGTGAACCCTATGGTTCACAACTCAAAGGGCAGAGCCATTAAAGAACATATAGGATACAGTCGTGACCATAATATAATGGTGTCATTTATTGACGACCACCCGATCAGAGCACTCTGATCGTAACTGCATCATGTGTGGAGTCTACTGGTCAAGCCATGCAATCTAAACAGTCTCGTTTCATAGGTTAAGATGTTTTGATACTAACGACATGATCAATTTGGCGAACGGAGGCCATTTGAGCATTATCACAGCCACCTGACTCTGATTTGCATGTAAGCGCATCGATGAATTTTCTTCTTGATCGGTCGACCGTCGAATTGTGCAATATCTATATTCTAATTAATTTCAACATTCTGAATGTGATGATGAAGTCCATTCATCAATCAGAGGTTTTTTTTGACCAATTTCGGTGACGTCGAGTGTATTTCAGCTTCGATTTATGTGTCATTGCATCCGAAGCCCATCGAATTCGGCTCGTGAGCTCAACATGACTAATGCAACATGCATGGATGCCACCATCCTCCCTTCTCGTTCGCTCCCTTAAAATTGCAAGGAATCGAAGCCTCCCCCATCTCTTTCGCTCAAAAATTATAAGAAACCATAAGCCTTCCTCTCCTCCCCACTCTCCCATATTTCCTTCAATTGAAGCACTCATTCGATTCAACCTCCTGATTCTTCTCCACTCATGCACGCTTCCTCCTCAATTGCAAGAAGCCATAAGTTTCACTCTCAGTTTCCCTCCCATCCTCTGATTCTCCTCCATACCAAGCTCCTTCCATCTCTTTCAATTTTCCTCTACATTAGTTGAGCGAAGTCACTCGATTGAAACCCTCCTTCACACGATTCTGTTTATCTAAATCCCGTGAATTCACCTACCAACAAAATTTGGTAGATTTGGATTTAACTTGTGAAAGCGACGTTTACGAGATTACAAAAGCAGTTCGTTGGATTTAAGTTAAATCTGGCTTAAATCCTATTCAAATCTAGTAGCCAAACAGCCTCTATCTCTCCCTCCTCTAAGTCTACCAAGCTGCTCAATCGACTTCGCTGCTCGCACTACCCATTCCTTCAACTGCTGCTCTTCCAATTTCAATGATATAGTGAAATGGTTGTGGATATGTGATGTGAAATTATATATATATATATATATATATATATATATATATATATATATATATATATATATATATATATATATATATATATATATATATATGCTTATTTTTATGCAGGTTTGAAAGCCTCGTCATGCTCATTAGGGCATGAAGAGGTGAAAATCGACTGTGGTGTCGCAAGACACTACTCGCTACGCTTATTAGGGCGTACCGAGAAAGCCAAAAAAAATTGTTAGATGTCGCTCTCCCTATGCCGAAATGCTACCAAAATTTTGACTAAATATGTGACTTAAAATAAAGGAGGGAGGAGAATATTTGCATATATATTTACTTTTATACAGGTGATTGAAAGCCTTGTTATGCTCATTTGGGCATAACGGGATTGAAATTTAGCTGAGGTGCTTCAAAATACCAACCGTTAAGCTCATCAGGGCATGTCGGGTAGGCCAAAATAGTTTCGATGTAACCCCCTCCACGGGGATGATACCGAAATTTAGACTGAAATTTGAGAATATGATAAATTTAATGGAAAATCATCTAAACACAACTTAAATAAAAGAAATATATATAATAAATACAAAAGTAAACATCAAGCCAAAGAAAAGAAGAGGAAGAGCACTAATAAAATATTTTAAGTACATAGATATGAAACTTGATCTGGAGTTAAGGATAAATTCATATTGGATTTGAAGTCATTTTTATGTGAACAAATCATATTTAATATCAAATAAAGTAAAGATCTCAATTGAATATTAAATGATAAATGATTGGTGGAAAGTCTAAATGTCCAATTCCAAATTGAGAATAAAGTGTGTAAGAAATTTGGTAGCTTTTTATACGCATAAATTCAATTAGGAAACTCATGATCATTCATGAATGTAGCCTTTAAAAGAACCATTTAGATCTTGCATTTAAAATTGAATTTGAAACACAATGAAATTTATGATATATCTAAGTGTCTATCTTCAAAACTAATAGGATCCATATGAAATTCATAAGAGATTTCACTATAACTGAGTGGCCTATTAACAAGTATAGGCAAGACTTCTTAATGAATAATTGGCTTGTATTCAAATGAAGTTTGAATTCAAATAAGCTTGCTTAAAATATGCATAATAAACTATATGTGCAAGAGCAAAAGTTAAATATGATGAGTTGATAAATATTTAAAAGATTGTTAATAATAATAATAATAATAATAATAATAATAAGTTAAATAATCACTGATACTTGAAGAATTCAATGAATAAATTAAATGCAAGCAAAGTCACAATATTTTAAATTGAAAATGTGAAACGCCTTTTACGCCATTAGATCTGTAACTCTTCGTACAAGTAGATAGAAACTGGTGCTAAATTAAAGTCTCCAAGAATTATGAAGCTTCTTTCAATCCAAAAATTAAGGAATTTCATTCTAATTATGATTTTCAAAATTAATGATTTCATTAATTAGATGAAGTTATCTAAGCTAAAAATACCTGCATATGCTCGAACATAAAGACTTAAAGTGCAAATTTTAATGTCTAAAAAGGTTGTGCAGGCTAAGTTAGAATTAAATAAAAAAATAAAATGAATCTCATGATTTAGAAATAAAACTACCTAAATTGTTAAACACCAGCCCCACTAAATGCTAAACTTAAACTGTGTAGGATGTCGCAGGTTGCTTTCCGGTTTGGTCTTAGAACCGGGTCCAGGTTAACAAAACCTAAAAATTTAATTATTATAAGAATTTAAACTTACTAAAATATCTGAAAAGCCAAATCTATCATATGATAGTAAATTTGATCCTCTATTATTAAATTAATAGAGTCGACAAGATCTGAAATAGTAATATAACACATCTACCACGATAATGGCTGTGTTTGATGATGATTTTAACTGGAGGGGATACTTCCATCAAAATATGATTATAATTTTAAATCAAATTAACTTAAATTGAATATCAATCCAAATGCAGGATCTGAAATGTCATGAAACCATAAATTCTTAAATGAAATTCAATCTATAAAAACTTAAAGCAAAATCTAACTCAATCCACCTTCCGCAATCGTTTATTAAAGGTGATAAATTAAGAAAACTCTAGCTCGCAAATTAGTCAAAGTCAAATCAAGTGTTCTACTATATTCACTCTCAATCAATCTCACGCCAGTAAGGACGTGACCCGTGTCCTCTAGCTACGTGGCTTGGCTAGCAGGCTCCACATATAATGCAATTATAACTAGAGTCATCTGACCGGGTGGTTTGGCCAATAGGCTCCACTAAATTACAGTCACGGTTTTAGCCCGTATGTTCCCCAATGGTTCTCTTCCCTTTGAGTTGTGAATCATAGAATATACTTGATAGGGAAAAAATCCCTCTGTCAGCTAAGGTAGACTTACATGTCTCCTTAAATAAACACCACCCTATGTCTACAAGAATTTTCTGGATGACGTAACCCATGTGTTGCTGATAAGCATGCTTCGGTCAGGTTGGGTTGACTATCTCCTCTGACTAAGTAGACTAGGGACTTCGATAGCCCGAGATGATGGAACCATGGGATCTAGAACGGGCACGTCATCATTCCCCCAACCATCCTCTTTAAGCTAATGATGATGAATTTCAAAAATTCTAAATCCCAAATTCTAAAACTTCATATGTTGCTATTATACACTACATATTTAGTGATCTAACGACTAGCCTTAATCAAAATTTCTCTCTCAATATTAGGAGGGGTAATTAACTATAGGTGCTTGTGCCTATAGGAAACCTAGAACCAAATCTGAAGTCCTCACAAAATGAGGGCAAAATCTTTAAGTAGTGTCTTATCTACTATCCCATCTGCCTTCTATTAATTACGCCGACACTTAAATCAAACTCTCTTTAATGTGAGAGTCGGTGGCAAATTTTTAGAGCCCACGAATTTCTGGTGACTCTGGTTTGGATAAGATTCACTTTCCATCTTTGGCTAGTGATATACATGTTATAGTAACAACAAAATATTTAAAAATTCAAAATAAAAAATAATTATTTAGATATGTAATAAATTCAAATTACTGATAATGGATCTATGGAGCACTCCTTTCACTGTTCAGCTAATGTTGTCATCAACATAAGAGATGTTGGAGCTACCATTCAATTTGGTGGCATCAATTTTCCAGCTATCGTAGCTGTAACTCCTGAAGTGCCGACCTGTGATGCACTCATCCGAGGTCATGCCGGAAGGCCTCAGTTTACTGAAGCTCCTACTTATCACGCTCACCAACCAACTCAGGAACTAACTGCTGTTAAAGAGTTCTCTCGACAGAGAACCTCAATTTTTGAAAGATTGGGTCAGTCTGAAGCCCTCGTGATGAAAAGAACCGTTAGTGGGCAAATTGTATCTTTGATGCCTCATGGTACAACTACTTCGCCAACTAAAACCTTTGTACCTAAAGACATGATTTTGAAGCTTCCTCATCATTAAATAAATTAACTAGAAGGCAAAGAAGAAGAAGAAATGTTGAACTAAGCGCTCAACAAATCATACCTGAACGAGCAAGTGAACAAACAATACTGCAGCTAGAGCGAGTATTCCTACCCATAACAGCTTTGATAATCTAAAATGGGTAAAAAGAAATAACTCTACTGGTGAGGTGAAGAAATCTTTCTAGACTCAGCAACATCAAGCTCCACCAACACAGAGGAGGCAACTTGAAATATTATCCGCTAGAATACACAACATTCTTAAAGTAGCTAAGGAAAAAAGGCTTAATGAAAAGAAAATTTCAGAGGCATGTGAAAATGGAAGATATTAAGATTCCACCAAGAAGGTTGTCATTTCTTATGGTAACTAGTCATCAAGCCAAGTATGCTTCACTTGGTGAGCATCAGAGCGTGACACTTGGACTACGTGTCCAAGAATTTGCTGCCAAAATGTCCTGGCGAAAGGATAACCAGATATGGAGGCCAACGCCCTGTGATAAAATTTTGAATAAAGAAAGAGGTGTGACATATGATGCACATATTCAAAAATCTGCCTCAAAAACAACTCTTCAGAATGGATACCTAAAAGAATGGATATCATTGATGAAAGATATGATGGACAACACCCTGGAGAATCCTTTAGGGGATCCCGTCATCAATCAGATTCACCCCATGGAGAAGGTTGACTTTCATCATAGTCCCTTAATGGAAGAAGTGTTTGTTCTGCATAATGAAGTTGAGATCCATTGGAAGCGTCGATCAAAAATTCATGTGCAAGAAGATGACAATGAAGAGGACACTATGGAAGTGGAAGCCGCCTTTATGGTCGAGATATAGAAGAACTTCCTGCTTAGCATCATCAACAACATGAATCCAGGGAGCTTAAACCTGAATTTTATGTTTATGAAGGAGAGTCTTCACAGAAGCAAGTAGAAGATGGATCTCCAATCTCTACTGAAGAGGAAGAAGAAGAAGTTCAAAATGAGAAAGAGATCATGGGTGTTGAAGTTATTTATATGGTTGAACCAGGAAATGATCAGCCTGGTACACGCTTTTATAATCAGCATCGTTGTTCAGCCCAGGCAACAACTATCCCTGCAAATGCACAAGGAGAAGGATAGTCAAGTTCTTCCCCTGAAGATGAGTAGGGAGCAAAACAACAAGAAATGGAGGAAGAAGAAGAGTCTGTATTGGTTGACGTAGTGGCGCTAGCTAGAGAGCAAAGACAAATGCAACGTCAAATGGAAGCCGCAGATAAGGAAATTTCACAACTTTGTGCCAAGATGAATGACATGAATGCACAAATAAATATCATGATAGACATGTTGCAAAAGAATATCACATCAAATGTAGCACCCGTTTCATCTACTAATCAACAGATAGCTAATGATACAACTTCTATACCACCAATTTCTAATACCTCAAGCTCCTACAGTGCATGCTACACCTGAAGTGAGGAATGAAGTTAACCAACTACCTCTTCGGCCAATAATTCAAAATGTGGCTAGCACACCTAGAACAATAACAGCTGCTCAGCAAAAAATAATAATTAATGAAAAAGATAAAAGCAGTTATAGCTTCAGAACAAGCTGAAAAGTTGATGAGTAAGGGTCACCCTTACCCAGCTGAATTTGATCAAGTGGCATACTCAAAAGGTTACTAAGTACCAATATTTAATATTTTTAGTGGGCATGTAATCCAAAACAACATCTTGCCCAATTCAAGGCTACTTGTGGTAACATAGGAAGAAATGATGCACTACTTTTCTGCTAGTTTGTCAGTAGCCTGACCTCATCTGCTTTCAAGTGGTACACATAATATCCAAATGATTCGGTCAAAACATTCATTGAACTAGAGACAATGTTCATAAAAAGGTTCTCCAGTGCAACCGAGAAAATAACGATTGCTAACCTTGCCTTGCTGAAAAAGAGAAAAGATGAGACAGTGACAAAATTGATAACTCATTAACGTAACTTAAGCATGAAATGCGAACAATAATTGGAAGAAGAACATGTGATCCAATTGTTAATGGGCAATATGGATGATAAAATGGCACTATTTTATATATGGCGTCAATTACAACATTCCATGACTTGCTTAATAGGGTGGTCGAATTTGAAAAGATAAATCGCCCTAAATCTGAAATATATACAGATAAATCAAGGAAAAATAAGCCTTCAGACTCAAAGAAGAATGAAACTCATGCCGCTTCCTATAGCTCAAGTGGTAAAAAATGGGTAATCTATAATGTAAATAAAGGAAAATAGCCAATGTACAATGATGATAAGGGAAAGAAGCATGTCCATCCTAATCCAAAGCCAAAATTGGTATTGGGAGGCAATGATAAACTTCGAGCTTTTCCAGGTGGTGGAGAGCATCCAAAACAAGCGATAAGAGATGATGAACAAATGCAACTATCTCTTAAGGAAAAGATGAACAAAGAATATTCCTTTAGAAGGGACGGTGTCGCTAAATTTTTTCAACAAGAAGTCAAAGCTGGTCTACAATTACCAGAAATTAAAAGGCCTGAATAAGCTGATTAAGTCAATAATCCAAATTACTATCCCTTACGTTGGATGATTAGTCATTCTATTGAAGATTGTTATGTCTTCAAAGATTGGCTAGAAAGGAAGTATCGACGAAGTGAATTTAGGTTAACTGATAGTGTTCTAGTCAACCCGAAAAGAGAGTCTATAAGGATGATTACGTCATCTTTCACATCACCCAGTAAAGACAAAAAGAAAGAAAAATTAGTTCAAATTGAAGAATGGGAAATTGTAGTCTATTAGAAGATTGTGAAAATATTGAAGCAGTTGAAAGGTATCCCTAGTGTTAAGTGGAAATCACCACTTGAACCTATATTGGACTTAAAAGAAATGCCTAAACCAAGCATTTTGGCTTCTCAGCATTTTGATAAGACTACTTCATCACAGCATGAAGAGTAGTCCACGAAACATAGGCCGCATAAATCAAAGAAGTCGGCTAAGAAAAAGAATAGCAAGAAGAAGACTATAACTCAAAAGATTATTAATAATTTAGAGGAGTATCACCAGCAGACAAGAAAACTATTTAAGCTTGCAGACTTTATGCCTAAACTTTGTATTGTTGAATTGGATGAAGAAGATAATGGTGAATCTTGTCCAGTAGAGACATGCCAAATTATTTATGTGATATCAGATGTTCTTCAACATCAGTTACTCCAAAATGACAAGGGGTAGTCAAACAGACTCGTCCAACCCATCAAAATTCTTATTAGGAAAGTAAGAAGAGCCTGAGGAGTTAACATCTGAATTTTGTCTAATAACTCAACAAAAAGATAACAGTTTAGATGAAGATTTATGTTTTCTTGACAGAAAAGAGTCATCCTCATCGATATCATCATGTATAAAATGTATGAAGTTAAAAAGTGAGTCTAGCGCTTTTGATCAATCCTCTAGAACAAGGAGTGATTTTGAAAAAACTACTTCTTTAGAGAAATTTGAGTAAGATAAAGTGATCCAAGTTCAGTTGAGAAGTGATAAAGTCTTACCACCATCATCAAAGAAGGAGAATTCAAAGAAAGACAGAGGTAAATAAATTGAAATCAACAAAGATATCATTCCCAAAAATCTTAAAATAAAGCCTAAATCAAGCAAAAATATAGATTATAATATTCTATCACATCTGAGAAAGATCCTTGCACAATTAAGTATGTATGAGCTCTCTTAATGTCAAAAGACCTTCGAGAAATTTTGATACAGGCTCTCAAAGATCTAGAGAGTTATGAAGCTTACTTTGCTAAAAAATGTATGACTGAATCATTGCAAACTCAAGATCTCTCAGTAATCATATTTTCTGAAAAAGATCTCATGTTGGGAGCAGCATATCACAACTGTCCTCTATATGTTACCGCAGAGATGATGGCATCTTGATCAACCGAATACTGATTGATCTAGATTCTTCTATCAATCTTATGAGTTTAAAAGCATTAAGAGGATTATCACTTAATATCCAACATCTTGGGATAGATAAGTTGATGGTTCATGATTTCAATAAGAAAGGGCAGATAACCCTAGGTTCTTTTATTCTCCCACTCAAGTTTTGAGATTTATATACAGAAGCTAGGTTTCATGTAATCGATGCTGGTATATCATTTATAACTCTCTTGGGTTGTCCATGGTTGCACGAGTATGGCATGGTCCCATGTGCTGTTTATTTTTTTGTTGTGTGTGTTTGTGTGAGGGGACACCACGTAGATCTACAGATGTACTCATTAGGGTGATCGGGTATGACATTAAGGAATAGTGTACTATCTTGAGAGATAGAAGTCACTACCCTATAATGGACCTAATCACCTAATGAGGACTCCTAAGGTATGATGAGTCTTCAGATATACCAGAGATATTTCCCCTGTTTTATATGAAAAAGTAAAGCAAGGTTTATTTAAATCGGGTTTGTTAAGTTCCTTATATAGGAAAGCCTCCATAGTTAATTACAACTCAAGGAAAATGAATCTCTTAAGAATACTCTTGATTAAAGTAGGTGATTGTTGTCTCCAAAGAATTCAAAGATAGGACTATCAAAGGATTGGTTGTATTTTTGAAAATCAAGTGGGAGAGATCAAAAGGGAAAGAGTTCTTATCAAAATTAAGGGAGATAAGTAGGGAGTGCTCATGATACTAGGAAGCCAAGTGAGCACTCCAATCTACCCTATGATTGGGCTTTATACATTTGAATTTGAGAAGATTTATTTATTTGAGTTGAATTTTTATTAGAAGTCTAGGACTTATAATTCCACAATACAAGATTGTGGAAACGCTAAGAGGTAAGGATTTATGCTTATAGCCCACAAATGAAAACAGTGACCTCAGATCCTAAATCTAAGGGGCTTTGGCGATGACCAAAGCATGACCTAAATCTAAGGCAAAAAATGGGTATAAGGTTTACCTCCATAAGAGAGGATAAACCACCCAACTGTTGGGTTTACTACTACCTGAGGTGGCAACCAGCTAACTCCTCCTATGCTTTAAATCCATGTAGGCAAGTCAAATGCTTTGCAAGATGGTTAGATTTCTATTTACTTAAAAAAAGAAACTAAGTTTTTGAACTCACTCCCTAGGAGACTAGATCATGAAGGGCATGAGTGATGCCTTAAATCTAATGCAAATTTTGTCAAATTTTATTTGATTTTTGGACTTTTTGCTTTGACACAGGCTATAGGTTTCTATATTCCTAAATGTATGAGAAATTGGTTATGGGATAAATCACAAGAGAAAGAGGTGTCTTTCCATCAAAGGCTCTTACAGGTCAAGCCTTTATTCTCTAGCACAGATGGAAGCCCTCTATTAGCAAGAGTGGAAGAATATGACTTGCATGATGTTATACATACAATCATCCAGACTTGGACCTTCCTTCTCTGAATACTATGGGTTCATCTCCTAAGATAGACTTGGAATCATCTGATTTTGAGGGTCCAATAGCAGAAGATGTAGGTGAGCCGGATGTGCAGGTAGAATCCTCCATTACCCTGTCATAAGAGATCATTGAAATCAACCTCTGTAGTGGCAAGGTTCTACCTCCTAGGGCAACACCTCAAGATAGAGGGAAACAAGTCATTAGTTCAGAGGATCGAGAAGCCCCTCCACAGGATGCTCCACCCTTGGATATGATTATGAGGGATCAGTACAAGGTGGACTACAATGTCCTCTCTCACCTAAGAAAGTTATCATCTAAGCTAAGTATATACGATGCCCTTATCTTATCTAAAGAGAAGATGGAATCATTAATCAAGGCTGTCCTTGATCCTGAGATATGTTTAGCTTAGCTGACCACTATTGGAGAGGAGGCACATTATTCCAAAGAAGCTCAGGGAATCACTTTCACAGATGAAGACCTACTTCTGGGGGACATGGAGCACAACCGTCCTCTTACATTACAGTTGACATGGGCAGATTCAAACTTGCCAGAGTTCTCATCGATCTAGGTGCATCAGTGAATATTATGAGTCTAAAGACCCTTGCCTACTTGAGAATTGACATCTCCACACTTCGAGGAGATTAGATGATGTTGAGAGGATCCAACGAACAAGGAGAGAGAACTTTAGGTTCCATAGTGTTACCTTTGGAGATAGGTGACTAGAAGATTGAAGCCAAGTTTTATATCATTGATTCGAATACTTCATTCACCGCTTTGCTCGGTAGGCCTTGGATACATTAAAATAAGATGACTCCATCCTCCCTCCATCAGTGCATCAAGTTCAGGAAGGATGGGATTGAGTACCGTGTCAAAGGAGATGAAAATCCATTTTCAGTCAGAGAGGTTAAGATATATGGGTATGTGACCTACTATCTTTCTCAAAACACCCTTTCTCATGAACTTGGTCAAAATTTAAATGCAAATACAAAAGAAAATGAAGAAAAAAAAAGCAAAAGAAAAAGAAAAGAAAAATGAAAATCCAAGTGAATAAGAAAGAGAAATTGAGGAAGAAGTGGAGCGGCATATCACATTTCACTCGCAGTTCATTCCATCTTATGGACATGTGGGTAGGATGACTCGACCTCCACTGAAGAGGTAGAGGCGGAAATAAAGCGATTCAGAGGTGGAAGACCCCTAGTTAGCCATCGCCAACAGGGTTATGTTCCGATTCAAGTACCCTACTATTCACATAGACTTGGAATCCAACTCAGAGGATGAGTCTAATGTGATTAGCATACCAGCCAACCCCTCTCAGTGGGTTTCATTAGAGGTGACACTCGAGCCAGACAGCAATGAAGACTGGGCCTCCAGAAAAAGCAAAGTATTTAAATCAAATATATGTGAAACTGTCAAGCAACAGTTAGAAACCTTAGCTCTAACCTCACTTTCATCTCAAAAAGTTGAAGGTTTAGTGGTTAAGGAATCCCCTCAGTCTTCCAAGGATGTCAAGATGAAGAGATTCTTTTTGGATCATCATCCTCAAGTCCTCAAGTTGATGTAGAACTTGAGGATGATTCATATAAAGAATTAATGAAATTGCCTTTTAATTTGTACTCGCCTTGTGTTCTTAATCTTCCAAAGAAGGGTTTGATTCCTTATTCATGGTCTAAGCACAGATTTGAGTACTTCAAAAAGCTATGGAACAATAAAGGTAGGGATGCATAATCAAGATCAAGAGTAGGATTTGGTACAATAATTCTAATCGATGATGAAGATTACTGCTTAGTTATCACCAACCATCTAGAGTCTAATAGGTTATTTTCACACCAAATCAACTCTTATGAGGATGTGTGTTTAAACATCATATGATCCAGATGATCTCCAAATCAAAAATGCACCACTAGAATTTGAAGAGAGAACCACTCAACAATTGACAAGTTCAAAGAAATCTACCTCAGGACAAAAGAAAATCTACGCTCGACATACATCAGTTCGTTGCTGAATGAAGAAGAAACCAATGACTTAGTTAGGCTATTGACTGAGTTTAAAGATTGCTTTGCATGGAGTTATGAAGAAATGCTCGAATTATCTCCTGACATAGAAGTCCACAAACTAGCAATAAGCCATAGCGCTAACCCTATCAGGCAAGCTCCTAGACGCATGTGATTAAAAATTGAATACCAGGTCATTTCTGAAGTCAAAAAACTGATCGATGTTGGTTTCATCAGAGAAAAAAAATATCCCACCTGGTTAGCCAGTGTCATCCTAATTAAGAAGAAGAATGGCCAAATTCTCATTTGCATCGATTTCAGGGACTTAAATAAGGCATGTCCTAAGGATGAGTTTTCTCTTCCTATACTAGAATTAATGGTGGACATCGCCTCATCTCATGCAGTATTCTCCTTCATGGATGGGTCATATGGCTACAACCAAATCAAGATGGCTTCTAAGGATGAGAGAAACACTACTTTTTGAACCCCGATTAGAATCTATTTTATAAGGTCATGCCTTTGGGCCTTAAAAATATTGGTGCTATATACCAACGGGCTATGACACAGATCTTCAACGAAATCATCCATCATCAAGCTGAGTTCTATGTTGATGATCTAGTAGTCAATAGAAGAGAAAAGGAACACCATCTCTTTGACTTGAGAGTATTTTTTGAACGGTTAACATAATTTAATCTCAAAATGAATCCCCTTAAGTGTGCATTTGGAGTAGCTTCAAGGAAATTCCTTGGGTTTGTTGTCCAACACTGGGGAATAGAAATAGATCCATAAAAGATCAAAGTTATCTTAGAAATGCCACCTCCTAAAATTTTAACTCAACTCAGATCTTTTTAAGGATGGTTGGCGTATCTGAGATGCTTTATTTTCAACCTATCGGGAAGATGCAAGCCATTCTCAGCACTTGTCAAAAAGTACACTAAATTCAAGTGGGATGATAAGTGTCAGCATGCCTTTGAAGATATCAAGTAGTATTTGGTGAAGCTGTCAGTTCTAGCAGCCTTTATCTCGGGCAGGCCGCTCATCCTCTACACTGCTGCATTGGAGGACTCTCTTGGCACTCTATTAGCCCAAGACAACAACGAAGGGAAGGAGAGTGCTCTCTACTCCTCAGTCATCATCTGATTCCAACTGAAGTGAACTACCCACCTATTGAGAAACATTGCCTAGCTTTAATCTTTACATCACAAAAGCTACGGCACTATATGCTTTCTCATAAGGTGAACTTGATTTTTAGAACCAATCCACTGTAGTATTTCATGACATAGCCAGCATTATCTGGACATGTGGCATGCTGGTCCATGATACTCTAGTGATTTAATATTACATTTGTATCCCTCCGTGCAATAAAAGGACAAGCACTAGTGAATTTTATAGCAGCACACCCACTGCCTGCTGATTCCCCGTTTAGTAAAGATCTAACGAATAAATAATGAACTTAGGGGAGGTTGACAACCATCGTGGGAAATGTATTTTGATGGTGTAGCTTCCTTTCATAAAGAAGAAATACCATGATCTACTCTTCCAAGAAAGGTAGGGGTAGGAATAGTTCTCCTAACTCTAGACCGCGATGTGATAATATTCTCATATTATCTTTCCAACCCCTGTACCAACAACGAAGCTGAGTATGAGGCTTTGATTGTCGGTCTGGAGTTAGCTATCACAGTCTGTGTCAAGAGCATCAATATCATCGAGATTCTCAGTTGGTTATCAACCAGATTATCAGGTCCTACAAGGTTCTCAAACCCGAGCTTCATCATTACCATGAGTATACCATGAAGTTGTTGGCCCAAATCCCTAAATTCACCATCTATAAGGTTTCCCGAGCAGAGAACGCAATGGCAGATGCTTTGGCCAAACTTGCCAAAGAATTGGCATGTCTAGAAGATGAGTCCATTCCAATAAGGGTCCAAAATAGACAAGTCATATCCCTTATTGATGTTGAACTAATTGAGAGACTTTCTCTTGAATGGGAGGTTGTCGTTGCCTACAAGGACAAGGAGCTGGATTGGAGGCAACCGTTCATAGATTATTTGAATACCGAAAAACTATCTCAAAAAAAGTCACAAGCCCATCAGGTGAAACTGATAGCTCCCCCCTATGCTCTTGTTGATGGAACCTTGTATCGACAGTCTTTCGATCAAATATGGTTACGTTGTTTGGACAAAAATGAAGCCCGTATGATTGTCACTGAGGTACATTCAGGTCTATGTGAAGCATCAATCTGGTCTGAAGATGAAGACGAAGATCAAGAGACTAGGATACTACAGGCCTTCGATGATTACAGACTGTATGGATGTAACTAGAAGATGCCATCAGTGTCAGGTACACGTGTGGTCTTACATCAACCACCCAACATTCTACACCCTATATTGGCTTCATGGTCATTCAAGTGTTGGGGTACCGACATTGTAGGTCTTATCGATCCTCCTTCTTCCAAGGATCATCGATTCATTCTAGCTGCCACCGACAACTTTTCCAAGTGAGCGGAGGCAATCCCACTCAGAGAGGTCACAGCTTAGCATGTGCTTCAGCTTTTAGGAACCATATCGTATATAGGTTCGGGGTGCCTTGATGAATTATATCTGATAATAGTACTGCATTCAAAAGCACCAAGATCAACAGCTTCGCCAGAAGACACGGTATAGATTGGAGATACTCCACCATTTACTACCCCAGAGCAAATGGCTTAGCAGAATCATTCAACAAAACTCTCATCCAAATACTAAAGAAGACACTTGAAGACAATAAGCGATAGTGGAATGAACAATTGGTTGAAGCCTTGTGGACGCACCGCACCACATACCGAACCCCAACTCAATCTACCCCATTTTCCTTAGTGTATGGATCCGAAGTCATTCTACCTTTAGAAGTTCAACTCATGTCACTAAGGATAGCATTGGGTAGCAAGATCACTACAGAATAGAATGAAAAGTTGCGGTTAGAAGAGCTCAAAGGTTTGGAGGAGAGTCACCTACGGGCATGCCAGAACCTCAAGTTGTACAAAGCCAAAATGATTCAAGCTCACAACAAGCCGGTCCACCCAAGGTCTTTCCAAGTAGGAGAACTTGTGTTAGTCCTAAGGAGACAAATTGTTGCCTGTCAAAATATGGGAGGCAAGTTTGAACCCATTTGGGAAGGCCCCTACATTAAAGAGAAGGCCTACCAAGGAGGATCATATCAGCTCATTGATTGTAAAAGGGAACACCCGATGCTTCCAATTAATAGGCATTATTTGAAGAAATATTACCCATAAAACATGTGTGAAAATAATTATCAACAAAAGAACAAAATTATGATTCCATTTCATCAAAACCTTCTCTCCTTTCGAAGTGTTATTTGTTTGTCTTACGAATCTGCCATGACATATTTAGAATAGGTGTAAGAGAACCCAAGAGGCATCCTATACCTCTTTCATAACACAAACACAATCAAACACAATCTTCCGGCGCTATTAGAATAGGTGTGAGAGAACTCAAGAGGCATTCTATTTTGATTAGGACAACTAAGTTAGGTGTAAGAGAACCCGAGGGCATCCTTTCTTAGTGGGAATTTTTGGTTGCCATCCGTGGCGCCACTTCATCCAATTCCCCAAGTGTGTTTAGGGTAGGTGTGAGAGAACTCAAGCAGCGTCCTATTCCCTTTAACATGAGCACAAGCACAAACACATATCTTTCGTCTCGGACTATTTTGATGTGTGAGCAAGCCCCCTGTGGCACTCACTCCTTAGCTGCTCTAGGTCAGCTCTACATGCTACCTTGCTAGTTTGTTACCCCAGTAGTCATTTGTTAGAGGATGTAAGTCCTCGTGCCTTCTTCCTAACTTGACAATTGTAAACCAATGAGTGCCTTATTAGTTAGGTAGACTTTACTGCCTAGCCAGTAAACTAACATGTGTTATTTTTTTTAAAGAAAATGGGAGTCCCCGAGCTTTCTTCTTGAACTAATCATCATGATCTAACTAGGTCAAGCATATTTGAGGTTTGGGATAAGTCCCCTAGTGGCATTCACCCAATAGTTGCCCTAGGTTGGATAGCACCTATCGAGCCAAAGACAGACTACCCCAGCAATCAGTTCCGCTATAGAAGGATGTGAGTCCCCGAGCTTTCTTCCTAGACTGATTGTTGCAAACCAATGGGCACCTTAGGTTGGTTGATATTCGTTATGCTAACAAAGACTCACTCGGTGGGTACACCACACTTGGCAGATGTGAGTCCCCGTGCTTTCTCCTTGAGTTGGCCACCTAAATCTTCTCCAGGGTTATGGATCAAGCCCTTAGCGGCCCCTTCTCCCAATGGGCACTCTATTTGGATCATGTCCTTTACGACCACATTTAGACACTACGTGGGTTACTTTTGATTGACAGTCCCCCTCTCCTGTAGCCACCCCTATTATTGAAAAATGTGTTCAATGGATGCACATATTCTCCTTTGATTCAATAAATCAGAGACTAGCCGATATATTTTCTCAAGATGATCCCTCAAAACTAAAGGGTCCATGATAAACAAACTAAAATAAATAAACAAAATATTTTCTTGTGGATTAAGAATTCAAGCCCTCAAAGGTTCTCTTTTCCCAAGTAGGCATCCTATCTTTAAGGTTATGTCAGTAGAACTCCCTATAGGAATTGCCTGACTACCTGAGTTGAGATAAGTCTCCGGGTCGACACTCTTAGGTCGGGTCCAATCTATGCCATAAGGTTATTCCAAGATCATTGATGCATTTTTCTAGCATGATTCACAACCGAGCAACCTATTTGTTCTGAGAAGCACCGATCACTTTTGTAGTGGAAGATGTGAGTCCGTGCTTTCTTCTCGAATTGATCATTGCAACGAAAGGCACTTTTGGTAGTTTCTCTAAAGCTACTCTTTGGTTCAAGATATCGAGATAGTCTAGATATAAGCTCCTTCAAAGTGATCTATCAAAACCATGAGCCATCAAAATAAATAAATTAAAAAATGAACTTGACTATCTTTGAACTGATTTAAGTCTAGAAAGATTCACTCAATTACTGGTCCGATATTGCTTTTGCCAATCGATCACGCCAGTGGTTCCTTATTTTGGAAGATGGGAGTCCCCGCACTTTCTTCCTAACTTGACCATTACATACCAAAAGGCATTCCCTTCGATTGGCTAGTCCTACTATGTGGTTAGTAGACTACCCCTTAGGATTGGTAAATTTGATGTAACTTAAGGCCCATGGCCCCTACTCAGTGCACTCAAATCGATGGGATCCATCAAAATAATTAAACATGAAATTAATCTTGGCTATCTCTGAGTTGATGTAAGTCCCCCAGCAGCATTCACTCAATAGTCAACACTAGGTTGGGTTCGATCCATTATCTTGCTAATGGATCACCCCAGCAACTAGCCCCTACTTTGGAGGATGTAAGTCTATTATGCTTTCTTCCAAGTATAGTTGCTGCACACTGAAAGGCATCCCTTTGGTTGGCTAGCCTTACCATGTGTTTGGTAGACTACCCCTTTGGATTGGTAAATCTGAGTTAGGTTTAGGTCTCCGTGGCTCCTACTCAGTGCGATCCATCACAAACCAATAGGGTTCATCTCAAAATCAAAAAATTAAAATCTAAAAAAAATTCAACCCTCCTCCCTCAGTGGAGTCAAAAAAATAAACAAAACAAATCCAATCAATCTCCCCAGTAGAGTCAAAACCAATCAAAACTAAATAATCAAACAAATCAAATTGATCAAATCAAACCTCTCATCCTCTTGTGGATGACTTAAACATGCTTCATCAGTGGAAGGTTCATATACTTTATCCCTAGCAGATTCCTCTTTCACTCTCTTGTCTGGGACATGAGTAAAGTCACATTGAACTAAGCTCTGGATTCGTACACCTTGGGTTAGGAGTAGATCATTTCTGTTAGTTCATGTGATCATTTGGTGTTGTTGATCATTTTGGTCAACACTAATACGGGCGGTGTACCATGTCAGTCACACCACACCTATTGGACGCCCTTTGTTGACCTCATTTTTAGGATGAGCTGTAAACCCCTCCATCTTAGACATAGGACTTCTCTTAGACACTAAGAGTCTCCTTAGTCTTAACACACTTCTAGTAATTAGGTGAACAATCAACCTAACCCTAGAGACTTATAAGAGTTAGCCATAGGAATAGGTCATGCCTTAGGGGTGTTAGGAAAACTTACCTACCCTATAGCTTGAACCAACTCCTCACTTCCTCCTTTCATTCAAATTATAAATCAAGTCTAAACCAACTCCAAACTCCAAATCAAATCAACATCAAAACTTAAATCAATTCCAACTTAATTGATTTTTTCAAACTCAAATCAATTCCAAATGATTGAAGCTTATGATTGAAATTCCAAGTTCAAAAATCTTTCCTGAGTCACTTTGATTCTATCTTATGGACTCAAATCTAAATCAATTCAAATTCAAGAAATTTTCTCATAACCCATTTATATTCTCATTTATATTCATAAATATAAATTCAAATAATCAAAACTAAATTCAAAAATTAAATTCAAATTCAATCACAATTCAACCTAAGTATTTCAAGTCAAATTCTTGAACTTAGCCAAATCAAATTAAAATCAAGCCAAACCCTTAATTTTTCTTCATGATTCCATCGATCTTTTAATCATGAAATCAAATATAAACATAAACTTCAATCATCAAACTAAAACTAAATTCAAAACTCAAATCCAAATTCAACCAAATTTCAACCTAAGCCTTTCAAGTCAAATTCTTGAACTTAGCCAAATCAAATTCAAATCAAGCCAAACCCTTAATTTTTCTTCATGATTCCATCAATCTTTCAACCATGAATCCAAATATAAACACAAACTTCAATCACAAAACCAAAACTAAATTCAAAAAATCAAACCCAAATCAAACTCATGTTCATCCCTTTGAACTTGAAATTATCAAATGAATCAAAACCCATTTGACTCCAAATCACTTGCAAATGGATTTATATTTCAATCATAAGTACATATGTGAGTTCAACCAAACTTGATTCAAGCCTTGATCAAGTCAATTGATCCACTTAGGCCCACTTGACCCAAAGTGACCTAAAGTACCCTTTTTGAGCTAAATTCTAATCCTACCCAAATTGGATTGAACTGAGCCCACCAAAGCCTCACATTGTCAGCAACAATCTTCATGAGATGATCAATCACTCAAATTGGGTCAAACCAAGTCAAACCTAAGGGTCGACCAGGTCAAACACTTAGCCAAAATGAAATCTAAACTAGCCTAAATTCACCATAGGCCAAATTGATTGAAACCATTGATCAAAACTCATTCATGATCAATGTTTGAACTTAACCAAGTCATCATTTGAGCCTAACCTAGCCCAATTGGCCACTTGACCCAACTTGACCTAAAAAGTTAAAATGTGTCAAAACTTGATCTAAGCCAAATTGATTGAAACCAATGGGTCAAGTTTATTCCAAATCACTTGTTGAACTTGACCAAAGCCTCAATTGGCCAACTAAACCCAACCTAGCCCAATTGACCTTGAATCCAACCTGACCTAAAAGGTCAAATTGAATCAAAATCAAATTAAACCAAAAATTGATTAGGAACAAAGATACCAATACATTTCATATGACCAATGAAACCTAAACCAACCCATGACCTAACCCAAATAGGTCAAATGGGTCAAATTGGACAACTTTACCCATTTAACCTAAATGAAATCAAATGAACCAAATCCAAACATAAATCAAATTGAATAAAACCAATGATACCAAAACATTTCAAATGGTCATATGAACTTGACCTAACCCTTAGTTTAACCTAATTTGATCGATTGGTCAACTTGATCCTAGTTGACCCATTTTGACCTAAATGGGTCAACATGAGCTAAATCACATCAAATCAATTCCAAATTCATTGAAACTTGGCCCAACCCATTTTTCAATCATACCAAACATACTCAAACTGAAATCCAAGCTAAATGATCATTTTACCCATAGGCCAAGGGGTAACCTATGGCCAATTCCACTTAGAATTTGGTCATATCCTTCTAGTGGCCATATAGCACCCTCTTAGTGGACCAAATTGACATTAGTGAGCATGGTGCACTTGACCCATTGGGTTTGGGTCATCCAAACCCAACCCAAGGTCAAAACCAACCACTCCTCTCATTTTGAGCACATGGGAATCACTCCCACACCTTGTTTTGCACATGGAAACTTCTCCACTACCCCCTCTGGCCAAAATTGAATCACATGCAACCCTAAACAGCCTAACAAACCCATTGCATTGGGTGAATTGGACCAAAATGATAAAGGGAAGCTAGGTCATCTGATTCACCTAGGGGGGGAGATATACTCCCCATAATTTCATTTCATTCCAACACTCACACACTCAATTAAAGCTAGGAAACTCAGAGCAAGCAATTGCAAGTCTCCCCAAGCTTCCAAGAGCCATCTCAATTCTCCATTTCTCAGTTTCTTCAAATCGAAAGTAAGGGAGCTCCACCATATTTCCAACTAACTCAATACACAAAACTAACTCAATTCCTCTTGCAAGCATCTTCAGAGGAGTCAATCAAGTTGATCCAAAGCTTCTCCCAAGTTTCAAAGGCAAGGGAGGTGGTGTCTAGACCAAGGCCGAATCCATTTAAAGGTGACCTTGGCCAATAGAAGGATGTAGCCAATACCAAAGACTCAAATCTTCAATAGGGCTTCGTCTCTACTAGAAGAAACTACCTCGATGGATTGGAGCGCCGATGATAGCCTCCGGTGAGGTATGTCTTCAAACCAAGCTTAGGTATAGGAGTTCTTGGTCCTTTGTGAAAAAAATTTCCACCTCATGCAAAATTAACCATTAGATCATCTCATGCTTGCTCTTATATGGTGTGGGTTGAGTTTGAGCTCAATTCGAGCTCAATCTTGCTGATGATAGGTGCCTCTCGCAGAGCTCGTGATAGATCAGGGACCATCCATCCACATGTTTTGGATGGACAGTCATGATCAAGCCGCGTAGGATCCATGGATTAATCTCTTAAGAACCGTGGGCTCGATCTCTACCGTTGATCTCGACGGACAAGAGAGAAGTGCATAGGCCGACGTGCCGATGTGATAACTTAAATAACCAATCCATCATGTGGAAAATGCACCGTGTCCTCACATGGCGAACGGGATTATTAATATATTTAATTAATTATTAATCACTGAATCTACAAATATTCATAACTAAATGTAGAAAAATCAAAAAATAGAAAATAAAATGCATTATAAAGATAATTCAAAGTGGAATAATCTAAAATTAAATTCAATTGATTTTGAACAGTGATTTTTTCTAATTTTAGGTTTTATTTGGAATGTGATTAGGTTAATTACTCTATACTTATCCCACTAATTAATTCCAAACTTCTCATGTGCATTTAGGGGGATGACTTCTACCTCCCCTAATTTTCTTGGAATTTATTAATGATTTAATTGGGGGAATTGCTAGATTCATTCCTAATTACCCTCTTAATCAATTAAATGATTAATTAACCATTTAAATAATGATAAATTCATTAATTAAGTTTGATAATCACCTTAGAATAGTAGATGTACTTAGGGAATGAGATCAGGGGTTCTTTCCCATATCTTTGTCCCTATGTTTATTCCATTTGAATAAAAATTTAATTAAGGTATAAATTAATTAGATGACTTAATCCCTTTGTTAAATGGCTTAATTAATCAAAATTTTAAAATCAAATCAATCTGAACTTAATCACTTACTTCTTGGGTGGGTGCTTAGGTGTTCAATAATCTAAGTAACTCAAGGAAATAAAAATCCAACCCACATGTGTGAGAAGGGTTATGAAAGTACTTAAATTAAACCCTTTAGCTTAATTAATCACTAATTATGAGCCAATTGCATTTTCTTTCCTAGGTGCATTGCTGATTTAAATTTCTTGTATTATTTTATCTCATATATTGGCTCATAATTATTTTATTAAATATGTTAAAGTGGTGTAAGTAAGGGATAATTAATGAATTTAATCTACATCTTAACCTAACCAAAGCATAAAATCAATCTAATCACCCTAAAAATTAAACTAAAACAATACACACATATGGGAATAAGTTAGAACTAGCAAACTTTTTCACATTTCCTAAATCCAAATCAAACTCAAAACAAAACAAAAATCTCTTTAAAATAATTTTGGTTTGCTTTAAATAATCTTATTCATAAGATTGTCTTTAGGAATTAATTAGGGTGAATGAATTTACATGCTTTCATCACTTTATTTCTTTCTTGGCATGCTAAATGTGTATGTCATATGAAAATCATGCATTCATGCCTTTTGAAAATCAAATTGAAATTGAAATATTTCCTTTATATCAAATTGCATGTTTTGGCTAAACTAAGGATATAAATGGCTATTATCACTATTAAATCTAATAATTATTTTAAAACTTATGAACTAAACATCAAAATTGAAAGGTATATTATTTATAAGTACTTATGAGCTTGCATGTGAATAGCATAGAATGTGTTATGTGATTCTCCCTCTCTTTCTTAACATAGAATTGTATAGGATTTGCAAAGTGTATAATCCATTTGAAAAGGACATAACACTTGCTTAAATCCATTCCTATACACTCCTATGTCATGAACTTAAGAAGGAATTCCACATCACACATATAAATTAAACAATCAAACCAAAATCAAACAAACATAAACTTTTTGCATCTTTCTTTTTCCATCCATTTCTTTTTGTATATGCACATGTATTTATGAAAAGTAGTATATTAGTCTAGACAACCCCGGGGTTGCGAGGCTTTAAGTAGCCCTAAGTAGGTCTTGTACCTTACACACTAACAATGCACCATTACTCACTTATGTCTTTTATACTTGTAAATGTGCATATGAAAAATGGATAAAAGAATCACACTTTTATAATGAAAATCATGCATCATAAACATCAAATTTTTCTTAAGTAACTAGCATTCATCATTAAGTGTCATTTCCATTTGCATGTATAGATATGCTTAGGATTCATCCATATGCATGTTACACATGTTGAGAAAGAAATGAAGTGTTGTGTATTTTGTGATAGTATTTCACTATATTTAATTTTAAAATGCCTTTCTTTTTTAATAGGTTTGTTTAGAGAAAATCTAAACTTAGGATTAATTAAAACACATCATAAAACATTCACTAAACAAAAATCAAATATGAATCTACCTTAGAAATTACTTAAGATGAGGAAGAAAGAGAAATTTTCTTCTCTTTTTCTCTCTTTATAACTTTTAGTAATTAATTATAGGTTCATTCAAATCTAATCAAAGCACAAAATAAAATCAACCAAAGCAGCTAAATCACTTACATGAAACAAGCCCTCTAAGTTGAACACTTTAATACTTAGAAAACTTCAACCTTAAAGCCTAGCTAAGCATACCACACAAACCTTAAATGGCATTAAGTCACCATTTCTAGCTTTAGGTTAGGGTTGCATGGTTTGATGTTTGTTTTTGAAATTTATTTTGATGGATGTTAGGGTGTATGTGAATAGACTGAAAGGGCGATCTTAGTCTATTATCTTCTTATGATTGTGCTTAAGGTATTTGTAATAAAAATATAACTGCTTTTGTTATGCGAGTTCTTATACTTCTAAGCATAATCCAAAATAGGCTAGGTGGGCTTGATTACCCATGTGTAGGGTGCTAAGCTCAATTTATATATAGACATGCTTGGGATTGTATGGTTTGTTTAGCTAATCTCTATTTTGCAGGTGTTAGTTAGATTTACTTTTCCCTTTTCATGTAATTTTGCAATTAGGATTTTGGAATGATTGTTATGAGGTATTAGGATGAACATTGGTCATAAGACTATATCTTATGTATCATTTGAAGCCTTTAGACACCTGACCAAAAAGAAGAAGAAGAAGAAATAATGAATTCCTTCTTGTAATTTATTCATTTGTAATTGGTTGTATAAGGATAGATGACTCACCCAATTTATTTTTGAGTTTGTGTGATGGAGCTTGACCACAAATAGCCTCTTATTCTTTTACGCTAGCTTTATAAATTGATTGATGTTTGTTTAGCTTGTGCATTAAGATGGCATCTTTTTCTAGTTTCTTCTAGATGATGAATGGGCTCTTAAGAAAATAAATTTTCTATCCAACTAATCAATTTAAACTAAAAATAAACAATAACCTCATCTAAAACCTAAGTATAAATCAAGATAAAAGAATTAACAATGCCTTAACTGGATGTGTTATTTTCTTCCTCACATCAAGCACAAAAAAACATATTACTTTCACTCATGATTGGAGGGTTTTCACCTTTGCTAAAGAACTTGGCTTGACCTGTGAGGGCCATAGTGGAAACACATCTCCTTATCTTGCTAATTTCGGCCCATAATCTAATTTCTGATACATTAGGCATTTGAATCCTAAAGCCTGTGTCAAATTGATTATCCAAAATGAAAATAAAATATAACAAAATTTGCATTATATTTAAGTCTTTAAATCATGATCTACATGATCTAGTCTCTTAGGGAGTGTTTGTAAGGATTTAATCTATTTCTAAATAAATAACAGCCTATCCATCTCGTAAAAGCATATGACTTGCCTACATATTTTAAAATCGTAAGAGGAGTTAGTTGGCGGCCACCCCCAGACGATTGTAACTCCAATAGTCGGGTGGTTTATTCTCTCCTATGGAGGTAAACCAAATACCCATTTTATCCTTAGATTTAGGTCATACTTTTGGCTCTCGCCAAAGCTCCCTAGATTTAGGTTCAGATGTTACTACTTCCCTTTGCGGGCTACAAGCATAAATTCTCACCTCTTAGGCATTTTCATGATCTTGTATCATGGAATTATAAGCTCTAACTTTCTAATAAAAATTGAACTCAAATAAATCAATTCAATTTCAAAAATATAAAGCCTATCCATATGATAGTTTGGGATGCTTACTAGGCTTCCTAGTATCCTAAGCATCCCCTACTTATTTTTACTTGGCTTCGATAAGAACTCCCTCCTCTTGATAGATCCCACTTGACTTTTCTAAAAATAAATCAATCGATTGATAGTCCTACCTTTCGAAATCTTTAGAGACAATGATCATTTATGTTAATCTAGAGTATTCCCAAGGAATCATGTTCCTTAGAATGTAATTAACTATAGGGGCTTATCCCTGTAGGGAACTTAATGAACCTAGTTTAAAATAAACATGCTTTACTTTTTCATGTAAAGTAGGGGAAGAATCTCTGGTTTATTCCGAAGACCCATAGTCCTTAAGAGTCCTTATTGAGGTGATTAGGTCCATTGTAGGGAGGAGACTTCTATCTTTCGAGATAGTACACCTCTCCTAAATGTCGTACCCAATCACCCTAATAAGAATATTTGTAGATCTACGTGGTGTCCCAACAAAGTGTTGTGTATATTTCTATTTTTATTTATCCTCTTTTCCAAAAGGGAGATTGATGAAGGCTGGAATATATATATATATATATAAAAAAAAAAAAATTCACCATAGAGACTTAGATAAATTTAATGGAAAATCATCTAAACTCAAATTAAATAAAAGAAAATTACATAATAAATACAAAAGTAAATGTCAAGCCAAAAAAAAGAAGAGGAAGAGCACTCACAAAATATTTTAAGCACATGGATATGAAACTTGATCTGGAGTTGAAGATAAATTCATATTGGATTTGAAGTCCTTTTTTATGTGAACAAATTATATTTAATATCAAATAAAGTAAAGACCTCAATTGAATATTAAATGATAAATTATTTATGGTAAGTCTAAATGTCCAATTCCAAATTGAGAATAAAGTGTGTAAGAAATTTGGTAGCTTTCTTATAAGCACAAATTCAATTAGGCAACTCATGATCATTCATGAATGTAGCCTTTAAAAGAACCATTTGGATCTTGCATTTAAAATTTAATGTGAAACACAATGAGATTTGTGATGTATCTAAGTGTCTATCTTCAAAACTAATAGGATCCAGATGAAATTCATAGAGGTTTTCACCATAATTGAATGGCCTATTAGCAAGTATAGGCAAGACTTCTTAATGAATAATTGGCTTGTATTCAAAAGAACTTTGAATTCAAATAAGCTTGCTTAAAGTATGCATAATAAACTATATGTGCAAGAGCAAAAGTTGAATATGATGAGTTGATAAATATTTAAAAGATTGTTAATGATCGCAAGATAAATAATTATTGATACTTGAAGAATGCAATGAATAAATTAAATGCAAGTAAAGTTGTAATATTTTGAATCAAAAATGTTAAACGCCTTCTACGCCACCGGATCTGTAACTCTTCGTACAAGCAGACAGAAGGCGATGCTAAGTTAAAGTCTCCATGAATTATGAAGTTTCTTTCAATTCAAAAATTAAGGATTTCATTCTAATTATGATTTTCAAAATCAATGATTTCATTAATTATATGAAATTTTCTAAGCAAAAAATACATGCATGCACTATGACATAGAGATTTAAAGTGCAAATTTTAATATCTAAAAAATGAAGGCTGCTAAGCAATACGTAACTGAAACGAAGCAAATCTCATGATTTAGAAATAAAATTACCTAAATTTTTAAACACCTGCATGGGCCTTGACACTATGCTAAATGCTTAAACTTAGTGTCTGAGGATGTTGCGCGGGTTGCTTTCCAGTTTGGTCTTAGGACCGGGTCCAGGTTAACAAAACCTAAAAATTCAATTATTATAAGAATTTAAACTTACTAAAATATCTGAAAAGCTAATTCTATCATATGATAGTAAATCTGATCCTCTAATATTAAATTAATAGAGTTGACAAGATCTAAAATAGCAAAATAACACATCTACTGTGATAATGGCTATGTTTGATGATGATTTTAACCAGAGGGAAAACTTCCATCAAAATATGATTACAATTTTAAATTAAATTAACTTAAATTGAATATCAATCCAAATGCAGGATCTGAAATGTCATGAAGCCATAAATGCTTAAATGAAATTCAACCTGTAAAAACTTAAAGCAAAATCTAACTCAATCCACCTTTCGCAACCATTTGTTAAAGGTGATAAATTTAAAAAAAAAACTCTAGCTCACAAAGGAGCCAAAGTCAAATCAAGTGTTCTACTATGTTTCTCAATCTCACGCTCAGTGATGTGGTCAATGTTATCTGGCAGGCGGTGGGCTCCACATATAGTTATGACGAGAGTCCTCTAACCGGGTGGTTTGGCTAGCAGGCTCCACTAAATTACGGTCATGGTTGTAGCCCCTATGTTCCCCAATGGTTCTCTGCCCTTTGAGTTGTGAATCATAGGGTATACTTGATAGGAAAAAAAGCCCTCTATCAGCTAAGGTACACTTAAGCTTGTCTCCTTAGACAAACACCACCTCAGGTCTACAAGGATTTCTTGGATGATGTAATCCATGTGTTACTAATAAGGATCCTTCGATCAAGTTGGGTCGACTACCTCCTCTAACTAAGTAGAACAGGGACCATGACAGCCCGATAGCCCGAGATGATGAAACCATGGGATCTAGATCGGGCACGTCATCATTCCCCCAGCCATCCTCTTTAAGCTAATGATGATGAATTTCATAAATTCTAAATCCCAAATTTCAAAACTTCATATGCTACTACTATAAGCTATGCATTTGGTTCTTACTTTCTTCTAAGATTTTATTAAGTTTTTAATTCATTTTTATAGATCTTAAGATCTAAAGCATTAACTAATCTAATCAAGTTTTCAACTTTGTCTTTAGAGACTAATATATATATATATATATATATATATATATATATATATATATATATATGTGTGTGTGTGTGTGTGTGTGTGTGTGTGTGTGTGTGTGTGTGTGATATGAAAGGGGATTAAGGAAAAAAATAAATGAAGTAAAGAAAGAAAATATAATATAAATGTTCAATTAAAGTGAAAACTTAGGCTAAGAGATCTTTTAGGTGATGAAGGGGTACACTATCACTTACTTCCAAAACTCTCCTTAGATAGTTTAGGTCTTTTTTTACAAAATTTTATTTAGCCTCAAAAATCACTAATTTTAACTTATTTATATTCTTAAGCATGTATTCTTTTATTTTTTATAATGCAATGAGAAAAATGCTTAAAATTATCAAGCCTCTTTTGCTTAAGTAAGCAAGTTATCATAAGTTATTCAAAATAAACTTCTAATATTAACTATAACTAGTAGTAATGCAAATAAAATAAGCAAATAAATTTTAATTTGTACTAAGGGTAAGGTTATTTTTAGAGTGGAGCACTTCATCTTAAAATATTTAAAAATAAGCTTATTAAGAATTAGCAATATACATCTTTCCAAGCTATTCTAAGAAAGTTTATCAATTATCGTAAAATATGATGAATAGATGATCTTTGATGAGCAAGAGAAAAACCTAATAGAATAAACTAATGATCCAAACACAACAAAAGAGTAGCATAAAAAATAGTAGAAAGAAAAGAAAAGGGGTACAAATATTTACAGTGGTTAAATCCAACTTACCTAAATTCACTCTGCAGATCTCCTTTAAAAATTTACTCACTCTCCTTCATCACATAAGTCAAGAAGATGATGCCTCTCCTTCCAGGTAATGAAAACCCACACACTCCCCTTATCCTTTGGCAAGAAGGATTCCACTCCATCTCAAAAGCACAAAGAAAACTTCTTCAAACACAAAGCTTACACATGTTCTTAAAAGAATGAACTCTCAAGTTTAAACACAAGACACAAATGCAAGGTAGATAAGAAATAAATAACCAAATATAAAGTGCAATTTTACTAACAAAATTTCTTGAAGTGAAAAGAAGAGAGAAAACTCTCCACTTTTTTTCCTAAGCAAAGCACTCTTGTTTAAGCTTCCTTTGATTTTTCTCACATTCAAGAAATTCATGTTAGACCCCTAAGGGAGGGTATTTATAGGGAGAAAGGTGAATAAAAATAGAAAAAATTAATTTGAAAAAAAAATCAGTTTAATTGTATAGTACAATTACATCGTATACAATCAGTTAATTTTTCTAAGGTAGGGACTTTTGATGATATGATTGTCCCATCAACATGATTCATACTATAAGTTTGTATTGTACAAATTGTTCAAACTATAAATTCAACTCTTTATTTGTTCGCCTTGTATGATCACATCATATAATATGAACATATTAAACAAAATTCTCAAAATTGAATCCCTTTAATTATGGATTAAAATCAAGTAAATACAAAAGAAAATCTTACTACCTAATCAAATTAGGTATTATTTTTAATTTACCGACTTAATCGAAGTAGCTAAAAAATTAACAAAATTGTATAATCGTACAAAATCTTGTTGACTCTATGAACCTCATCTCATATGAGATTGATTTTGATGATAACAAATACATGTTCAAATGCTACTAATCAAGTTAAATTCAAGTGTGTAGAAAAAATTATTTAGCTCCTAGTTCTTTAGTTATATCAAATTGTTAAAACTACTAAACATGACTAGGTTGGAATTTTTCTAGGAATTACTATATTAAGGTAAATAAAAAGCTCATTAAATTAAAATAAATGATTCATTCATTTTTAGATTCATCATTATAAAATTATTTATATTTTTATATATCTTAGAAATGCAATTATTCATTAAGTTATTCATTTTGGATAGTAAGAACTAAATGCATGATATAAGTTCTATTAAATGTGTGTTCAAGCAAGATAAATTATGTTTAAACTTTATTAAATCATTTCCATGCCATTAATAATTTTTATTTTTAGTTTTTAGTGCATTTAAATTGAATTATCTTAAAATTATCCTTTTGTTCTTCTATTCTCTCTCATATTATTCTTTCTTCTCTCTCCTATTATCATTTTTATCATAACATTATTTTGGCATTTTGTGTAATAAATTGTGTGAAGTTCATTCAAAACATTTTCATATTATTTTCTCTCATTTTTCATATTTTAAAATTCATTTATTTGCATTTCTGAATTTGAATAATCTTTGAATTATTCTTTAATTCAAATTTCTTCATGCATGACACGTACTTGCTAAATCAAATCAAAATTTTTATGGAATATGTTGAACGTCCCAAGCATGATTAATTATGATTATTTAGACCTAATTAATCTATTTTAATATTTTAAATTTAAATTCAAATCATACCTCTTTTTCAAAATAATTCCTTTCCTTTTTTCCAATTTGACCTATTTTAAGAAAGTTTAAGGGAGGTCGTCCATAATGCTTTAAATTTAATAAATTTATATAATATTTAAACATTTAGTAAGTATAGAATACAATTTGATTTAAATTGATTCATGCATTATTTTAAGAATTTCCCATTTTAGGAAACTCCTTTTGCCAAAAATCCTAGAATGGATTTTTCATGAATTTATTTTATTTAAAATTTTCTCTTTCATATCTAAACTTCCTTGGCCGAATTACCTATGAGAATTCCTCTATTCTTAGCCGTGAATCACATAGTATATATTTCAAATTGGGTTTAAACAAATTTGTAAAGGAGCCTATGGAAGATCTTTTTAACCGATCCATCTCTTGAATTTAAAATTTAAATTGATATCAAATCAATTTCCCTCTCATTGGATCAGTTTTTGGCCAACCCTAGACTGCTCCCTCATCTATTTAAGAGCCTTGTTTAAACTTGAAAAAGGTTCCAAAAAGTTAAAAACTCTTTCTTGCTCTCTTGCTCACCCTTGGCCGATTCTTGCTAAAGCATTTCTTGGAGATTTTTGATGATTCAAGTGCAAGCATACCTCATCATTCTTCTCTTTCTCTTGGACATTTATTTGGCTTGAAGATTGATTAAGAAAAGTGAAGATTTGGTGTGTTTTCTCCCTTGGCTGAAAACATCAATTCCTTGGTGTTGAATTTCTAAGGTGCTAAGTTCTTAAACTTCATTTATTTTTTCTTGTCTTTGAAGTTTACAAGGTTATGTAAATTATCTTGTGTTCATTCATATCATAATCTTTAGATTTTGTTTGGCCAAGAACAAACATAAGAAGATCAATTTGTGCGGGCTTAACTATTTGACAATCTTTTGATTTCTTGTTTAGCCTAAAGCTAACATAAGAAAATCAATTTATTTTGTGCTTAATATTTGGACATTCCTTTTGTTTGTTGTTTGGCTGAAGTCTCTTTTAAAGGTTATTAATTTCATAAGTGCTTAATCATTTGAATATCCATTATTTATTCTTTTAGCGTAAAGTTTCCTATAAGTTGGTTAAATTTGATTGTGCTTAACATCATATTTCATCTTTCTCCATTTACCCGACAACACCACATCTTGCATAAATTATTTTGTGCTTGTTGATTACTTGTACTCAATTAATTTATTCATATGTTATGTGATTGCTTTCATGTGATATAATTAAAATCTTTATTCAAGTGATTGTTGAGTTATTCCAATTGCAAATATATTTATCATTTGAATAAAAGTTAGCTTGTATTAAAAGGAATTCAAAGTAAAGTTTTTGTGATTGTGTTTTAGTTTGCATTTCAAAGTCATTCTAGAAAATCATTTCAAACTTCTTAAGATCATTTAATCAATATTAACTTACTCAATTGCATTAAACATTTGATTACAGATCTTGTTTTAATTTCATGTAAACTTAAAGTGATCTCTCTTTTTCATTAATATTTAATTACCTTAATATTAGTATAGATTGGGTTTTGAGTGCCTAAATATTTTAAAATTGAGAGTTAGACTTGTATCTTTCTCTTTGCCTTGTCTTGATTTCTTATTGGGTTGCACTTGCCCGTTAATGAAAGTATGTGTTGGGTTGTACTTACCTGTGGAGAGTACGAGAGATTTGTTGTAATCTCAACTTTGGTTTAGTGAATTCCTAAACTGTGTGGCTAGGCGTGGTTGTAGGCCTATTTTTAGGGTTGGTCGAACCACATAAAAATCTGTATTTTTTATTTACTTTGCTGCTATTATTTTTCTGCTGTTTCATTAATCTAAAATATTATTATTACATTTTTAAGTTTTCTACAAAAGTTAAAATTAAATTTTTTGAATTCTTTTTTAAAACCCATTTCACCCCCACCTCCCCCCTCCCCTTTTGGGTGCTATAGCTAAGTAACAAATTTGAGTATGTGCTTAATTATTTTTCATCATTAAAATATAAAATATATGACATAAAATTATAAAAATTACCAAACATAACAACATAATATTTAAATTTGACTTAAGTCTTTTAACATCAATTATTCCTTATTTGTAGTCTTCATAAGCTCTTTTTTTATTAAACTTTTGAACATTAGCTATTGTTTATGCTCTCCCAGTGATTCTTAATTAGGCTGTATAATTATAAGTCCTGCATTAAAAGCTTAATATAGCTTGCAGACACAACTAACTTGTCATGTATGGCCTGCCTTAGCTTAACTTGCTTGAAATAGCATGACTTGTCATAGCTTAACTTAGCATTGCTTTACTTTGCTAAGCTTGGCTTGAATCGATTAGGCTTGGTAAGCCTTATCTTTATTTGTTTCTAGAATATTAACCTAATCTTGACATGATCTTACTCCAATTAACTTTACTTGGACTACCATGTGTTTCTCAATATTATTTGTTGAACACTTCCCAAGACATGTTTAGCCAAACTAACAATATGATGCCATAATAAGCAAATCCATTCTATTTAATGTCAAGCTTGAACAAGTAAAGCAAAATAATTTCAAGCCAAATCAAGGTATATTAAGTTGAGGCAATCTAATTTAAACTAAGCTAATCTTAATCTAGCATAGTTAAACTTAATTAATTTATCTTAATCAATGCCATGATAATTGAATCATAGCTTTGTGATTCCTAGATTAGATTATATGACGACAAGCCAATTAAAAAGTAGTTAACCCAAGCTAATATACACTAAACCTATTTAATCCTAGCTAAACGCTAATTAAAGATAAGATATGTTGAGTGAAACTAAGCAAAGCCTTAGTAAGTTAGTTTAGAAAAGTAAAACTAGGTTAAACCATATTAATTTAGACCAAGTTAACTTAACTTGACAAAATATAGCTTAGCAAATTCTTGCTTGGCTTCATTAAGCATACTTAAGCTATGTTAAGCTAAAGCGATGTTGAGAAATAGTTAGCTAATTATACTAAGGAAAGAAAATACAATGTTTGTTAAGTCATACTAACCTCATGCTGAGTAGGGCTAATCTATGGTAAGTCAAGCTAAGCTAACCATGCTAAGCCAAGCTAACTTAAGCTCAACCAAGCAGAGCTAAGCTAGGACATGCAAATCTAAATAAGGCAAGTTTAGCTAAACTCTTCAATGACGAGCCTATCCATGCCACAACACTACACCATTCCATGCAAAGGCAGTACAATAAATCAAATTTAAAGTATCTTAGCCAGCTCAAGCTAAAAAAACAATGTTATGTTATTCCAAGTGATGAAGAATGAAGAAAACAAAATTGAAGATAAGTTAAGTCAATCTAAGCTAAGTGAAGCAAAGCTTAATGAATCATAAACAAGCTAAGGTAAGCCATGCAAATACAAGCTATGTTAAAATAAATAACCATAAGCATTCTCAACTTAGCAAAAAAAAAAAGAAGACTCTAAGTTATGTAAATTCAAGGAAAAGTAAGTCATGCTCAACAATGATATGATTAGATAAATAATACCTAAATGCAAAGTATAGTCTAGCCTAAGAAGTCAAGCTATCCTAAAGCATGCTAAGACATAAAATAATAATAATAATAATAATAAAGTCTAGATTAATGAATTCTATATTCATGTAACTTAGGCAAATATACTAAGTCATGCATAACCTAACCAAGCTAAGCCATGAAATGTTGAGATATGATAATCTAAGACAATTACGCTAAGCTATGTCAAGCTAAGCAAAACCAAACTATAGTAAATCAGAGACAAGTTACAAAAAGCTAAACCTATCTTAGTCTTGATATATCATACAAAAATTTATTTGATTAGACACAAATCTCAAGGCCATATATGTGTTTAAAATTATTCAAAAATAAATTTGAGCTCATCTCAACTCTAATTATAACTAATTTTTTGAGCACACTATATAAATCCTTTTAAGAAATATTCATGTCCCAGTAGCCTTTTTATTGAAACTTTTACCATTAAGACTTTCAAAAAGTTGTTGAATAAAGCCTCTAGCCTATAAGAGGAAGCCCCTATGCTATCATTTTGAGATCAATCTATCATGGAGTCCCCAGGCCTAAGAAAGTGCTAGTAAAGAAAGCAGGCACTATCTCTATAATAGACAAATGAAATGTACCAATCTAAGTTCAAGTAGAGTAGCTTCCTCTAAAACCACAACATCAACAACTTGCACCACTTATGAAAAAATTTACAAGCCCTTTTAATGAAAGGATAAATCAAACTTATCCTTTCAAGAAAGAGGATGTAAAGTTCAAGAATTTGATGAAAAAACTAGACTTTAAGCTTCCAAATCCTAAAAATCCTAAAGAAGTCAGCAAAGTTAATGACCCAAATTATTGCCCATATCATCAGATGAAAGACTGCTTCACCTTTAAAGACTAGCTTGAAAGAAATTTCAGGAAAGGGATGGTAGTAATTTCCAAAGAGTACCATATGGACCCTAAGCAGGGGTCCATTAAGGCAATCACAGATGAATCTTCCATCTCGTTAGAGGATCCTTCATTTTCTAGCAATTGAAATATAAGTTTATCCTATTCTTCCAAAATATATTTATTGAAAAAGTTTAAAAATTCTTTGCAGAATCATCAGAAGTCTTAGTTGACAATCATTCAGATGGACCAATTAGTATTCGGGAAAAAGGTAGATATAGTTTCTCCTTAGCTCTATTCATCAATGAAAAATATTCATAAGTCTGAAGAGAGTAGTGAGAGAGAAATGAATAAACTTCATATGCTACTACTATACGCTATGCATTTAGCAGTCTAACAACTAGCCTTAATCAAAAGTTCTCTCTCAGTATTAGGAGGGTAATTAACTATAAGTGCTTGCGCTTATAAAAATCCTGAAATCATATCTAAAGTCCTCACAAAATGAAGGTGAAATCTTTGGGTAGTATCTTATCTACTATCTCATCTGACTTAAAAATAACACCGACACTTAAATCATACTCTCTTCACAGTGAGAGGTCGATGGAGAATTTTTGGAGTCCACATCTACTACTGTTAATACATTTTGACTGGGGAAAGGCTTTCTTCCTCTAAATGTTGATTCATATTATTTTCGTACTTTAGCTCGAATATATGTTCCATCTATAGCATCAATACAATCCTATTTTATAAAAACAATTAAGATATTTATCAACAAGATAGATCCTTGTGGTGTTTTAAATTGGATGTGTGACACCATGCAGATCTTAGGGCGTACTTATTGAAATGATATTGTGCGAAATTAAGGAATGATATACTATGGTGTTTATTTTTGAATGTCAGGACACCACGCAGATCTTAAAGGGTACTTATTGAAATGATCGTGCGTCATGAAGGAATGATGCACAATCTCGAAAGATAGAAATCATCATCCTATAATAGACCTAATCACACAATAAGGACTCCTAAGGCAGATGAGCCTTCGAATATACTAGAGATTTTTTTCCTACTTCACATGAAAAAGTGAAGCTGGGTTTATTTTAAGCCAAGTTCTTTAGTTCACTATGGAGGCAAGCCTTCATAGTTAATTATATCTTAAGGAATGTGAATTCTCTAAGAAAACTCTTGATTAAAGTAGTCAATTATGGTCTCCAAAGATTTCAAGATGAGACTATCAAATGATTGACTATGTTTAGAAAATTAAGTGGAAAAGATCAAAAGAAAAGACTTATTTTTGGAAGCCAAAGAAAAAAAAGGTAGGTAATGCTCATGATACTAGGAAATCTAGTAAGCCCAAACTATCCTATGGTTGGGTTTTATATATTCAAAGTTAAAGAGAATTTAGTTGTTTATGTTGACATTTTATTAGAAAACTAGGACTTATAATTTCACAACACTAGATTGGGGGAATGCCTAAGATGTGAGAATTTATGCTTGTAGCCTGAAGGAAACAGCTACCTAAGATCCTAAACTAAGGAGCCTTTGTACAAACCAAAGGCACGACCTAAGTCTAAGCGAAAGTGGGTATTTGGTTCACCTCCACAAGAGAGTGTGAACCACCCGACTATTAGACTTATAACTGCCTGGAGTGGCTACAACTAAGTCCTCCTGCAATTTAAAATTATGTGGCAAAGTCATATGAGTTGCAAGATACCTAAATTATTATTATTTAGAAAGAGACTAAGGTCTTTAAACCCACTCCCTAAGAGACCGAAGCATAAGTGGTATGAAAATGACTTAGTCTAATGAAAATCTTTTCAAATTTTATTCCATTTGACTCTTCATTTGGACTCAGGCTTGAGATTTTATATGTCTAAATGCATGACTAAATATGATTATGGGCTAAATCAGCGAAAAAAGGGTGTCTTTCAACACAGAGGAGACCCTCACAGGTCAAGTCTCCCCTATCGTGCAAGGATGGAAGTCCCCTACGTGCAAGAGTGAAACAATATGCATGCATGATCTTGAACATACAACCATACATCTAGGGGGTTTCTAAATCTTTTAATTATTTTACTTTAATACCTAGGCTTTAGGTGTCTTTCAACACAGAGGAGACCCTCACAGGTCAAGTCTCCCCTATCGTGCAAGGATGGAAGTCCCCTATGTGCAAGAGTGAAACAATATGCATGCATGATCTTGAACATACAACCATACAGCTAGGGGGTTTCTAAATCTTTTAATTATTTTACTTTAATACCTAGGCTTTAGGTGAGGTTATGAGTTTGAATATTTTAAGTTATGAATAATTCATAGGGTAGAAAAATTAATTTTACCCTAAGAGTCTAATCGCATCTAGGCCATACATTCAATCATCAAACATAAATAAACTAAAAAAGCATGCCATTTCTAATGCGCAATCTAAACAAATCATCAATCAATTTATAAAATTAATGCAAAAGAATAATAGGGCGGTGTGATCGAGTACCTCCATACAACCCGAAAAAGAAAATGGGTAGCTGAGCTCTACCCTTATACAACCCGGTAAACAAAAGAATAATTACATTTACAGATAAATAAATTTCTATGGGTGTCTTCATGTCTTCAAGCCTTCATATCTTCACTCGATTTGCTACAAAGGATCACATGGCACCCCAGGACACAGCCTACTGGCCAAAGCTCATCCTAATCCCCCATAGCAATAATCCTAATCCTAATGCAAGATTACATCAAAATAGAAAAGTAAATCTAATTACACCTACAAAATAGGGGTTAGCAAAAAAAATATATACATACAACCCAAGCAGTTATATATAATTTGGACTTAGCACCCTACACATGAGTAACCAAGCCCACCTGTCATAACTTGGATTATGCTTAGGGGCTTAAGCAACCTACAAGCAAAACATTTATATCTTTATTTATTATAGCGGCCCCTTTAAGCATAATCCCCTGCATAAAATAAGATTAGACTAATAGCGGCCTATAATCTAGTCTACGCAAATACACCCTAACATTTAATCTAAAATAATACATCACAAATCAAACATACATCAAACCTTGCACTGTCCTAACATAATGCTAGAAGTTATTGCCTAATTCTAATGTGTGTGCTTAAGGTTTGTGTGGTGTCTTAGCTAGGCTTTAAGGTTAAAATTTTTCTAAGTATAGAAGGTTCAATTTAGAAAGGGTTGATTTCTCTTTAAATGATGTAATTGATTTGAAGATTTTATTTAATGTTCTCTTTTGTTTCTTTCAACCTACACTTAATGAATAAGTGTTATAAAGAGAAGAAAGAGATGCTAACTCTCTTTAATCCCTACCTTATGTTGTTTCTAAAGACAATTAATTAAGTTGATTCTCTTTGGGTAAATGATTTCTTACATGTTTTAATTAATCCCAAGTTTAGGCCTACTTTAAATAACCTCATTTAATGGGAAAGGTATCTTAAGATTAATTGAAATGAATTACTATTATATGACACATGTTCATCCATTTCCTATCATTGTATATGTCGCATGCATATGATCACATCCTAAGTATATCTATGTATACAATAAATTTTGGCACACTTAGATGATGAATGTAAGCATAATTATTTGAAATTTCAATATTTCATTCGATTGAATTATTTTACCATATGAATTTAAAGTTTTATCCAAATTCTTATACAAAGGTATAAGGAAAGATCTTCAAATTATATGTTGAATTAATTCGATCATTTAGATCAACATGAATGCATGTCTTTTTAATAAAAAAAATATTTTTTATTCACTAGCCAAATGTACACACAAGTGTATAAAAGTTATAGGTGGGTACGACACCATTATTTCGCACCAGGGGAATGAGGTAAAGATCTCCTTGAGGTTACTTAAATCCTCGCATCCCCGGGATATTCAAACTAACGTACTCACCATTTTTATATACACATGGATGTTCAAATGGCCATGAGAATAGAAAACCATGCAAAAAAGTGGAATTTGATTTAATTGAATTATTTATGTGTATGAATCAAAGCTCGTATTCAAATTCCAATGTTAAGGTGCTTAAAGATAAAATCAAACGGGTATGGAGCCATTAATTCGCACCAGGGGAGTCAGGTAAAGACCTTCTTGGGGCTACTTAAAGTCTTGCATCCCCAGAATGTCCAGACTAATATGTCCATTAACATTCATATTTAAACAAATGAGCTATATGAATAGGGAAAGAAAACTTCAATTCATACAGTAGGCTTAACCACATGCATACTTCATATGTATATGTAAATAACATCACCACAAATATTATTATTCATTAATTAGCATTTGAAAATATATTTTGAGATTTAATAGTAATAATAGCCACATAAATTCTTAATTTAGGCCAGCACATACAATTTGACATAAAGGAAATAATTTCATTTAATTAATTTTTAAAAGAAATGAATGTATGATCTCATATGACATACAACATTTATTACAATTAAAAGGAAATAAAAGGACATAAGCACATAACTTCACTCAATTCAATTAACGCTTAAGGACAATCTTATCAAATAGGATTACTTAAAGTAAGTTAAAGTTCTTTAATATTATTTTCAATTTCATATTTGATTTGATTTAAACAATGTGAGAAGGTTTGCTCATCTAATCACACCACCCATGTGTGAATTAACTTGATTTAATGAGGGGTAATTAGATTGGTTTTATGGCTTAATCAAGTTAAGGTATGAATTTATTCAATTAATTAGCCCTTACTTACATCATCTTAAATTAATTAACTAAATAATAATGAGCCAATTTGATATGTAACCACATGAAAAGTAAATTAGCAATACACATAGGAATGGAAGGGGCCTAATACAATTGGCTCCTGATTAAAAATTAATTAACCTTAAGAGATTAAGTTAACTACTGTTATGATTTTTTTACACATGTAAGCTAATCATAATTTCATTAAATTCTTCCTTAGGTAATGAAACATCTAAGGAGCTACCGAAGTTGATAAATCCAAGTTGAAATTGGTTTGAATTTGAATTAATTTTAATTAATTCATTAATTAACCATTTAGGTTCTTTAATTATCTTTAATTAATTAATCACAACAAAGCTAAATTATGAAGGAGGATTAAGAAGGGGAGTTCAATCTTAGTCCTTAAGTTACTCTCATTAATTAATCAAATTCTAGAACATTCTAATTTTTAATTAAGATAACTAATTAAGCACTTAATTAATTACTTTAATCCTTGATTAATTAAATTAACCAAAGAAGCTTACTGGAATGGTTACATGGAGTACACCTAAACCATTTCATTAAGACTCTTCATTATTAACAAAGGAGATTAGGCTTAATTGATTGATTAGTTTATTGTTCACTTAATTAATTAAGCACTAATTACATTAGAAGGGTAATTAAAGCTTAACAAAATAATTTTTTTCAATTAATCACCTGATAAATCTCGAGAAAAATGGGGGAGGCAAAGGTCATCCCCCTAAACAACTTCTGAAATTTTGAAATTAATCAAGTAATTAATTATGGTGTAATTAGCTTAATTAAGTTTTTGATTAAACCCTAATTAATCCAAAATTACTATTCAAAATCACTTGCTTACATTTTTAATGAATTCCCCTTTAAATTCCTTTTAAAACGAGCCCTCATTCATATTTTTAGGATTTTCTCACAATTACTTATGATTTTTAGAAGTTTTAAGTTTAAAAATAGATTAATTAGCCTAATTAATAGCCTAATCCCGTCGGTGACACGTGGTCATTGACACGGCGCACTTTCCATGTGGCGCAACAAGATTGGTTATTTAAGTTGTCACATGCCACGTCAGTCAGCGACGGATGCGCTTTTAATCCCTGTCGTCCAATCTTTAGATCGGACGGTGTGGATTAATCCCGCAGTTAAGGGAGAAATAACGGGCTTTTCTAGCATCATTTGATTAGAGCCGTCCATTCTAATCACGCGGAATGGATGGCTCATGATCCTTCTTCTAACGGGCGATGAATGATCGATATTGTTCTCCATGGATCGTCAATCTGAGCTCACTCGAGCTCGAATGAACTTGAAATTGATCCCACACCTTGGGGGAAGGAAGACACACATATCCAACGGTGGAAATCCGGTCACATTCAACTTTCTTTCATAAAACACCAACCTAATTTCACTAGGTAGATCAATTTTGCAAAACCTCATCGAATCCAACGTCTGGCGGTCCCAACGACTGAGGAAGCTTCGTCTAGTAGAGACGAAGCCCTACTAAGCTACACGAGCCTTGATTTGAGGCGGATCAGTCGATCGACCAATTCACGTGTGTGGAAGCTTCAGCTTTGATCAAAGTCCCTCCTCCGGTGATTATGGGGCTTGGAAAATGATTTAGGGAGGCTCGATGAAGAGCGTAGATGGTGTGTGTAGGAGGAATTAAGGTTTAGTGGAGAGATAAAGGAGTTGGGATCGAGATGGGTGTGTCATGTTTTGGCTTCACACAGAGAGGGGAAATTCTGGCGATAGGGAGCTTGGGAGGACTTGGGAGAGGCTCTGGGAGTTTTGAAATGGGCTTAGGGATCATTTGTGAATGACTCGTGCTGAATCCCGCTTAAATTGAGGGGGTATACCCCTCAATTGGACTTGATGGATGAACGGGATTGGCTCCTTAATCTCGGTGGGCTCGCCACCACCAGACTGCTGGAGTGGTCCCAGTCATGTCCACGTTCCTCACCACAAGTGGTCGAAGCTATGTCAGGGGTCTCAAGGCTTGATATGGGCAGGTGGGAGGGGGTTTGGTTCTCCTTGCACCCATCAAGTTTGTCCATGGATGAAGGGATAAATGTGGGTTTTCTTTCCATGGCAAGTCTAAGTAGGTTTAGATTGGGCTAAGGTGCTTAGGGATACTCTCTTTGGCAAGTGGATGGGCTACCAAGGGAAGGACAAAGTGGACTTTGCCACTTTGGAAAAGAATCCTAAGCAAAGGGTGTTGTCCAATGGTTAGTCTCCTTTGTTTTGGTTTCAAATGAGTTTAGGTAGATTTGGGGGTCTTTAGGGTTGATGTGGAGTGGGTTTGATCAGCCAATGGGGTTTCATAGGGTGGCTTCAATTGGTTTAGCTCAATTTGGACAAAAGGGTTCAATTGAGTTCACATTAGGTTGGGTTGACCAATTGATCAAATTGGGTCAAACCAAGGCTTGGGTTAGGTCTAAATCATGATTTGGAATATTTTGGTGTGAATTAATTTGATACGGTTTGGCTTACATTTGGTTTTGACTCATTTGGATTCAAATGAGTCAAATGGATCAAGTTGACCTATTTAACTTAATTGACCAAATTAGGTTGGGTTAGGTATTGTCAAGCCCAATTAGTCATATTAAGAGGATTGATGGCTTTGATTTGATTTAATTTGGATTTAATTTAGGTTTTAGCCAATTTAACCTTTTATGTCAAATTAGGCTAAGTTGATCAATTAGGCTAGGTTAGGTCTAATTGGGCACAATTATAGCTTTGGTCAAGTTCAACAATGGAGGTGGAATGAACTTGAGTCATTGGTTTCAATTGGTTTGGGCTAGGTCATGGTTTGACCCATTTTATCCCTTTTAGGCCAATTTGGGTCAACTTGTGTCAAATGGCCAATTGAGCTTGGTTTGACTCAATCGGTGGTCAAGTCATGTTTAGATATCAAATTTGGGTTTGTCTATATCAATGGTTTCAATCAATTTGGTGTATGTTGAATTTTGGCTAATTTAGGTTCATTTGGGCTAAGAGTTGACTTGGTCAACCGACTAAGTTGACTTGGTTTGACCCAATTCAAGGCAAGCGATCACTCATAGGTGATTGTTGGTCATGTTATGAGGCTTAGATGGGCTTGGTTCAATCCAATTTATGTTAGATTGAAACTTAGCTCAAATAGATTCTTTAGGCCACTTTGGGTCAAGTGGACCTAAACAAGTCACATGGCTTGATCTTGGCTTGATTCAAGTTTGGTTGAATTGTTAAATAGAGTTGAGATAAAAATATAACTTCAATTGCAAATGATTTCAAGTCATATGGGTTTTGGCTCATATGAAATTTTCAAGTCAAAAGGGATAACTTGGGTTGACTTGGGTTAGCATAATTTTGGTTTGCTGATTGTAATCTATATTTATATTTGGATAGATGATTGTAAATATGGTTGACTGAAGAAAAATTCATGAGTTTTGAGTTGATTTAGGCATGATTTGGCTAAGTCCAGTGAAGTAGCTCAAATAGGTCAAATCGAGTTTGAATTGAATTTTGGATTTGATTTTGGTCATTTGAATTTATGTTTTCATTTATATTTGTGAATATAAATGATGATATAAATGGATCATGAGAAAATCATTTGATTTCAAGGTGATTTAGAGGCAATTTTGACCAAATCATGGATGTAGGTCAAAAGAGATTGGATTGGATTTCAATTTAGTTTGATTTGATTTGTATGACTTGAGTGTAAATTTCATTTATATTTATAAATATAAATGAAGATATGATTGATTTAGGAGAAAATCAATTGGGTTTGATTTGGTTTGAGGGTCAATTTGGCTAAGTCCATAAGAAAGGATCATATGACTTAGGTAGGGTTTTAGGCTTGAGGTTGGATTTGGGTTTCAATCACTTGAAATTGAATTTGAAGTTGGATTTGATTTAATTGATTGGACGATTGGATTGATCCTTTGACAAGATCAATTGCAATTGAATTGATTTGGATTTGATTAAGGCTAAGTCTATAGGATGAAATCATAGGGCTTAGAAAGGGTTTTGATATTGAATTTGATTATGGGTTTCAATCAATTGTGATGGAATTTATATATGATATTGGAATTGGATTTGGAGGATCAATTGGAGAAGGGGACATAAGGTTAAGGCTTGGGTCATAGGGTAGATGAAGTTTCCTAACCCCTAAGGCAAAACCTAATCTTATGGTTAACCCTTCTGAATCTTCTAGGCACAGGTTAAGTGTTCACCTAAGTCTAGATGTGTCCTATGACTAGGGAATTTTAGTGTATAGAAGATCCCTAAGTCTAAGAAGAAGAGGCTGAGAGATCAATATGTATTATCTAAAAAGATAGAAGTCATCACCCTATAATGAACCAAATCACCTAATAAGGACTCCTAAGGTAGATGGGTCTTCTAATATACTAGAGATTTTTCCACTACTTTACATGAAAAATTAAAATAAGTTTATTTTAAGCCAGATTCTTTAATTTCTTATGGAGACAAACCTCCATAGTTAATTATATCTTAGGGAATGTGAATTCTCTAAGAACACTCTCAATTAAAGTAGATAATTAGTGTCTCTAAAGATTTCATAGATAAGACTATCAATAAATTAATTATTTTGGAAGATCAAACAGGATAAATCAAAATGAGGACTTATTATTGAAGCCAAAGGAGATGAGTAGGGAGTTGAACACTCCAATCTATCCTATGGTTGGGTTTTAAAATTTAAAAATTGAATAAGATTATTTATTTAAATTAAAAGTTTATTTGAAAGCTAGAACTTATATTCTAACAACACAAGATCGTTAGGATGCCTAAGATGTGAGAATTTATACTCGTAGCCCGAAGAAAACAACTACCTCGGATCCTAAACTAAGGAGCTTTCGCATAAGTCAAAACACGACCTAATTCTAAGCGAAGATGTGTATAAAGTTTATCTCCACAAGAGAGGATAAACCACCCGATTGCTGGACTTACAATTTCCTGGAGTGGCAGCCAGCTAACACCTCCTACGCTTTAAAACTATGTGACCAAGTTATATGATTTTGCAAGATGGTTAGGTTGTTATTATTTAACAAAAAGATTAAATAATTAAACTCACTCCTTAAGAGACTAGAACATGAGTTATATGAGTAATGACTTAGTCTAATGCAAATATTTTCAATTTTTATTTGATTTTTGACTCTTCATTTTGACAAAGACTTGAGATTTTTATATGTCTAAATGCATGATAAAATTGATTATGGGCTAAATCAATAGAAGAGAGGGTGAAGTCCTGTCAATAGGAGTTGCTCTCATAGATCAAGCGGTTCCCATGCGTGTAAGAACTAGGGGCCTCATTTTGCAAGAGTGACCAAGATGATATACAAGATACTATACATACAACATTCAACTAAGGAGTTTCTAAATATTTTAATTATTTTGATTTAATACCTAGAATTTATGTGAGGTTATGAGTTGCTTAAAATTTTAATTATGAGTTATAGTTGGGTAAAAGATTTATTTTTTTCCTAAGAGCTTAATTGGATCCAGGTCACACATTAAATCATCATTCAAAAAGAAACTAGAATAAACATTCCATTTTTAGTGTGCAATCTAAGCACAACATCAAACAATCATAAATAAATCATGTAAAATCATAAAATGCCAATGCGTCGAGATACCGCAATCAAAAGAAAATGAGTAAGCTATCCTTTATCATTTCAAAGTATAAAAGAATAATTACTATTGCAAATAAATGATTGTTATGGGTGTCTTCGTGTCTTCAAATTTTCATGTCTTCATGTATTCATTTCATATAATTTACCCTAAAGGATCGCACGGTACATATGACTTAGTCTTTTAACTGATACTCATCCTAATCCCTCATAGCGCTAATCATAATCTTAATGCAAAATTACATTATAAATATAAAAGTAAATCTAACTACACCTGCAAAATAAGTGTTAGCTAAACACATCATACAACCCAAGCAGTTATAGATAATTTGAACTTAACACCTTGCACATAAGTAACTAAGCCCACCTGACCTAGTTTGGACTATGCTTAGGGGACTTAAACAAGCTGCAAGCAAAGCATTTATATTTATTTTTATTACAACAGCCCCCTTTAAGTATAATATTCTGCATAAAATATGATTAGGCTAATAACGGTCTACCATCCAGTCTACGCAACATACATCCTAACATCCAGTCTAAAATAATACATCACAAAACAAGCATACATCAAACTATGCACCACTCTAACATAAAGCTAGAAGTTGTGACTTAGTCTAAAGTGTGCATGTTAAGACTTCTATGGTATGTCCTAATTAGGCTTTAGGGTTATAATTTTCTAAGTGTGAAGGGTTTAATTTATGAAGGATTGACTTCTCTTTAAGTGATTTAGTTTATTTGAGATTTTTACTTAGTATTTTCTTTGTTTCATTTGACCTACACTTAGTAACTAAGTGTTATAAAGAAAAGAAAGAGAGGAGTACTCTCTTTCATCCCTACCTTGAGTCATTTCTAAAGCAAATTAATTAACTTAATTCTCTTTAATGAATGGCTTATTATATATTTTAATTAATCCTAAGTTTGAGTTTACTTTAAACATTCTCATTCAATATGAAAGGCATCTTAAGACTAAATGAATTGAATTACTCTCATATAACACATGCTTAAGTATTCTTTTCATCACACATAATCATACATATGATTAACTTGAGGTATCCTTACACATACAATATGTATTTTGGAACACTTAAATGGCAAATGTATGTATATAAGTTAGGAATGCAAATTCACTTGGTTGGATTAATTGTCCACATCATTTTAAAGCTCTATCCAAATTCTTATACAAATATATGTAAGGAAGAAATCAAGTGGATACGGTGCTATTGTTAAACTAGGGGAGTAAGATAAAGACCTCCTTGTGGCTACTTAAAGTCATGTGTCCCCAGAATATCCAGACTAATATACCCACTAACATTCATCCTCAAGTAGCTTTGTGTGACAAAACACATGAAAAAGAACTCTAAATATATGAAGTAATCAATACAATCACATATGTGTGAATGTATGCATGAGTTTTGGTATAAAATAGGGCTTTTATTTCTTAATTAAATATATACGCAAGTGTATAAAGCTTTAGATGGATACGTCGTCATTGTTAACTAGGGGAATGAGGTAAAGACCCCCTTGGGGCTACTTAAAGCCGTGCATCCCTGGAATGTCCAGACTAATATACCCATCACACTTTAAATATGTATGCATATGTAAATGATTAAGGAAATGAAGAGCCATGGAAACATTATTTATTTATTTATTTTTATTAAGTTATTTAAGTATATGAACTGAAGCACTCTTTCAAATCCTTATATTAACATACATAAGAGTGGAATCAAATGGATATGTCGCCATTGTTAACCATGGGAGTGAGGTAAAGACCTCCTTGGGGCTACTTAAAGTCGTGCATCCCCGGAATGTCCAGACTAATATACCCATTGGCATTCACAATTATGTAAATCAACATGGATCATGAAAAGAAAACTCCTCTTCATATGTTAGGTTATAATCACACACTCATCTTATATACACATAACTAATCATCACCACATGAACCAATATTAATTAATAAACTTTTGGAAAATAGATTTCAGATTTACTAGTGATAATGACCGCTTATATTTTAACTTAATCCTCACATGCAAGAATGACATAAAGGAAACTATTTTTAAATTAATTTTAAAAAGACATGTATGAATGATTGTAAATGGCATACATCATTTAATGTGATTAGAAAAAGAATACTAAGCATCCTCATGTAATTTCATTCGATATAATTAGTTCCCAAGGATAATCACATTCAATGGGTATGTTTAGAGAAAACCGAATTCTTTAATCTCACTTTACTTAAGTTTTTCTGAATTTGGTTTGGGGATGTGAAATGTTCGCTAATTCTAATCCCTTCCCACATATGTAAATTAATTAGGTTTAATAAGAAGTGATTAAATTGAATTTTATGAATTAATTGAGTTAGGATAGGAATTAAATCAATTAATTAATCCTTACTTGTATCACCTTAAGTTAATTAACTAATTAATAATGAGCCAATATGGCATGCAACCAAATGAAAAATACATTAACAATGCTCCTAAGAAATGAATGAGGCCTAATGCAACTAGCTCATGATTAATAGTTGATTAGGCTTAAAGGATTTAATTACTTTTATGATTTTTTTACACATAAGCTAACGATAATGTCATTAAACTCCCTTTAGAATATAAACATCCAAAGGACTACCCAAGCTTAAAGATGATTTGGATTTTAAATTAATTTGATTTTAATTAAGCCATTAATTGATTAATTAAAACCTTTGATTATCTTTATTTAAGATGATGAAATCAACTTAAGGAGAGAGATCAAGGGAGAGGTATCAATCCCAATCCCTAAGTCATTCCAATTAAATAATTAGGCTCTGAAATAGTTCATATCTTAATTAAGTTAGTTAATTAAATAGTTAATTAATCACTTAATCTTTAATTAATTGAAATAAATAAAGAGGCTTAATGAAATGGTCATAAGGAGTGAACCTAAACTATTTCCTTAAGACTCTTCACTGTTAATAAGGTAATAAACTTAATTAGTGGGTTAAGTTACTGTCCATTTGCTTAATTAGCACTTAATTAGATTAAGAGGGTAATTAGGGCTTAATTAATCAATTCTCCCAATTAATTACTCAATAAATCTGAAAAAAATTGGAGGAGGCAAAGGTCATCCCTCTAAATATCCTCTAAAAATTTGGGATTAATTAGAGAGTAATTAACATAATTAAATTTTTAATTAAACCTCATTTAAGCCAAAATCACTATTCAAAATCACTTGGAAATATTTTTAATAGATTCCCCCTCTGAAATATCTTTAAAATGAGCCTTACTCATATTTTTTTTTTATTTTTCTACATTTAATTATAAATTTTTGAATATTCAGGCTTAAAATTGAATTAATTAAGCTAATTAATACCCTAATCCTATCGACGCCATGTGGCAGCTAACACGTCGCGCTTTCCACGTGGCACGATTGGATTAGTTATTTAAGTTGTCACATCCGTCAATTGAGTAAATCGGTGGTGGACATGCTTTCTAGTGGACCGTCTGATCTGAGATCGGACGGCCATGATTAATCCTGCAGTTTAAAAGGGGAAAATTGGGGGATCGAGCATGATTTAATCATGACCATCCGTTCCGATTCGTGAGCGATGAAAGACGGATATCGTCCGTCTTTCCCCATTCAATCCAAGCTTACCCAAGCTCGGATTGGGATTAAAATGATCCCATACCATCAAGACGAGGAGGCGAACACATCCAACGGCTAAGATCGGCTCAAATGCACATTAACTTCATAAAAGACCAAACCATTTTCACTAGGGAGCTCGGTTTCATGAAATTACCTCACCGGAGCTAATATCTGGTGATCCCAATGACTGAGGAAGCTTCGTATGGTAGAGATGAAGCCTTGCTAAGCTGCACGAGCCTTGGTTCGAGGTAGATTGCTCGGTCGACCAACTCACGCACGTAGGAGTTTTGGCTTTGATTGAACTCGAACCTCCAGTGGCTTGAAAGCTTGGGAAATAATTTGGTATTGCTCAATGGGGTATGGTGATGGTGTGAGTAAGAAGAATCGAGGTTTGGTTGAGTGCAGAAGGAGTATTGATCGAAGGCAACCTCCCCTATTTCAATTTCGCACGGGAGAAGTAAGTGTCAATCGAGGGGGCTTGGGATCACTATAGAACTCTTAAAGGGACTACAATTCTCTCTTGGGAGCTCAGACAGTGTGAATTATGATGAATCCCACTCGAATTAGGGGGTATACCCCTCAATCGAAGCTTGATGGACGGACGGGATCTGTCCCTGATTTTCCACCGATTCGCTGCCATTAGGGCGCCAGAGGGGTCTCAATCGAGTCCATGTGGCTCAACTGGATTGGAGGAAGCAATGGTAGGGATCTCCAAGGTGGATTTGGTTAGGTGGTGGATGTTCTCTTCCCTCCTTGTGTCCGTCGGGCGTGGCTTAGAGAGAGGTGACTTGGTTCACCTCCCTTTGATCCATAGCTAGTCCAAGATGTTCTAGGGTTGGCTAGGCAGCTTAAACATACCCCATTAGGAAGTTTGATGGCTGCCCATGAGAGGGGAGATTGGACTTTTCCTTAAAAGGCAAGAAACCAATGCAAAGGGGTTGTCTAATAGTTAATTCTCTTGGGTTGGGTCCAAAATGGGTTTGGGCTAATTTAGGAGTGATTTAGGACTGGTTTGGGTTGGATTTGGGTGATTTGGCTTCATTTGGTCAAATAGATTCACATGGGTTTATGTTGGGTTGGGTTGACCAATTTGTCAAATTATGCCAAACCAAGACTTGGGTTAGGTTCATATGATGATTTGGGATCTTTTGGTGTGATCAATTTGGTTTGATTTAGCTTATGTTTGAATTTAACTCATTTGGATTCAAATGGGTCAAATGGGTCAAGTTGATCAATTTGACTCAATTGACCAAATTGAATTGGGTTAGGTGTTGAGTCAAGTTCAATTGGTCAATTGAAAATGATTGTGGGCTTTAGTTTGATTTAATTTTGATTTTGGCTAACTTGACCCTTTAGGTCAATTTGGGTTAGGTTGGGTTCAATTGATCAAATTGAAGCTTTGGTCAAGTTCAACATTGAATTTGGAATGATCTTGAGCCATTGGTTACAATCAATTTGGGTTAGATCATGGTTTGACCCATTTTAGCCTTTTAGTCTAATTTAGGTAAACTTGAGTCAAATGATCAATTAGATTTGGTTTGGCTCAATTGATGGTCAAGTCATGTTTGGATATCAATTTTGGGCTGGTTTGGATCAATGGTTTCAATCAATTTGGTGTATGGTGGGCTTGGCTAGTTTGAGTTTTATTTAGACTAAATGTTAACGTGGTTTGACCCGATTTAAGGCAATTGGTCACTCTAAGGTGATTGTTGGTCATGATATGAGGCTTGGATGGCTTTGGTTCAATCCAATTTGGGTTAGATTATAACTTAGCTTAAAATGGCCTTTTAGGCCACTTTCAGTCAAGTGGACCTAAGTGGGTCAATGGCTTGATTTTGGCGTGATTCAAGTTTGATTAAACTTACACATGGATTTGGGATGGAAATATAAATCCAATTGAAAGTAGTTTGAAGCCAAGTGGGTTTTGGTTCACATGGAGTTTTCAAGTCAAAAGGGTCAATTTGGGTTGATTTGGGCTAGCTTGATTTTGCGTTGGTGATTGTAGTTTATGTTTATATTTGGATATGTGATTGAATCATGAAGAAATATATGGGTTTTAAGTTGATTTGGAAGTCATTTGGCCAAGTTCAAGAAATTGGCTTAAAATGCTAAGATTGGAGATTTCATTTGATTTGGGCTTGATTTTAGCTATTTGAATTTATATTACATTTATATTTGTGAATATAAATGAAGATATAAATGATCTATCAAAAAATCACTTGAATTTGGAGTGATTTGGAAGCATTTTTGACCAAACTCATGGATGTAGGTCAAAAGGGCTAACTTGAAAATTAGTTCAATTTGATTTGGTTTTGGTCATTGGAAGGTAGATTTCATTTATATTTGTAAATATAAATGAAGAAATGATTGGTTTATAAAGGAATCAATTGATTTTGGGTTGATTTGGGTTAAGATTTGATCAAAGTCATGGAGGTAGGTCCAATTGCTTAAGAAAGGGTGTTAAAATTTGATTTGAGTTACAATCACTTAAGAGTTAGATTTGGATTTGATAGTTTGATTTGAGGTTGAATTGATCTTTGAGAAAATCAATTGAATTGGAGTTGATTTGAGTTTGATTAAGGCTAAGTCCATAAGATGAAATCACAGGGCTTAGGAAGGAGTTTGATTTTAGACTTGGTTATGGATATTAATCACTTGATTTTGGTTTAGAATTTAGATGTGATGTTTGAATTGAATTTGAGGCTTGGTTGAAGTAGTAAGCTTAGGAAATAAGGTAAGTGAAGCTTCCTAACCCCTAAGGTCAAGCTTAATAATATGGTTAACCCTTCTAAGTCTCTAAGCTTAGGTTAAGTGTTCACCTAATTCTAGATGTGTCTTATGACTAAGAGAATCTTAGTGTCTAGAAGATTAATAACTCTAAGAGGAAGAGGTTAGAGCTCACTCCAAAAGTTAGGTCAACAATCCTGTAATAAGAAATATGAAGTTTAATTATACCTTGAAAAAAGGCATGAACCGATTATTTGATTGTATCTCCTGTAGTACTTGAAGAGAAGGTAATCTAATCAATTCTTGATGTGACTCTCCTATGGCATGTATTCCTGCATTCAAGTATCTACTAATAGTTTCCCCATATCTTTGAAAGTTAAAACAAATGACTCAATTACGAACACTATGTCCAAGTGTATGTAATAACATAGTCACTTGGTCTTCTACATACATGTTGAATGTGTCTATAAGTAATCTTCTTGTGCGCAATAAATTACATAATTTAAAAAAATTTTCTTTCTTCATTCTCACCATATCAATACAATCGGAGTCAGATCCATGATATAATCTGGATAGGTATGTATAACGCTGAATATTTTGTTCAGGATTAGAATTTGATTCTCATGCCTAACCTCATGCATTACTACAAATATAACATTAATTGTGGCAACAATAATTGCATGGATTGCTAAATGGTTCCAACCTAACTCTGTCTCATCCCAAATATTATCTGAGTTGGATAAATGATCTTCATCATCTTCTAATTATTCATTCATCTATATAAATAAAAATGAGCACACGTTAATTAGGTCGCAACCTTTGTGAGGTCATAGACTAGAACATCTACGATATTCATTTGGAATGGGTAATATCAAAAGGAACATATCTAATATTCAAGTACAACTATAAGGAAGAACAATAAAAACTGTAAATAAGAGATCATATAATCAGATAAATGAAATTAGTATCATCCCAATCACAAAAATTTTAATAGAAAGTAGTAGATGGCAAGTGACATGACAAATCTCTCTTGTATCCATTAGGTTACACTGTTCACATTTCATCTACATATTCTTTATCTTCTATTTAAAAGGTAAGGAGTTTAAAATATAATGGATGATATTTGATAGAAAAATATTAATTATAATGGATGATATTAAAATACTTGAAGTTGATAATTTTTCCCATAATGAATCATACTTAAAAGTCATGTTTTTTTTTATATGAAGGTCAAGGTATTATTAAAGAGGGTGGTGAAGCTAGCATTGTTGATAACCCTAACATTCAATGTGTTAACTCTAATTAGTAATAATTATGTGATAATATTTTATTTCATTATTTTGAGGATGATATTAGTATTGAGTTCATTAGAGATTATTTTAAATATTTTAAATGTTGCACTATTATTGAAAAGATATCTTTTATCATTATAAAATTTCATTATTATATTTTTATATTATTTAGAAACATTTATACAACTTAAAGGCTTATGTAAAAATATTTATAATAATTAAATATCAATTTTAAACATTTACTATAGAACGTTTCATGATTCAAATAATTCATTACGAATCATCTAAATATATTACTCACGTTTCATCTACAATATTCATCTCATTTAAGTGACCTAATTGATAAAAATAAGATGCACGCATAAATCAGTTATGTACATAATAATATTATTACTTTTTAAGCAAAAAAATTCTTGAACCATCAAATTAATTTCTTGGCAATAGCACTCCGACATATTTCTTCGACATGAATTAATTTTTTTATCAATTATAAATAGTTTATTACATAGTGTTCAAATTGTTCTTGAAAGTAAAATATAAGTTTAATTATAATTTGCTACAATTTTAAACCTATCAATCATCTCCTTATCACAAGAATATTAACTCCACTAATGCATTATTAATTACATAATATTAAGTAATTATACAACAATCAAAATAATATTAAATATACTAAATTATGCAATATCTAGTAACAAGGAAAAATCATATATGGCTTGTAGAGAAATCTCACGGTCTAATGTATTATGATAAGCAAAGGAAGTAATGCGAAAAATAAATAGAGATTTGATTTTGAAATCATAAAGCACTATGTAACCATAGATGGGCTTCAAACACTATTACAAAGAGCCAACTCAAACCAATTAGAAAACTTCAACAAGTGCCTAAACAACTCAACAAAGCACTATGTAACCATAGATGGGCTTCAAACACTATAACAAAGAGCCAACTCAAACCAATTAGAAAATTTCAACAAGTGCCAAAACAACTCAAGATCTACTTAGCACAAGCAAAATAATTAGGATATAAGGTGGAGAGAAGAGAGGAGGAAGGAGAAGAGAAAAATAGAAGAGAGATGGAATTACATAGGTATAAAAAGGGTGGAATGTGCTGGCCAAACTTGTTCAGAGCAGAATCAAGAAAGAAGAACTTACTATGGAGCCCTAAATCGCTCTTTCTCATCTTTCTCTGGTGTCAGAAGGTTCGGTGACAATCACGCGAAGCCCTAAATTGAACCTCCTCACACTGTAGCAAAAAAGAAATCTATTGCAGACAAAATTGCGGGAAGGAATGTGCAAGTCAAAGAAAAAAAAGTGAGGATTGGCCAGTAAGAAGACTCTCGGAGGTGAAGTGTTGACCTTCATGCATGCACCATGAGTTGAATCGAGCCTACAAGCCAAATTTGACGGACTTCGGATGCAACAATGCGTGAATCGAAGTTGAAATACACTCGATGTTGCCCAAAATTAGTCAAAATGACCTCTGATCGACGAACGGACTTCACCATCGCATTCAGAACGTCAAAATTGATCAGAATATACACATGGCACAATTCAAGAGTCGATCGATCAAGAAAGAAACTCGTTGATGTGTCTACACGCATATCGAGGTCGAGAGGCTAGGATAATGCCCAAATGGCATTCGTTCGTGAAATAGATTACGTCGTTAGCTTCGAAACGTCGAAATCTATCAAATGAGACTATTTGCGCTCAATTCAAACGATTCTACGTGAGTATCGAGCAGTTGAAAGCGGTGACGTAATTTTGAATTAAAAGCGACCTAATTCACCGCCAAATTGAACCAAACAACTTCTGATCGCAAAATCGACTGCGTCGTTGCATCTAGAAAGTCAAAATTACCTAAAATAAACACCAAATTTGACTAAGATTATCAAGCTTAAAATTTCATCAAAATTAATATGAATTTCGAGAAAGAATCTACCTAATTATCCTTTAATTACATCAAATTATCACCTAGAAACTCGAGCCACCCCTATCCAAAGTTAGCATTCATAGCAGCCAATTGGAAGCTGCCACGTATGCTCACTTGTTGAATCCGTCGGCCATCACAGAGCGAATCCGCCCAGCTGAATGAAATACCTGACTATCTTAACGGGTGAAAAGAAGCGAGTCTGCACGGGTCGGGGTTATCGTCCAGGATTAGTCGTGCCACACGCCATATAAGAGTGGGATTAGTGGACATCCCGTTACCAAAAAAAAAAAAAAACCTGATTTTTCGGGACTCCCATTTTTTTCTCCCTATTGTCCGAACGAGCTTCCTCTTATTCGTCTCCAGTACAATCGGACCCCTCTCTCCCATTCGTCTCCATTTCTTGAAGAGATCACACGAGCTCGTCCATCTTCGTTTCTTGCAGAGATCGCAAGCAGAAAATCCGAGCCTCCCTCTTGAGACTCCCTCTTTCTCACGGGCGAACGAACACTCCTTCCCGTCCATTTCGTCTGTTCGACCAGCAGTCAAAGCTGAATACCATTGCTTGATACTCCCGTTTTGCATCGCACAGGAATCCCTCCAAGTTCGAAACACAAGGGAGACGCTCGTTTATTCGACAGATCCATGAAGAGTTGGAATCTTGCCTTCGCCATGAGAAATCAAAATTGTATTTGCTTCAGTTCCAGATATTTAGGGGTCTTGGAGAGGTCAAGTTGCTCCAGAGGAGCCTGCGTTCTGCTTTGGAGGCAGCTAGCACCATTTATGAGAAGCTTATTTTCTGAGCTTGGCTCAAGTATGAGAAAAAAAAAGGAGAAAGACCCATCTCCGATCTCCTTGCATCATGCGGGAAATGCTCCAAGGAATTTAGTATCCTGGATGTTACTTTTGAAATTCCTGTTCAGGCTTCAGAGGTAATGGATACCCGTTTGTTAGATGAAATAGAGAAATCAAGTACTATGTTCTTCCATGTTAGTGAGGAGTATATATCATGTGATCGACAGAAGATTGCTAATGTGTCCCATCCATTCCAAACCATTCTTGAAGGATGCTTCGCCGAGTCCGTTCAAGAAGTCATAGATATGTTGAAGAACAATACCTCACCATTAGGCACGAGAGCATTAAGTGATTCAGTCTCTTTGGAAGTTTGAGTGATTCATTATTTGTAGATATTTTATTGGAGATTTTGGTATTTGCAAATAAATTCTGTTGTGAGACACTCAAAGTGGCATGTGATAGAAAGCTGGCACCATTGGTTTCTTCAAGGCAACAAAGCTTCCTTTTTGGAGAAGTTGGTCAAATCTACAGTGAATAGCAGGTAGAGGCAGTTAGGCTTTCATTAGCACGGATGTGCAAGGCTTTTGCAAAAGGAATATGATGAAGCAGAACGTCTTTTTGGTTCTGTTATTGCGGCTGGGCATACCTAATATGTTACTGGATTGGCTAGAATTGATTGCTTTGAAAGGTGATTGAAGACCTCATTATGCTCAATAGAGTTGGGTTTGATCATAATCATAAGATCAAAGACACTAACCGCATGCTCAAGTAGATGACGGTTGAATAAACTTTCGGTGCAGCCTTCTATTTGGGGAAGATGTTGGGAGACTGTCAAAATTCGGACTAACAAAGTACTTAATTAATTTAACACAAAATAAACTATAAACTCAAAATTAAAATATGAATTTAAATTGCAGGAGTTTGAAGATCCCGTTATGCTCAGTAGAGCTAATGGGTAGAAAATTATGATAGCAAAAAATGATCATGCCGTAGAAGACGAAGGTTGAGAATCACGCAGCCTACGCGGGGACGACGCCTAAGACTACCGAATTTTTCAATGAATCAAATCTCCAAAGAATTTTGTGCTGACATAATCAAAATAAACTTGCAAGATGTGATGCAACATAAAATGAAATGAAGTAGAACTCAAGTCACAAAAGAAAATGAAGATATGAAATTGTGTGAATAACATATCAAATTACCTATAAAAGTTCAAGTAGCCTCAGATTGAGTTCTAAGTACTTAATAGCTTTGTTTTAAACAAGTGCAAGGTTTGAACTAAAATTCCAAGTGGATGGTAATGAACTTAAAACATGAGAATTCTAAAGCCTTAAAACAAAGATGAGTTTACAAAATTTGAACTTGTGGCACTCACGAGGGCTTAATAGCTCGCTAACGAGCATGAGCTAAGCCTATAATATACTTGAAGGTTTAATCTCATATGAAAATAAATTCAACTATACTTATGCTAAAGATTTCAATTAGACTTACAATAACTTAAAAGTCTACATGCATATGAGAACAAATTTTAAATATGACTCATTAAGAACTTTCAAATCTACATGCAGATGAGAACAAATTTTAAATATGACTCATTAAGAACTTTCAAATGAACTCAAGTGATTTTGATATTCACAAGTGAGTGCGAACATGGTTTCGTGATTGGCATTTAGATAGTTTTATATCTTATATCAGAAGAACTAAAATGTATTTGGGTTCACACAAACAAGCTTGAAGGGGATATAATGACTCACCTATGACCAAGAATAAACATTTAATGTGTTGAACTCATAAGGTTTAAAAGCTCATAAATGAGCATAAATTATATTTCTTATTGAATAATCAAATCATGTTACGATTCATACTAAACAATTAGGTTGTGTTATATACCACATCAAAATCATTCAGAGCAAAAAGATTTTGAATGAGACTTGTCATGAGCCTACGAGCTTCTCGGCGATCACGAGCTAAGTTTCATTGAAACTCAAAGAGCTCAATGAGCTATGGACTAGATGCAAATTAACAAATATTAATCCAAATAATTGAACAAGATCTAAAACATCTTACGCCACCGGATTCGCAACTTATCGTACAAACGAACATAATGCGTTAATTAAGACTTCAATTGAACTATTGCATGCATTAGGAAATGAGCTTATATTCAAATTTATCATTTCAAAATGCATGCAAATAATCAAAATTTTAATGAAATGAATAGTACACAAATCACAAGGCAATCTTGTGCTCAGATTTATGATATCAGGATTCATTGAGATAATTCGAAGGAATGAGCTTTGCACACATTACGATGCATGATTAAAATATAAATACTCGCATGTGCTCTGACACTTTGCTGAATGCTTAAACTTAGTGTGCGAGGATGTTGATTCCGCCAGTTCAGAGTGCGGTCAATAAAACCTAAAAATTTTATTATAATATTAAAAAAATTTAATTTGATAAAATCTGATAAGCTAATTTTTTCATATAATTACAAAAAATAATCAATTAGCATCATTACTAATGTAACTTCTCAAGTTCAAATCATCAAAATAAGGATCACAAGCCCGATCATCTATGTTAAAGCAATAGTTGACAAGGCTTGAACAATGATAGACTTTAAAACATAAATCTAGACTCAATCATCTACAAAAGAACAAAGTTGACAAAGTCTACCTCGATGATGGCTGTGTTGAATAAAAATTTCAACCGGAGGGGATACTTTCATTAAATTATGATTGTAATTTCAAATCAAATTAACTCAAATTAAGTATCAATCCAAATGCGAAATTTAATATAAATACTTAAATGAAATTCAATCTTTAAAAAAAACTTAAAACTAAAACTCAATTCACCTTCCGCAATTGTTTGTTGGAGGTGACAAATTAAGAAAACTCTAGCTCACAAAGGAGCCAAAATTAAATCAAGTACACAAATATGTTTACTCTCAAACAATCTCATGTCAGTAAGGATATGACCCGTATCATCTGACTATGTGGCTTGCAGTAGGCTCCACACATGATGCAATTACCCGTGAGTCCTCGACCGGTTATCAAATGACACCATTATATTAATGACGATCCCGATGTTCCCCAATGACTCTGTACCTTGAGTTGTGAACTATAGGGCGCACCTGATAGGGCAAAAAGCCATCTGTTAGCTAAGGTAGACTTAAACTTATCTTCTTAAATAAACATCACCCCATGTCTACAAGGATTACTTGGACGATGCAACCCATGACTACTGACAATGATCCTTCGGTCAGGTTGGGTCACTACCTCCTCTGACTAAGTAGACTATGGATCACGACAGCTCGGGATGATGGAACCATGGGATCTTAATCGGGCGCATCATCATTCCCTCAATCATCTGCTTCAAGTTAAAGAATGATGAATTTCATAAATTTAAATTCTAAAACTCCGTATGCTGCTACTATATGCATTTAGCAATATAATGACTAGCCTTAATCAAAAGTTATCTCCCGATATTGGGAGGAATAATTAACTATAGGTGCTTGCGTCTATAAGAAACCTGGAACCAGATCTAAAATCCTCACATAATAAGGGTGAAATCTCTAGATAGTGTCTTATCTACTATTTCATCTGTCTTTCTGAAAATTTCACCTACATTTAAATCATGCTCTCTTCATTGAGAGGTCGATGGCAATTTTTTGGAGCCCACAGATTTCTGGCGACTCCGCTGGGGAAAGATTTTTCTTTCCATCTTTGACTAGTCAAAGTTGAGCTATAATAAAAGCGAAATATACTAAAATAAAATTAAAGTTTTAAATCAATTATAAATAAAATTTTCTCTATTATTTTGTTATGTAGTATCATTACATTTTGAAATTATGGAGTGAAATATTTATTGTTAATTATTAATTTCATCTTTCATTTGTAAAGAGTTTATCTACGGAATACTTTTTTCAGTGTCTAACTTGAGTGTGGTGACAACATTCATTTGGTCAACGCAATTATCAATATAGAAGAGCGCTCACTACCATCCAATTTGATAGCATAAATCTTCTAGTCATTGTAACTGCAAATAATAAAACAACTGCTTGTGGTGTAACTATCTGAGGCCATTCTAGAAAGGCACATTTTGCTGAAGCTTTTACACGTCGTGCATGTTGGCTTGTGCAGCAATCAACTTCAACCAAGGGAGTCTTTCAAAGGAAGACTTCTGTATTTAAAAGATTGTGCTTTCTTGAAGCTCTAATAATGAAAAAAAAAATTATCTTTAGACAAATAGTATCCTTGGTGCCTTAATGTACAAACACTCTGCCAGTTAAACCCTTCAAACCAATGAGGTGGGATGTTCAGGCTTCCTCTTCGCAGAGCAAATTAACTAAAAAATAAAGAAGGAGAAAAAATGTTGAACTGCAAGCTCGGTAGTTGTTGTCTGAATCACTAGTCATGTGACCAGACTTGATGCCAAAAGCAAGTGTTCCCACTCACAACAAGTTCAAAAATCTCAAGTGAGTGAAAAGGAGCATCTCTACTGATGATATCAAGCAATCATTTTGGGAGCAAGCTCCAATCTAGCAAAGGAGGCATCCTGAAACTCAGTCCTCCAGAGTGCACAGGATGCTGAAAGTTATCAAGGAGAAGACTCTTATGAAGAAAAAGTATCAAGGCTCAATTATCAAAAAAAATGAGAAAGATTCACTGAAAGGGTTACCCGTAGTAGTTAATGCTCAAGACTGTCATGAGCAATTCCTACAAGGTGAACATTGGAGCGTGACACCTGGACTGTATGTTTAGGAATCTGCTACCGAAAAGTCCCGGCAAAAGGAAAAACAAATCTGGAGGCCAAAGCCTCGATAAGAAGTAGCTACGGAGAGGTAGAAAGGAGTGACATCTGGTTACATATTCGGAGATCCGCCGATAACAGGACCCAACAGGAATGGGTTCCTAAAAAGAAGGTTATAATTAATGAGGCTCTTGGTGGTCGATATCCTAAAGAATCCTATAAGAAATCTCATCACCAACCTAAACAATCTCCTCAAGAAGAAGTTGATTTTGATCGTAGTCCTCCGATCGAGGAGATGTTCATCCCATACTTTGAGCCTGAAATCAGATGGAGACGCTGATCGGAGATCAAGCTGCAAGAAGAAGAAAAAGATAGGATGGGTTGAAGGCTCAATATATTTTTTCTAAACGGCCACTATGAGAACAACCAGCCTTACCGCTAAAAGCAAGTATTCTACCCACAACAAATTTAAAAAAAAAATTTAATATAGGTAAAAAAGAATAGCTCTACTAGTATGGTGAAGCAATGATTTTAGGCTTAGCAACATCATGTTATAGCATTGCAAAGGAGGGAACTCAAAATTCTATTTGCTAAAATAAATATAGTTCTTAAAATGATAATAAAAAAAAATACTTTATGGAAAGAAAATTTCAAAGGCCAATTATTTAAGAAGCTAAAAAGCTCCATCAAGAAAAATGTCATCAATGATGGTGGCCTAAGATTAACCAAGACAAGCATTGCATGGTGAGCATCGAGGTGTGACATTTGAATCTCGAGTTCAAGAATCCACCATTGAAAGGTCCCAGCATAAGGTGTTAATAAACTATCTTGAAGTGACCTTGCATTTGAATTCATGATGGCAAAATGCATGAAAATAAATAGAAATTCTTAAATGAAACAAGCAGTACACAAATCATGAGACAATCTCATGCTCAGATTTATGATATCAAGATTCACTTAAATAACTCAATGGAATGAGCTTTGCACACATTATGCTACATGATTAAATTATAAATACAATGCCTCAAAGGTGCACACATATTCTAATCACCCGCATGGGCCCCGACACCATGTTGAATGCATAAACCTAGTGTCTGAGGATGCCGCGAGTTGATTCCCAGTTTGGTCTTAGGATCGAGTCCAAGCTAACAAAACCTAAAAATCCAATAATAATATTATAAGAATTTCAACTTCGTAAAATCTTTGAGAAGCTAATTCTGTCATATGACAGTAGATCTAATTCTCTATTATTAAATTAATAGAGTCGACGGGATCTGAAACAATAAACTAAGTGATCAGCACCCCGATGATGGCTGTGTTGAATGTAGATTTCAACCAGAAGGGATACTACCATCAAAATGTAATTGCAATTTCAAATCAAATTAACTCAAATTAAGTGGCAATTCAAATGCAAAATCTAATATGTCATTAAGCTATAAATGTCTAAATGAAATTCAATTCCTAAAAAACATAAAGCTAAAACTCAATCCACCTTCTGCAATTGTTTGTTAAAGGTGACAAATTAAGAAAATTCTAGCTCACAAAGGAGTCAAAGTCAAATCAAGTACAACTATGTTTACTCTCAAACAATCTCATGTCAATAAGAATATGGCCCGTATCATCTGACTACATGACTTGGCCAGTAGGCTCCACACATGATGCAATTACGACCAGAGTCCTATGACCGAGTGGTTGTCACCAAATGACACTATTATATTACCATCACGACTGTATCCCATGTGTTCCCAATAGCTCTGTCCTTTGAGTTGTGAACCATAGGGTGCACCTGATAAGGCAAAAAATCCTCTATTAATTAAGGTGGACTCAAATATATCTCCTTAGACAAACACCACCCAAGTCTACAAGGATACCTTGGACAACGCAACTCATTGCTGCTAACAAGGATCCTTGGGTCCGGTTGGGTCGACTACCTCCTCTAACTAAGTAGACTAGGGACCATGACCATCGGGATGACGAAACCATGGGATCTTGATCGGGCACGTTATCATTGCCCCAACCATCCGCTTTAAGGTAAAGGATGATGAATTTCATAAAATATAAATTTTAAAACTTCATCGCTACTATATATATGCAGATCTAACGATCAAATTTTAATCGAAAGTTCTCTCTCAAAGATTGAGAGGGTAATTAACTAGCTTGCCTATAAGAAACCTGAAACCATATCTAAAGTCCTCGCAAAATGAGGGTGAAATCTCTGGGTAGTGTCTTATCTACCATTCCATCTATCTTCTGAAAGTTTGACCGACACATAAATTATAATCTCTTAATTGAGAGGTCAGTGGAGAATTTTCGAAGCCCACAGATTTCTGACAACTATACTAGGGATGATATTAAAATACTTGAAGTTGATAATTTTTCTCATAATGAATCATACTTAAAAGCTGTGTTTTTTCTCTATGAAGGCCACGGTATTATTAAAGAGGGTAGTGAAGCTAGCATTGTTTATAACCCTGACATTCAATGTGTTAACTCTAATTAGTAATACTTATGTAATAATATTTTATTTCATTATTTTGAGGATGATATTAGTATTGAGTTCATTAAAGATTAATTTAAATATTTTAAATGTTACACTATTATTGGAAAGAAATCTTTTATCAATATAAAATTTCATTATTATATTTAAAATTATTTAGAAACATTTATACAACTTAAAGGTTTACGTAAAAATATTTATAATAATTAAATATAAATTTTAAACATTTACTATAGAAAGTTTCATTACTGAAATAATTCATTACAAATCATCTAAATATACTGCTCACGTTTCATCTATAATATTCATCTCATTTAAGTGACTTAATTGATAAAAAATAATATGCACACATAAATCAATTATGTACATAATAATATTATTAATTTTTTAAGCTAAAAAATTCTTGAACCATTAAATTAGTTTCTTGGCAATAGCACTCCGACATATTTCTTCGACACGAATTAATTTTTTTTTATCAATTACAAATAGTTTATTACATAGTGTTCAAATTGTTCTTGAAAGTAAAATTTAATTTTAATTATAATTTGCTACAATTTAAACCTATCAATCATCTCCTTATCACAAGAATATTAACTCCACTAATGCATTGTTAATTACATAATATTAAATAATTATACAATAATCAAAATAATTTTAACTATACTAAATTATGCAATATCTAGTAACAAAAAAATCATGATGGTCTAATGTATTATGATAAGCAAAGGAAGTAATGCAAAAAATAAATGGAGATTTAATTTTGAAATCATAAAGCACTATGTAACCATAGATGGGCTTCAAACACTATAACAAAGAGCCAACTCAAACCAATTAGAAAACTTTTAACAATGCCTAAAGAACTCAATAAAGCACTATGTAACCATAAATGGGCTTCAAACACTATAACAAAGAGCCAACTCAAACCAATTAGAAAACTTCAACAAATGCCTAAACAACTCAAGATCTACTTAGCACAAGTAAAATAATTAGGAGATAAGGTGGAGAGAAGAGAGGAGGAAGGAGAAGAGCAAAATAGAAGAGGAGATGGAATTACATAGGCATAAAAGGGGTGGAATGTGCTGGCCAAACTTGTTCAAAGCAAAATCAAGAAAGAACTTACTATGGAGCCTTAAATCGCTAATTGTTGTCTTTCTTCGGTGTCAAAAGGTTCGGTGGCAGTCATGCGAAGCCCTAAATTGAACCTCCTCACACTGTAGCAAAGAAGAAATTCATTACAGACGGAACTGTGATAAGGAATGTGCAAGCCGAAGAAGAAGAAGTGAGGATTGGCTAAGAAGACTCCTGGAGGTGAAGAATTTACCTACAATGCAGAAACTCACGCGAGTGGCGATGAAAACCTAAGAATCGCTGGCGATTGGTGATGAGAAGCTAAGAATCAAGACGGGAAGGAATGCTTCATGAGGTTTCGCGAGATGCCAGTCGTCCCGCAATCGCGATGTATTTTCTTTTCCCCCAAATTCGGCCGAATTCGTAATACATGGGAAATGACTTATTTGGTATATTTAAAACTCTCTAATATTTTACTTTACTCTTACAAAGTAATCTAACTAAACACTAAAATATTAATTTACTTGTATTTGCATTACTTTACTCTTAAAATAAAAATAAAAATTACTTGTATTAATTACGATAGATATTTTATTTTTGAGTAAAAATAAAAATTCATTGCTCTTTGATCTTTCACATATTATCTTTGGCTTCGGTGTTTTAAAATTATATGCATAGTTGATAATATGATTCAATTCTAAATTCATAACTATGAAAAATACATATATTTTTCAATCAAGCTAAATTCGACCATATATAATATCTGCGTCTAAAATAATGGGAGAAGAAGAAATAGAAAAATCTTACCAAATTAAAATAATAAATCCGAAATGCCAATTTGAGTTGATTCAAGTTGTGCTCGACTTGATTATAATTTATATATTTCAATAAAACAATTAATTTGATTTAATGTTTTGATGGAACTAAAAAATCTAATTCAAATTAAATCTAATTTTACAAAAAAAATTTATTTATGTTATCTGTTGATTCATTATTTTATTTTATTTTCATCTAATAATATAATTTAAATCTCTACAAATTTAAGGTACGTTGACATCTACAATGTAAGTTTTGCTAATTATTATTCAGCAGCATGGAAGTGTTAAGATACAATGGAGATGTTCTCTTTAATATAAGCACTGTTTAGTTTGATCTGATTAACAAGCAGTATAAAATATCAAGCTTATTGTATAAACCATGAGTGCGAATTTTTATCTACATATTGATTCTTTTTTTTTTATATTTACATATAAAACATATTCCTGAAGAAATTGGGATAACTTTCATCACCTGCTAAACCTTCTCCCCTTCATTGAATGCCGACCTGATTCGGCTTCACCTTCATCGTTTCCCTCAGCCCTTTGTTCTTTCATGGGATACTTGAATGATGGAATCAAATGCAGTACTAATTTCTCGTCTCAAACTGTAAACAATATTGCGGATTAAAATTCTTTTCTGCCTTTTTCTTTCATTCCAGACTTTACTTTCAACGCTAAAAGGTTAAAAACTACAATAATCCCGTAAGAAAGACCCTCCCAAAATTTTTGCTTTCAGCCGATTAATTATGCACAAAATTCTGCGTATATCATACTTTCATGCATAAGAATGGCTTCAGAAGAAGACATTGTACTAGCTTAGCATGCATAGGGAAATACTGTAGATCTCTCTCTCTCACCCTCTCTCTTTATATTAAATTGCATTTAACTGGCTATATCCAGTACTACATGGACTACCTGCACATTCATTGTCTACAAACGATCCAAACTAAAGTTTCCTGAAATCAATTAAACATTTTGCTCATAGTTTCTAAAAGGAATGGAGAAGTCAGCTTTTAAAAGTTATATTATTTCTAACATTTTTGTGAGCCATAGAACTCAAGTCTTTCATGCTTCGCTAATTTTCTTCTAAAGCTTATGGTTGAATAATGTCCAACACTTGCATCTCTTTCGTAATTTACCTTCTCCCTTTACAAATGAGAGTTTACTTGGGAATCTTGTTTATAGTTTAACTCTAAAACAAATGGACTATTCTTAATTTGTCTATTAAATTCACAATTCAGGCAATCCAACAATAAATGCCAAGCAAACATAACACAACGATCGAATATCTGCAATAGACAATTTATTATTAAGCAAAAACAAACAATCACTTTCAGATTGTATCTTTGGCTTAGGTGTTTTAGAGTTATATGCATAGTTAGCGTTTATTTTTAGATCAGGCTTTTTTTTTCCCTTTCTTTTTTCATTTATGATGAGCTGCAAGCTATTATTAAGTTCAAGATAGATCAATTAATCAAATTTAGCTGAGGATGATTTAGAGCGTGAATCTGTTGTCGAAATTGTAGCCTTATTTGTGAAGGCAAAAGGAAAATAAAGAGATTTCAGTGTTTGACATAATTCAACCGTAAACTTGGAAGAAAAATAACGAAGCATGAAAGATTTGAGTTCTATAGATGGCTAAGGTGCCACATTTATAATAATAATAATAATATTATTATTATTATTATTTAAAGATTTGAGTTCTATAGATCTATATACTTAAGTCGATGACCCTCAATCATATAAGAAATGATTTTAAAATAAAAAATCTAAAAAAGTAGGAAAAATATACCCATTGCCGGCAAAAACAAAGTAAAGCTAGCAGATGGGGGCCATTAGGAGATGTGGCACCTAGGGTTTGAGGGAGGAGGTGAAGAAAATCAAAGAACTTGTAGGATTGTATGAGCTAAAGGAAATAATATATATATATATATATATATATATATATATATATATATATATATATATATATATATATATATATATATATATATATATACCTAATTAAGCTCGTGAAGGAGAGGTAGCAATAAAGAGAAGATTCAACACCTAGGGTTTGTGGGATGAGTAGAAAATCAAAGAATGTATTAAAATGTATAAGCTATAAAAAAAAAATTTAAAAACAAGAAAAATATTTTTTTACTGTCGAAAGAGATCTAGTGGTGTAGTCATCAATCATAAATATACAACAACAACAACAACAAGCCTTAATCCCACTAGGTGGGGTCGGCTACATGAATCCGTCGTCTCCATTGTGTCCTATTATGTGTCAAATTTTCATTTAAATCAAGTATACTACGATCATTTTTATACATCTTAACCAAGTCTTTTTTGTCTATTACCTTTCTTAACATAGCAAATCTAATGCATCTACTCTCATAATCGGATCATGGACTACGACTTTATGTGGTCAAACCAGGCGATCTCTCAATCTTATCTACCGGAATACTCCAACTTTTCCGAATATACTCATTTTACATTCTATCTCTAAGAGTAAAGCCACTCATCCACCTAAGCATCCTCATCTCTGTAACACTTAACTTAGTCTTATACTTGTCTTTTATTAGCCAACATTCTGCACCATAAGTCATTGTAGGTCTTACCACCATCTTATAAAATTTTACCTTAAGTTTAAGTGAAACATTTCTATCACATAATAGGCCAGATGCATTCCTCCACTTCAACCATCCAACTTGAATTCTACTAATAACATCTTCATCTATTTCATCATCATTTTGGACAATGAGCCTAAATATCAACGCCACTCTTATTAATTACTTGTTCACTGTCACAACACTACTACTAGAACTTCTACAACTAAAATTACACTCTATATATTCGCTTTAGATCTACTTAAACGAAAACCTTTAGACTCTAGAGTTGACCGCCATAATTCAAGTTTATGTTGGACTCCTCTAGTCTTATCAACAAGAAGAATGTCATCGACAAAAGCATACACCAAGGTACATCTTCTTGTAAATGCCTAATAAGAACATCCATAACTAAAGTAAAAAGATAAGGGCTTAAAAGCGATCCTTGATGTAATCCAACTTAAATAGGAAAATATTTTGTCAATCCTCCTTGTGTTTGGACACAAATGCTTATAGTATACATATCCTTAATGACTTGAATATAACCAATATTAACTCATTTTACGTTAGAACTCTCCAAAGAACATCTCTTGAAACATTATCATAAGCTTTCTCTAAATCAATAAATATCATATGTAGATCCTCCATACTTTCTCTATGCTTCTCCATCAAACCACTTAACAAATGTATAGCATCCATAGTAGATCTACCTGACATGAAACCAAACTGATTGTGAGAAACTTCTGCATCACATCGTAACCTATGCTCAATTACTCTCTCCCATAATTTTAATGTATGGCACATCAATTAAATTCTCTATAATTTACACTCTTGTGCATCACCTTTCTTAAATATAAGAACAAACTTTCTCCACTCATCGGCATCTTTTTAGTCTTTAAAATGACATTAAAAAAATTTGTAAGCCAAGAAATTCCTTGATCTCCTAAACATTTCCACTTCTATTTGAATATTATCTGTTCTTCTTTTCGCATTTCATTTTCTTTAAAGATTCACTAACTTGATTTATTAATCTGACGATAAAATGAAATTTCTATTTTTTGTTTAGTATTAAGGTTCTAAAATCAATCGTCTTTCAGATCCTTCATTGAAAAGTTTATCAAAATACATCATCCACCTATTTTAATATCCTTTTCTAAAAAAAATATATATTTTATTATTTTCATCCTTAATAGATCTCACTTGAACTATGTTTTTACTTCTTTTATCTCTTTGGTTGACTAACTTATATATACATCTTTCACTAACTATCTGTCTATAAATCACAAAAACTAATTTTTTTCATCATATATCTTTCTCTTAGAATCTCTGTCTTTATATCTTTCCAATTTTCCGAGTTTTTTTAAATTAAGTTTTATAACAATACTTCTTATTTTTTATCTTTTCTTTTCTCACTCAACTATTCTTATTAAAAGAAATTTTTTCTTTTGATTCTCCAAGACATTTTTAGAATTGCTTAATTTCACTTCTTATTTTTCCCACATAATATTAGCTTGCTCATGAACATCCCAAATTCTAATCTCTTGTAGTTTGCTCTTAAAAATATTTTTATTTGTGTTCTTTAAGTGTCTCAATCTAATTCTAGGATAATAATTTGGTTTATTTTTTTTTCTTACAACCTTTCATCTTAAAATCTAAAACTAACAATCGATGTTGGTCTTAGATTTTCACGAATACTTACAATCTTTCAATCTAAACGTCATTTTTCTTATTAGAAAATAATCAATCTGTGTTTTCTTAGATCCATTTTATAAGTAATAATATGTTCATCTCTTTTCTTAAATAAAGTGTTATATTCTGAAATAATAAAATTTAAAGCAAAATCTAATATAATCCTCTTCATTAATTATAATCATCATGTGAATACTTTTAAAATCTTCTACTCTACCAACACGTGTCCATTTAAATCTCCTCCAATAAATACATTTTCTTGAGGGTATCTTTTGTATTAATCCCTCTAATTCATTCAAAAAATTTTCTTTTGCGCAAACCTACTTGAGGGGCATGACACTTATAACATTAATAATCTTAGTATCAATGATAATCTTTAAAGTATAATTATCTCCACATCTATTAATATTTATAATATTATCCTTCAAACTTTTATCTATAATCACACTTACACCATTTCTAGTTTGACTTTTACCTGAATACTAAAGTTTAAAATCTAAACTATCAATCTCCTCAGCTTTCTCCCCAACCCATTAGTATATCTATTAATTCCATTAATTTACCTGTAAGAGTACATATATTCCAAGATCCTAACCTAATTCTAGTTTCATGGACTAACTTCTTTGCCCGCATCCATCCATAATGTGGGAACCTTATTTTTTTGCACCCTGCCGCTTCAGACATTTTTCAGTATTCAAATCATGTGCCTTCGCTTCAGGGGCTACAGCATTAACATAATGATTTAAAGGAGTCATGTCATGATTATTTCGACAAGTTTTCGGTCATTACTACTACCTCCACTTTTACATCGGGACTTGGGATATGATGGTAGTGTCAACTACCTAACGCTCGCTGTCATTCATGAATATGATGAAGCAAAAGTAAGAGTTTCAAGAAAGAGGAGGAGATTGATTTGTTTATAATAATAAGTTAATTATTGCAATGCTTTTAACCGCTACTAATACTAACAGTTAAAATCACTATCATTGTCAAGTATAGGCAGCAGTTTTAAAACCTTTGCTAGAATCTACTACCTTACTTGATTATAATATTTATTATAATACATCGTATAAAATTTAATATACTATATACCATATACATATATATATTATAATGAATAATAAATATTAAAGAAGCAAACAACATCCCATCAAATGATGGAGGGTTTTTTCTAATGAATTTCTAATAGGTGTTGAGTGTTATAAATATACAAATGAGAGAGATACGACAAATAAAGAAGCTATATATTAACTTTATTTAATTTTTTCATATTAAGTATGTTATAGTTAAAAATAGTTAATACATCAATATAATATGCCAAGAATAGTAAAGAGCATTATGGAGATATTGATAACTTGATAAGAATAGATGGAAGAATTATGTAGGCATTATTGGCTAGCATTTCTTTACATATATAAAAGATTTAAAAATATGCATTATTTCTTTTCTAACCTTTATATAAAAAAATTATATTCCTATTGAAACTACAATTATTTTTGGAAGAATCATTAATCATATTTTTATTCAATCCGGTCACGAAGGACTTTTTATTTTATTCATATTCCTTTGTTTATTTAGTTGGAAAAAACATTAATAAATTTAGTGGTGGTAAGTTTATTTATTTCCATATTATTAGGAAGGTGGAGTTTTAAATTAGAATGATTTATTGGGCTCATTTATTATCTTTTTATTTTTTTATTTTAGGATTTAGGGTTTAGAAATTTTAGTGTTAAACCCTGAACCCTAAGTCTAAGATGTTTAATGTTTATGACTGGTCGACTGAGATGATTCATTTCTAAGATGTTTGCACCTATTTACTAGATTAAACCTTGATTTGATGATTTAATGAGATTAAACTTAATTCAAATGGTTGCATTAATAATGTTTATCTGTGAGGTGGTGGTGGCCAAGTTAGAAATTGGATGTCAAGCTTTTCTTTAACAAAATACAAAAGACAAAACATTAATTAATAAGTAAAAAGAGGAACAAAAGTCTTAAAGGTTCTAAAAGAAAGGTCTCACAACAAAAAAAGAACAATCCCTCTAAAGGGAGCATTTAAAGGATTGAGATCTAAGCATAACCAAAATATAAAATGATATGTATGAAAGTAAGAAATAATTTTAAAATAAAGTAATCATTGATTCTTGAACTTCACCTAATGATTTGTGTCAAATATCAAGTCGGTTTCCTATTCTGATTGTCCACTTTCAAAAAAATTGATTGAACCTCAAATGATGAAACTTCTAATGACATTTTCTTTTAGTTTTTTTTGAGCTGATTCGAAGTTGGTTTGATGTAGTCTGAAAAATTCAAAGGAAAATCATCATCTGACCTAATATTGTTGGAAACAAAAAAGTGCCTGGATGAACAGTGGTGCTACAGTCTCCAAATGCAAGAGATTTTCAAGATGTGAATGCAAAGGAGACATAATGATAACTTTCATTCTAAATGTTTTTTCAATCTGAGAATGATCTCTCGATATATGAGTCAAAGGAGCAGACCCCTCCTCTGAAACAGTTTCATTCAAGTTTTTTCTTTTGATCACCACCTTCCTGATTAGCTAAAGGAGAAGGTAAATCTATAGGAGACTCCACTGGGAAGTAGGTGATACATGATTCGACTGCACAGCACCCCCTCTTCATAATGATTAGGATTATCTCATTTACCAATTTCCCCTCCAATGGGAAGGGAAGATGTATTTCGAATCGCAATTGTAAAAATGAAAGAAGCAACAGTTGGGCAAATACCATTACCAACAGACACTTCCATACCAGAAGGATCATTATTAGACTTAGGGGCTTCATTCAAGATTTGATTATCAGGAAATTGGATGTCAAGCTTATGTTTAAATATTCTCTCCTTTTAAGGTTCTCATTGCTTTTTAGGCTGAATTGAAAACTTTATTGATGGGATTAGAACTTTTTTATCATCAGAAAAAGTAATATTCAAATCAGATGTCAGAGAACGTGTATTATACTATTGGTTGATGTTTTGTTGGAGAGCATGCATTGTAATTTCTTTACCATTTACGTTAATTCTTATGTTACTGGAAACTGCTACCTGCGATAAAAATAATGAATTCAGCACTAACGACAATCATTATAGCTCTCCATTACTCATTTATTTGGCCATTATGGAGAGAAGTTAGGAGTACTGTGCATCACTAAATTTTATATACAGCAATTGCATTGTGAGAACTTCAAATATTTTTGGTGAGAAAAAGACACATACAACCAAGAGAATAAGCACTTCTTCATAGATTAAAATTGAAGAGGAATATTAGAATAATTTAGGTCATTTGCTTCATTGAGAAAATTTTGCATTAAGAATAATAAAGATTTTTGCCAATTCTCGACCATTTTTTGATAAGAAAATGTATATGCGTGGACTTGTTCATAATTGGTTAAGCCGCTCACTCTTGTAATGACAACATTTCAAACTTCATCACTACATTTTAAGAAATAGGTGTTGTACATGCAGCTCAAATAATATTATCACATTAGTGGTTACCTACACGAAATCACTAAGCACACGTCATACACCAAATATTACCGATAGAAGAAAACTATAAAAGTGAACTATATGATCTAACTATTTTCATTGATTTGCAAAAAAATAAACAATAAAACTACGTTGTAGTATGTCTAGAGATATATGTAGTTAAGGCCAAAAAAAATAGCAAGCATCAAATGCAAACAGTAAAACTTTTTGCATTTATCTCGACTAAATGCACATTTTGGTCAAGAAGTGTGCAATTCTTCAGTTTGAATAAGTTTTAATCCATGGTAAAAGTTAATCTTTTTCCACATTAATATCAACAAGCTCACTTAAGAATGCCAGTACGTGGCGCATGTCAATCAATAGCAAGGCTATCAGAAAAAACGTGATACAATCATAAGAAATATCGACACAGCTCTCTCGTCTATCTGAAAACGCTAGAGGCAAAATTAGTTCACTGTGGTATTCATCTATTTTTTATGTCCGTGCAAAAGTGTTGATAAAGTATTTGGGAGATGGGATATATCATACATACGTTGTCATTATTTTGTGAGAGATAAAAGGATAATAAAATTAAGAGAAATTATTATGAATGTTGCCTGTATGCATCTAAATTTGCTGCGTATTAGGATACACAGTAAGTAAATATATTGATTTTTTTTTTCTTTTAGTTCTCTGTCAACTTCTTTATTCTTTTAATTTTTATATCTGTGCATAACTGTTGAAGTGTATTTGGGAGAAGGATATATACGTAGTTGTTATTATTTTGTGAGAGACAAAGAGAATAATAAAATTAAAGAGAGTTTTTTTCCCCTCTATCCTATCCTGTTTCCTAACTCCGAGAAAGGTGAGGTGGTTTAACCATGTGGAACTTCGCTTCACTGAAATTCAGCAAGTGTAAAGTGTTTCTGAACGATGTCAAATATAGTTGAACTTTTATTATTTAAAATAAAAAATGAAGAGATTATTATTAAACAAAAGCTTGAGTCCATGCGATTAAATTCACATGATCTTATAAGAGGATAAATTAATACAAATAAAGTTTAAAATAAAAATTTGATAATTTTACAACTATTTATCATTTTTTGTAATAAATAATTATGCATGATTTGCTTAACTATAAATAGTTTCATAAACAACGGAGATTATAACCATGTCATTGAAACAATTATGTTATATAATTAATTGTCGATCAATGATATTATATTATTATTATTTTTTATTCCTATTCATTTCAATATGAAGTGATTTCTCATATCTTTATAAACTAGATAAATTTCTAAATTTAGGGTGCAGTTGAAACATCTTCATCGATAGATTAGTTTGATTTTTGCATTCAAAACGTTAGATTATTTGATTTATCTTGTTCTTCTTTTTGTTATTGAGTAGCCATTATTTAACTTAAAAGTTATAATATTAATAATTTTTAAAGTTCTTCTATGCTTGAAAATGATAAATTAACATGTTATTATATATATATATATATATATATATATATATATATATATATATATATATATATATATATATATATATATAAAGAAATTAACTAAAACGATTATGCTATTTAATTTTTGAAAGAAATTAAAAGATTGTTTTATTCTTGAAAAACAATTCACTCTTCTTTTATTATCAAATCATGAAATAGAACCTGAATATATTGATGAAATTATAAATTTAGATTTCTCTCAAATTTTGATTAAGTGTAGTAGTAGTTTCTAAGAAGATTATCTAATGATGCTAAACAAAATTAATGATAATATAAATTAGTAAAATTAGTATTTAACATCTTAGAACATAGTCTTCAATCTTCATGAGAATAATATATTACTCATTTTATTATTTGCTTGATACATGTACTTATGTATAACATTAATTTGCCCATCATTCTTTTTTAATATAATTTCAACAAGATCAATTTATATTAATCTAGATAATTTAGAATTAGAATTAATCATATCATATGCCTACATAGTATGACATTATTAGCATGATTATATCGATCAAATTGATAAAAAGTAATTTCTATTAAATATAATTATTTAAAATGTTAACTAATCATATATTGTGCACTGTGTTTGTACTATACGATTAGTTGCTTTAGACAAATTCAATTATTTATATGATTATTCCTAGTACAATTTACTTTGAGTTGATCATAGTATACAATCTTGTTTGTACTATATGACCATCTAATTTAAATTTTGCCTTGACTTAAGTAGCATTTGAGTTTGGTATAATATTTTATGTTCTTAATATAAAAATAAATAATAAACCCTAAATGTGTGTAAAAGAAAGAAATAGTTGCTAGAAACTAAGTCACCACTTATAATCCTATAAAGAGAAAGCATGAGTTACCAAAGAGTTAATCTTCTTCTTAACATTTCTATTCTTGGTTTTGAATATTTTGATTGAGAGGATCTACTTTTATTTATGGGAGATCTCATATCTCAAAATATTTGTAGGGCTAGAAATAGCTAGCTTATCACTTGCAATAAAAGTGAGCATAGGATTTCTACATCTTTTGTGAAGAAGAGATACTTCTTCTTCATAAGATAATAAAATGAGAGAGAACTGAAAATTTTTAGATAAAACTTACAAAATATATCTTATTGGCACCAAATCACAGTACATTGATTTGGTTAATATATATCCTATATCTCTATATCCTGGTTAATATCCTGCATCTCTATATCTTGCATCTCTATATCCTGCATCTCTGTATCTTGATTAATATTGCTTGCATCTCTCGTATTCTATATCCTAGTTAATATTGAATGCATCTCTCATAAACATATAACGCACTAATATATAACAGTAGATTATATAAAATGAATTAAGCTTGTTTTCTACTAGAGGAAATATAAAAGAGAGAAAAAGCAACCTCGCATCGAATGGTGAATTTTTTTTTCGAATAAATTTCTTATGATTTGTATTATTATATATAAACAAAAGAGATATGACAATCAAGGAAGTCATTTATTTACATCATTTTTATTCTTAATATGTTGTAGTATAGTAATAGTATAGTAATAAATAACTATATTAAGATAATAAGGCAAGAATAATGAAGAGAATTATAGAAACTTTGATAATAGGATAAGAGTAATTGAAATTAAAAACAATCCTAAATATAAATTAGAAAATATGTATTTTTTTTCTTTCTTTTACCTATGTGCACACACATACACACACACCAGTGTTAGTGAATTTGATAGAAAACTTAGAAATAATTCATTTTCTAACATAATATACATTATCACTTATTCTTTTTAAAATTATTGTTTATAAACTAAGTATTTATTTAGTGTAGTGCAGAAAATCAAAAATTTTAAAAAAAGACCATAATCTAAGAGATATTCAAAGAATTGAAAATTTCTTGATATAATAAAATGCACTCTGGTGCGTTTACAAAAAAAGATAAAAGATATAAATACATATTTTATATTTTGTTTGAAAAATATTGAATATATTGGATAACATGTAATATATTTAAATGAATAATATTTAATATTTTTCTTTTTTTTTATATTATAAGGGCTTAACTCAATTTTCGTTGAAATAAAAGCTAAAATCACAAATATGGGCTATATGGACAAAAATAGTCATACACAAAATAGCTTAAAAAGAAAAAAAATATATTTAAATATGTCATGCTACAAAGAGGAGTCCTTAACCAAAATGCGCCAATGAGAGTCCGGAGAAGGAAATTGAAGCACCTACAAAACAGAGAATTATATACTGAACGTGGACTCAGAGATTGTCATAGCCTGACAAAGGCACCTTTCCCTGGTTGCTGAGAAGCCGTCCAAAAAAAAAAATGCTTTGGGGTATTGCTGCTGAATGAAATTTTAAAAATCAACAGCCTACATTATTAGTATAATAACATCCTTTAAAAAAAATTAGAAAAAATCTACATTATCGATAGTTAAATCTTTTACATTGTCGGCGATATGACAATCGACAATGTCTTATATATATATTCCAGTTTAGCTGAAATGAGCGACGATGGCGGGAGATGGGGAGAGAGGGGGGAGAGAGAGAGGGGGGGGAGAGAGATGAGAGTTATGTTATTTAATTTTTTATAATATTAATATTATTTTAAAAATTAGATATAATAACATACCTAAACATTGAAATTATAAGACATAAATATTATTTAATAAATTAATTTAAATTCTATTTATTAGTCAAAATTATGTTATAAAAATTATTAAATAAATTTTAAATTTTGAAATTAATTTAATATTTTAAAATAATTTGATGAAAAAACATTTAAAATAATGTACATAAACTACTTTTTTAAATGTTAATTAGAAAATATAATTAAATTAGAAGATTTTAAAAATAATGAGCATAACTGCAAAATTAATTATGTGAAATTATATTTTTAAAAAGGTTTATTGATTTCTTTTTAAGGATTACTTACAAATTTTAATGTAAAATTTATATTATTTAAAATATATTTATTTTAAATATATTTTCAGTAGAGAGTTTTAAATAAAATGACAACAAATAAAAATTATAATCACTAATAGTGAAGTCGTCAATATATAAAAAAAAAAAAAAATGTATCTACTAAAAGTCAAGTCCAGTACATCTCAATAATACATTTAAAAAAAACAGTACAACGTATATAATGCAGATATCCTCTTACTACCATTTGCGATGTTGTCTACGTGGTATAGCTCCACTACTTGGAGTGTAGTGGTCAGGAGAACGTCGTGTTCTATCTCGAAGGTCATGATACTATGTCTCTGGATTATCAGATTAGGTCTCCTCTTCTGCCACTGTAGACTGTTGTACAAGATATGATATGAACTATTACTCTTGTGAAAGTGAACTAGTAGAAAGTCCCCAAAATTATTGCCCGTAAGATGGTGGAATGATCATAGGCATCCAGTACTGTGACTCTTGTGATATTATAAATAGCCCACTGTCTTGTGTCATCTAAGACGATCCTGATTTGAAGAATACTAAAGCAATAAACTCTTGTTGTTCATAAATACTACCATGTGGTCCTCTCATTACATGTATAGTATCCATGTGGGGTATGTGGGAGGCAATAGAGTTATGTACATGTAAGAACTAGAAAAAGTAAATGTCGATGGTCTAGACATAACTCGACGTTGGAACTCCAACATCCTCAGATGTATAGTGAATCTGGAAAATACATCGAACACTCCATCTTGGTGCAAAGCTCCTCAAATCTATCAATAATTATCTACTTTGTACTATGATCCTGATTGTCAAAGTATGATTGAAACATCTCATCTGCCTCGTAATTCACTCACATTGCAACAATAAAATAAATTGAAATTAAGAAGCTACATAGTAATTAATTAAGCTAAAAAATTTTAATAACATACCATGCATGGCTTGCTTGACATGTGATATTAGGTAATATGTGTCTAGTTGATATATGAGAGCCTGAAGCAAGTATAATGTCACCCAATGATATCGCCACATATATCATTCAACCATCCTCTCAACACCAATGTATGATTCATCGCAAGCGACAACATATGTTTTACTGTTATCCCATATCATAATATACCATTGTTGGTAGTCAGGTCAATCAATACCGTCGTTCCCACGACTAGCAACACACTGAAAACCTACCTCCATCGACTTCATGTCCTCGGCAAAATTGTCGTACTGGCGCTCTGGTGTCACTCTACATCACACTAGTATATCAATGACATCCTGGCCGCTCAAATGATGGATCCTGAAGTGCACAAGCCTGCAATACGTAGCAATAATTGATGATCGTATGACTGTTGCGCAAATGTACTTGTCATATAAAGTAATAAAGTAATGAATAAGGCATCGTTCCACATGAATTGATTTGTATTTAATTGTATTAAGCTAATTACTTGCCCCTTCTAATTTAATATTTTATTCAACTAGATTAAATATTAAAATTAAACTAGAAGATGAATTTTAAAAGTAAAATATTTTTTTATAATTTTTCATGTGAAATATGAGTGTTGTACTTGCTATTTAAATAGTACTCTAATTTAATCAGGATAATATTTTATTCTGATTAAACTATTGTGGAACTAACTACCAACATGTTGTATTAGACAGAAATATATATATTATATCTTCTATGTCTGGATCAATATAATCAAGACAATTCATTTAATCAATATTCTCCTTAGTCCCAATTAAATTTTGATTAATTATGTTTTTTTATTTCCCATGAAATGACTATAGATCAGGAAAATAAGTATATCACAGATATTTATTTAATATATTTATTTGTTTCTCTCTATTATTCTGCTAGAACTCTTATAATGTCTCTAGATCATAACTATTTTTAACATTATAATTGAACATACTGTAAATAAATTAAGCATAGGGAAAGTCAAAATGCATTATAAAATAAAGTAAGAATAATTTTCTTATAAAATTTCACAAAAATAGTTTAATACAAAATAATGTTCAAAGCATACATAAATTCAGAGTACTAAATATTTGGTTGCTCATAGTACAAGAAAAAAACTTCATAAATCAAACTGAAGATAATTGAAAAAAAAAACAGTAAAATATAACCAACTAAATTCTTTATAGACTTTTGTACAATGCTAAAGATTTGGTGTCGTCTAACTCTCTGCTTATATTTTATTAAATCTTGATCATTCTGCTTTACTAGGCACTTCCTTCTCTATCTTGAATCTTTATTTAATAGTGTAACGATATTTTTCACCAAAATTTGGCATATTAAAACGTTATAGCGTTATTTTTGCAGTGCCTAAGCGTTCTCCTTGATTTTCCGTTCTTTTTTTTTTCTTTGACATATCAAAATTTTCTGTTTCAACACAAAATGAACTACAAATATCATTTTTTATAATAAATAAATAAAATAGAAGCTCATAATATATAATATTTTCATACAAATAACAATACTGATCAAATAATACCCCATACTCAACCATTACTTGTTTTCAATAATCCAATATTTTTGACAAAAGAGTATTTGGATAACATAAATTTCAGTAATTAAAATAGTTTGGAACAACTTTGAATTGAAGTTTAGATTCACACTTAGGCTTTTTATCATAAAATAATTCAATTATGTTTGCCCAAATTTTTAGCCAAACTAATATATATATATATTATGTCAAAATTTTTCAATGCCTCTCAATTATATAAGTGATTCTTATGAACTTAAATAATTTCTTTTAAATAAATAATCATAATTTATTAAGTAAATAATCATAATCATGTTCAAAATGATTGAAAATTCAACATTAAATTCCAGCATTCAAGTATTATAAGAAAAAAAAATAGAGATGGAGAAAGAGAAAGAAGAATGTTAGATAATTGTCATTGTATGAACACTTATTTCATACTTCTTGTATTAATATATAGCTCAATTTGCATAGTAGTTGTCTAATTTGATAGTAAATTTAGCTAATTTACACCTCTAATCTTTAGGTAACAATTTAGCTAATTTATATTACAAGTAATAGTAAATTTAAAATTTTCTAATTTTGATGAATTTTAAATTGATCAAAAATTAATTATTGGATGTTTTCTACATCTTCTGAGAAAATATTTCAAATATATTTTACTTTATAACAAATATCTTAAAATTTTAAACTCGTATATTCTAAATATAATATACGTACTCATAACACCTAATATGCAATTTACAAGTTTAATTTTTAATTTTGAATGACAATCTTATAAAGGAAAATATTTTGCTTTGATAGTGTAAATAATTAAAATTTAAGTGTTACTGAAAGTTTAAGAAAACCCCTATCAATCTTAGGAGGATTTTAGTAAACTTATCATGTTAATACTTGCAAATAAAGTAAGAGTATGTATATTTTTTTTGTATAAAGTCTTTAATAAAATATTTAGGAAAAGTTTTGTTTGAACAAACTTGCTACAAAATCTTAAGAGTACTCAAAGTAAGAAATTATGCTTGTTTACCTAAAAATTTATGCTTGTTTCTACACAACCTTGAAATTATATATTATTTTTTTATGGAAATACCATACTAATTAAAATTTAATACAATATCAAGGATAAGAAAAGAAGATAATCACATTTATATCATCTAAAATTTAACTATTTATGCCCCGCTTACAAACTTCATTATCATTATTCTCCTTATTCTCAATTTCAGGTAACTTCTTTTCATTCTCCTTAGTAATAATTTCTCACACCTTTGCTTCTATATTCTCTTCATTTCCACCCTTTAAATATAAATTTGAAAGACCACACATATACTTTAGGGAACGATATATATAAAAGTTTATTTTGTAGATTGAGATCGATTACTTATGTGCAAAAAGTGAAACTAAGATAACAAGTCTACATAGTGGCAAATTAGACAACTACTATGCAAATTGAGCCATATATCAATGCAAAAAGCATGAAATAACTGTTCACTCAGTGGCACTTGTCTAACCTTATTTCTCTTTCTTCATCCCCATCTTTTTTCTTATAATATTTAAATGCTCGAATCTAATACTGAATTTTTCAATCATTTTGAACATGACTATGATTATTTATTTAATAAATTATGATTATTTATTTAAAAATAAATTATTTAAGCTCATAAGAATCAATTATATCATTGTGTGGCATAGAAAAACTTTGATGTAGAAAAAAATATTAGTTCGACTAAAAATTTAGGCAAATTTAATTGAATTATTTTCATAATCAAATCTAAGTGTGAATCTAAACTTCAATTCAAAATTGTTCCAAATACTCCAAGAAGTTGTCAAAAATATTGGATTACTTGAAGACAATTAATGGTTGAATTTGGGGGTATTATTTGATCAGTATTGTTTGTATGAAAATATTATATATTTTGAGCTTCTTTTTATTTATTTAGTATAAAAAATGATATTTGTAGTTTATTTTGAGTTGAAACAAAATTTTGAGATGTCCAAGACAAAAAAGAAGGGAAAATCAAGGACAGCACTTAGGTGCTGCAAAAATAACGCTATAACGCTTTAATAGGCCAAATTTTGGTGGAAAACAGCATCGCTACACCATTAAATAAAGGTTCAAGATAGAGAAGGAAGTGTCTGGGAACTAGTATCTTGCGTCGCAGTGCTCAATAAACAGCCACAAAAGACAGAGAGCGTAGCACCTTGGTGTCAAATCTTTAACGTTGTCGCACCAAGTCTATTAAATCAAAGCACCACGGAAGAATTCATAATGTTAAGGCAACATAATTCAATTATTGCTATGCTAGAGACACAAGAATAAGGCCAACAAATAAAGAAGTCAACATCGAAGCACCATGCACCAGCGCCACAAGGTTACACTCAATGCCTAAGCGCCACATTTGCAGAGCTGCACTGCCCCGACTAAACAAAAGCAATTTGTGTAGATGCATAGAACGGTTTGGGCGATTTTTGTACTAGATCATAAACCTAGGCTATAAATAAGGTTTTATTTTCAGCAGATGGTGATTTTTGGCTATGAAGAGTGTAAGTGTTAGTGAATAAGAGGACTTGGAGAGTGACACTCAAATACAATGTGTGTGCACTGTTGTATAAGTGTGTGTATGTATTGTGTTTCTTTAGTGTTGTGAGTGTATTCTTGTGGAAGACAAGAAAAAGTTCCATAACAAAGAGTGTGCATTCAAGTTACTACACATCTCTATTGGGAAACAGAAAAAATATAAGTGTATGGTGGATTTAAAAGAATTTAGTTGGTTGTATCTTCTTATTTTCTTTAATTATCTTCAGTTTGATTTATGAAGTTCTTTTTTTGTACTATGAACAACCAAACATTTAGTACTCTGAATTTATGTATATTTTGAATGTTATCTTGTATTAAACTATTTCTGTGGAATGATATAAGAAAATTATTCTTACTTTATTATAAAATATATTTTGACTGTCTTTGTGCTTAATTTATTTACAGTCTATTCAATTATAATGTTAAAAATAATTGTGATCTAGAGACATTAGAAGAGTTCTAGCGGAACAATAAAGAGAAACAAATAAATATATTAAATAAATATCTGTGATATATTTATTTTCCTGATCCATAATCATTTTTCATAGGAAATAAAGAAAACACAATAAATCAAAAATTAATTGAGACTAGGAAGAAAATTGATTAAATGAATTGGCTTGATTATATTGATTCAGGCATAGAAGATATAATATATATGTTCATGCCTAATACAATATGTTGGAAGTTAGTTCCACAATAATTTAATCAGGATAAATATTACTCTGATTAAATTATATTAATATTTAAATAACAAGTACAACACTCATATTTCACATAATAATTTATAAAAAAATATTTTACTTTTAAAATTTATCTTCTAGTTTAATTTTAATATTTAACCTAGTTGGATAAAATATTAACTTAGAAAAGACAAGTAATTAGCTTAATACAATTAAATGCAAATCAATTCTTGTGGGAACGATGTCCTATTAATTACTTTATTACTTTATATGGCAAGTACACTTGCGTATACTTTTTTAGTCAGATCTTAGCCTGAGATTAATTATTTTATTTTTATAGGTTACTTGACAGTCATATGATCATCAATTATTGCTATGTATTGCAGACTTGTGCACTTCAGGATCCACCATTTGAGAGGTCAGGATGTTATTGATATACTAGTGTGATGTGGAGTGCCACCTACTAGAACGAGTTGCATGACAATTTAGCTGGGTGACCAGAGTCGACATGGAGTCGATGGAGGTAGGTTTTTAGTGTGTTGCTAGTCGTGGGAACGACGGTATTGATTGGTCCGACTACTAACAATGGTATATTATGATATGGGATAACAGTAAAGCATATGTTGTCACTTGCGATGAATCATACATTGGTGTTGAGAGGATGGTTGCATGATATAGTGGCGATATCGTTCATATGTGACATTATACTTGCTTCAGGCTCTCATATATCCGCCAGACACATATTACTTAATGTCACATGTCGAGCAAGCTATGCATGGTATGTTACTAAACTTTTTTTTAATGTATAAGCACTAGCATAACTAATTACTATGTAGCTTATTAATTTCAACTTATTTTATTGTTGCAATGTGAGTGAATTACGAAGGCAGATGACTGTTTCAATCATACTTTAAAAATCAGGATCATAATCCAAAGTAGACAATTATTAATAGATTTGAGGAGTTTTGCACCAAGATAAAGCGTTCAATGTACTTTTCATATTCGTTATCTAGAGCAGATGACACATCTGAGGATGTTGGAGTTCCAACGTCGAGTTATGTCTAGACCATCCACATTTACTGCTTCTAGTTCTTACATGTACAAAACTTCATTGCCACCCACATACCCCACATGGATATTATACGGCATATAATGAGAGGGACTACATCGTTACAGACGGCAGTTTATTGCTTTAGTATTCTTCAATCTCGGATGACCTGAGCGATGGGCCATAGTATCACAGGAGTCACAATACTTGATGCATATGAACACTCCACCATCTCAAGGGCAATAATTTTAGGAACTTTCTACTAGTTCACTTTCACAAGAGCAATAGTTTATATCATATCTTGTCTGATAAGTCATATTAGAAGGGAGACCGATAATCCAGGAGCAGATCATCATGACCTCCGAGATAGAACACGACGTTCTCCTCACCATTACACTCAGAGGCGGAGGTATATCACGTGACAATATGAGTAGAAGGACATCTGCATTACATACGTTGTAATGCTTTTTTTTTAAAATGTATTATTGAAATGTACTGAACTTGACTTTTAGTAGATACATCTTTTTTTATATATTAACGACTTCACTATTAGTGGTTATAATTTTTATTTGTTGTCGTTTTATTTAAAACTCTCTTTTTAAAATATATTTTAAATAAATAATATTTTAAATAATATAAAATTCACATTAAAATTTGTAAATAATCCTTAAAAAGAAATCAATAAACCTTTTTAAAAATATAATTTCACATAATTAATTTTACATTTATGCTTATTATTTTTAAAATTTTCTAATTTAATTATATTTTCTAATTAACATTTTAAAAAGTAGTTTATGTACATTATTTTAAATATTTTTTCATCAAATTATTTTAAAGTATTAAATTAATTTCCAATTTTAAAATTTATTTAATAATTTCTATAACATAATTTTGACTAATAAATAAATTTTAAATTAATTTATTTAATAATATTTACATGTCTTCTACTTTCAAAATTTAGATATGTTATTATATCTAATTTTTAAAATAATATTAATGTTATTAAAAATTAAATAACATAACTCTCATCTCTCTCCCTCTCTCCCTCTCTCCCCATCTCCCGCCATCATCGCCCAATTCAACTGAACTGGAATATATATATATATATATATGATATTGTCGATTGTCATATCGTCGACAATGTTAAAGATTTAACCATCGATAATGTATATTTTTTCTAATTTTTTTAAAGCATGTTATTATGCTAATAACATAGGTTGTCGATTTTTAAAATTTCATCCAGCAGCAATACCCTCGAGCATTTTTTTTTTTTTTCTCAGCAATCAGAGAAAGGTGCCGTTGTCAGGCTATGGTAATCTCTAAGTCCACTTCGATTTCCTTCTCCGGACTCCCATTAACAAATTTTGGTTAAGGGCTCCTCTTTGTAGCATGGCATATTTAAATGTTTTCTTTGTTTCCTTTTAAACTATTTTTTGTATGGCTATTTTTGTTTATATAGCTCATATTTGTGATTTTAACTTTTATTTCAACAAATTGAGTTAATCCCTTATAATATAAAAAAAATTAAATATTATTCATTTAAATACATTACATGTTGTCCAATACATTCAATATTTTTCAAAGAAATATAAAATATGCATTTATATCTCTATCTTTTTTTGTAAACGCACGAGAGTGCATTTTGTTATATCAAGAAATTTCCAATTCTTTGAATATCTCCTAAACTATGGCCTTTTTTATTTTTTATTTTCTGCACTACATTAAATAAATACTTGGTTTATAAACAATAATTTTTAAAAGGAATAAGCGATAATATACACTATGCTAGAAAATGAACTATTTTTAACTTTTCTATCAAATTCACTAACATTGATGTGTGTGTGTACACGCATAAGTAAAAGAAAGAAAAAAATACATATTTTCTAATTTATATTTATGATTATTTTTAATTCCAATTAGTCTTATCCTATTATCAAAGTTTCCATAATTCTCTTATTATTCTAGCTTTGTTATCTTAATATAATTATTTATTACTATACTATTATTATACTACATATTAAGAATAAAAATGATGTAAATAAATGACTTCCTTGATTGTCATATCTCTTTTGTTTATATATAATAATACAAATCATAAGAAATTCATTCGAAAAAAAATTCACCATTCGATACAAGGTTACTTTTATCTTTGATGTATATTTCCTCTAGTAGAAAACAAGCTTAATTCATTTTATATAATCTAATGTTACATATTAGTGCGTTATATGCTTATGAGAGATGCAGGCAATATTAACCAGGATATAGAAGAATACGAGAGATGCAGGCAATATTAACCAAGATATAGAGATGCAGGATATTAACCAGGATATAGAGATGCAAGATATATAGAGATGCAAAATATATAGAGATGCAGGATATAGAGATGTAGGATATATAGGAAATATTAACCAGGATATAGAGATGCAGGCAATATTAACAAGGATATTAACCAGGTTCTATATAGAGATGCAAGCAATATTAATCAGGATATAGAAGAATACAAGAGATGTCTTGAGATAGATCCAGATTCAAGGAATGCGGGTCAGAACCGACTACTTGCCATGAACTATACATCAATGAGGGCTCAGATGAAAAACTGTTAAAAATTTTATCTATTTTTTTTATGAAAATAATTTATAATCTTTAATCTATTAATAACATCATAATAACATGGAGCTATCTAATTTTTCAGTATTTATAAGCCAATTAAGGACATCTTATGTAGTTAATTAACTTGTTAATTATTTGTATGAGGTTACCTATCAGTGAACTTAAATTAAGAATTTGATGTTCATTATGCTATGATAGTTCAACTTATACAATCAATCTAGTGTGCCATTTTTGAAATAATATTGATTTTATTGTGGTGCATGTCATCAATGATGAGGTTTATGAGTATATGCTAGTAAAGGCTAGTAGGTACATAGTAGTTGTTTGCATAGAAGTTGAAGAACTGCTAAGGTAGAAGTTACTATAGGTACTTTTTCTCAATGACCTAGGTTTCTAAATGCCAAATAGATTAATTAGATGCATTATTTTAAACAATTGTCACACTAAGTTCAACATAATTCTTATATTGTACAGGGCAACCCAATGTCGATTGACTCATACGATATTGGTTGTTCTAAAGTATCCTATTGATTGGTCACACATAAAGTAGGGAGGTAAAATCCATCGTGCAATGTCCTGTATATGATGCACAATTATATTTTATTATAAAAACTTATGAAACAATGAATAGTTGTTCAAGTGAAATTTTAAGTGAGAGAAAAGTAATGGTGATCATAGAATAGAGCTTGATTATAATGTAGTCTTGCCTAAACATGATTGACTGTGCTAGCATGCATACTAAATACTGATGAATTTGATTGAATGTTATTAAACAATAATTTTGTCCAAGTGATTTGTACTATAGACAAGTGGGATGTAACTGATGCATATGATGGTCGATCAACCTAGCCGCAACCAATGTTTGACCACACTTCTTAAAGCTTTGAACTACTGCACTTGTTTCAGTCATATGTCACTAGAGACATAGAACCCATCATGCCATATCCCATAAACAATGGACAATTAGATTCTATTATAGTAGCATATGAAATAATTGATAGTTATTCAAGTGAAAATTCAAGTGAGTTACAAAAAGATGATGATGGTTGTGGAAAGAGCTTTGATTGTAATATAATCTTGTTTGATCATGACTTACTATGCTAGCATTCTTTATTAAATACTGATGAATTTGACTTAATGGCAACAAATAATGAGTTTGTCCAAGCGATTCACTTCAACAAAACAAAGAATATATATATATATGAAGGCAGATGATAAATAGGAAAAAATTTATCTTCAATAATGCAACAATAAAAATATTGATAAATAAAAAGTAATTAGAAAACTTAACCTTACTAATTAGGTAATTAGATTGAATTAAATTTTTTATTGAGAAGAGAGAAGAAAGCCACAATATGAGAGAAAGAAGAAAGAATTAAGTGAGGTGTAAGAAGCTTGGTTCACAGAATAGTAGATTTTTATGGAGGGAATGAGAAGTGCTCACAAGAGTACTATAGGTTTACAAAAGCACATGAGAACACAGATTCTTTACTGCTCGCATAGTAGCAGTGCTTGGTCTTGAGGACTGAGGTGTCGGTTCGCAAAAGGGAATTGTGGGTTCGTGGGAATGCATTTGTATTTTCACTAAAAATGCCAATTAGTTAGCGTTTTTTGTGAAAATGCAAACCCATATCACGTCTCTACATGTTTCTACAAAATCATTAAAATGGCTTACAATTTCACATTTTTGCACCTTTTTAAATCATATTTAGAATATGCATCTTTTGGTTTATTACTTATTATATTAGCTTCTAATTAAATTTTGGTCTAAAAAAAAAAGTAAGTCATCAACTATAAAATCAAATTAGATTCAAAAAGATGGTTTAACAAAATATAACAATCACCCACAATATCTCCTATCATCCCTCCCTTGAAGGATGGGAGAGCTCTAAAAGAACAACTTCTCATAGTTTCCATTAGTAAAAGGGAAAGGTTTTTAATGCAAACAAAAACAGCAAATATAAATAACATTTGGCTGCTGGCTGCAAAAGACAATCTTAATTCAAAGTATGTCAAAAGAAAGATGTTTAGCATGCAAAAAAATATCAAACATAAGAAATTACATGGTTTAAAATTGGTATCATTTCTATGGCAATACAAAATTTTTAGTTGTGAAGTTCTAAAATTCCAAGGGTTGGATGATTAAAAAATTGTTGATATCTAAGTTGAGAGGTTGTTTGTTACAATATTTAGTCAGAATTTACCCTAAAGTTTACCAATAAATTTGTAGGCCACATAAATCAAACTACATTCTTAAATCTCAATTTTCTCTAAATTTAAGGTGAAATCTAAGATCTAGTAAATTTTGAGAGAAGTTCAGTTTTAAAAATTTGCACTATTACTCACCAGCCTCTTTGTCTCCTTCATTTAAATTCTAAATCATAAAAATATTTGTCAAAATTTTAATAGAATTTAACCAAATTTAACAATTGCAACATCAAAAAGTCTTTAAAATTTAATGGTTATACATCAAATAGCTGGTTTGGACATGTATAAAGAAGGATGAAAAATGTACTCATCAGATGAGTAGATAAAATTAGTACAAAAAAGTAAGAAAAAAATATTAAATCTATGATTAAGCGATGATAGTTGTTCAAAATACCTTAAAAAAATAAATTAAGCATCTCAATCATCACTCATTGATAATAAATTGAAAATGAGGGCTCATGAGAACAACTCCAAAAAAGAGGATAAGACAAACACTAAGGGGGTGTTTGGTAACGGATTTGATTTATTTCAAGTAGGATTTAGGATTTAGTAAATCACTTAAATCACGAAAAATGTTTGAAGCGGATTAGTTAAATCCGCAATCGAAAGATGTTTGGTAAGTTATTTGAAGATTTAAGTCATTGGGATTTAAAAAAAATTTTTAATCAATAAGTCATTAATAGTACACAATTAAAATTAACTTAAATATATATTAATTAATCAATTAATAGTATCAATATTAATTTAAAATACTATGTATTAATATTAACTATTAATTAATTAAAATTTATAACTATTAAATTCTATTAGTAGATTAATATCTTAGGAATAAAACTATATTAAGGCATGTGAAGAGATAAAATCATACGAATTCTTTCAAATTTTCAATTAACTATCAAATTTATAACAATTATAATTATATTTACTAAATTATAATTTAATTTTAATAACTTATAAGTTAATATTAAATAATATTTTATTAAATCAGTTTAAGTAAAGTTAAATTAAATTAAAAACTATCAACTATTATATTAACTAAAATTACTTAAATCTAATTAATAATCATAATTAATAATTTATAATTACCTTATAATTACATATTAATAAATAGTTAATAATATTAAATTAAAATTAATTTTAACATAATATTTTAGTTAAGAAAAAATAGTAATTAAATGAATTATTTAAAATTAAGATTTTTTTAAAGGATTAAAGAAAAAGAGCATTTACATACATAGCATACAATTCTTCTATATTTATATATCTAACACTTAAATATAAATATTTACATATAAAACACTTAAATTTTTATTATTACAATAAAAATACTCCTTTTCTTAATTTTTTAAAGTAAAATTCAACTTTTGAAGGATAAAAAATATATTATATTTATAAATATTAAACTTTAGATATTTGATATATAAATACATAAAATTTGTGTGCTATATACGTAAATTTCTTTTAAAAACTGAAATTTTTCTCTCTCTCGCCTCTCTGTCTCTCTCTCTCTCTCTCTCTCTCTCTCTCTCTCTCTCTCTCTCTCTCTCTCACAATAAATAAATCACCTTGTGATTTACTAAATCCTGGAGGATTTAAGAGGATTTACCCGATTTGTTGGATTTAGCAGGATTTACTAAATCCCGGATTTAGTAAATCTATTTTTTGTGTTTGGCAGGATTTACTGGATTTAGCAGCCTAAATCTAAGTAAATCTGTTTCCAAACACCCCCTAAAGAAAATGTTAACGACAGTACAAATAAACATAATTCAAGACTAACCATAAAAATTGCAGTTTTCCAAGTGATAAATAACATGAAAAGGAATTCACAAGTGCCAAGAACCATAGCTCAGAGCACCACACCTGGATCCGTCGTTGTCAACATAGCAGCCCCTGGAAGTAACAAGAGCCCTTAATCTTCCCTTTCTTCTGATAATAATTGTCAAAAGCATTAGAAGCATGTTGTATCTCCGAGCGATTTGCCCTCCCCGGCCCCAAAGTCGCTTGCAATGCCTTCAAATCTGCCCCCTCCGCGGCCCGACAGAATGTCCTGTTCGTAGAATCATTAGACAAAAACCCCCCACTCCAAACCACATTAAGTTGATACATAGGCATTCCATTGCCATAAAAAAGTCCCCACTGTTTCTCTGACTCTGGACCTAGCCGCTGGTCCTTATTGAACAGCTTGTAGATGTAGATAGATGCCGTCTGTTCTGGCACCAGAGAAGTTCCCGTGCGGTCGACTACCACATGCTTGATGAAATTGGAGTTGTAGGTACCAGTATTCTCTTTGGTCGCATAGGGCTCGGTTTTTGGGTCACCGGCGGAGGGTCGGCCAGTTTCAATCACAACAATAGGAATATGGGAGAAGCTGAGGCTACGAGGGGCAAAGCGATGGCGTCGAGCACGGCGTCGAAGAGGTTGGTGTAGTGGAGGAGGGTGTTGGGGTCGATTTCTTCTTTGGAAGGCGGGAGCGGTTTGAAGAGGGCCGAGTCAAGAGGGATGACACCGCGGGAGCGCATGAAAGAATAGTAAGGGTAGACGTTGAGCATGAAAGGGGAGTTCGTAGAGGAGAGGAAGGTGAGTAGAGGGAGAATGAAATTAGGTGTTAGGGTTTGGTTGAAGAAGGCTTGGGAAGGGGGAATGGAGATAGGGGCATGGGATTGGAGATCGGAGAGGGCGGAAGATAGCAATCGAAGGGCTGGGAGGAGGACAGAGGTGGAATGGAAGCAGAGAAGTCGTCGCCGACCGCGCTGGCGGAGATGGAGGAGTGAATGGGAGGATGATGCGAGAGGCCCATGAAGAGGCCCATGCAAAAATCAAACTAATCTATTGAAGATGTTTCAACAGCACCCTAAATTTAGAAATTTATCTATTTTATAAAGATATGAGAAACCACTTCATATTAAAATGAATAGGAATAAAAAATAATAATTTTAATTAATTTGATTAAAAAGGAAAATTTCATATACTATAAATTTATGCCGAAATAAATTTAATAAAATTTTGAAAAAAAATTTGTATAAAATAAAATAGATGTAATTATGATTTTATAAAATTAATTTTGTACCAAAATTATTTTTTCAAATGTTAATTTTATAATTAAAATAATCATGAAATAAATAATGTGTATATGATATAGCAAAAATAAAAATGCACATATTTATCAAAAAAAATTAAAGTTATGATAAATAAAGTTATTAAATGTAAATTAATATCTTAATTTATCTAAAGTGATTACATTTGTCAAATTTCATGAAAAATATGATATAAGATTCTAAACCTAGCCAAATCTTTAAAATATATTACTTAAGTTGCCCTGGCTTGTTGAGTTCGATAGTTCTTGAAATCTTGAAATGCTCAAAATAAATCATTACTAATTTCACGTATATATTTGTTATAATTAAAATTTAAATTAAGAGATCATAGGCTCATCAAGCTAACAATGTACTGGCACCTTGCTCCATGAGCCTAGCCACAATGTGTAAGGTTGTGACTTTAGCCAATAAGTTGACAGCCTTCTCCACCCATTGTTGGTTGCAATTGCTCACCTTGTCGCTAGCCGAAGATGGGGCTCCAATGGTCTATAGCTCTTCTTCTCAGGAAAAGAGAAATTCATTCTCTACATATATTAGCCAGCTCCCCTTTAGAGTGAGGAACATTCCCACTTAATGTAGGAATCACATCAGAAGGAGTGAAGAACAAAATGCCCACCATAGAGGCAATCTAACCAAATGAAGTTGGCCCGATATAATGAGATGAAGCAATAAAATTGCGATAACCTTACTTGAAGTGGTAATCAACATCATCATTAGTTGACTTGCTAAAAGAGTCCCCTTAGGGTTAGTAAGCTAGTAGGGTATCAAAAATTCTTTCCTATCACTCGGTGGTAAAGTGGTTGTTAGGCTCATAAAAAAATAAAACTTATCAACTTGCTAAAAAGAAATGCTTCAATCACCAAATCACCTTTGAAGGTACTTGGCATTTAACTACTTGTCTCTATTAAGTCCATAATTATTGTAAAACTAACTTGAAAGTAATTGAAATTCAACATATTTCTTATAAATATTGCTATGTTACAAAGTGTGGCAATATGATACCTTGGCAAGATAAAAGCCTACTATTTACATTATGTCAAGGAGAGCTACTCTAGATGCACTAAATTTTCTCATTAGCATGACATATTCTACTTCTTGAGGTGCACTTAATGCAACAAGAACATCAGCCATAAATTGAGACATTTAAGCAGATACCTTGCCCATTATAAAAGCTACCTTGACACAAACAATATTTGTCCTTTCAAGGGGATTAAGAGCCCATTGCCTAGCCTCAATGACATTTCTATGCTTCTTCATCTTGTGGAGGCTCTTCAACAAGTTATCATTATTGACATCTATAACAATCATATGGGAGGCCATCTCACATAAGAAAAACTCATCGAAGAAAGGAAGTAAGAAAGTGGTTAATGGCTATCCACTCCACTAAAGCCTCCTCAATTTATAAATATGGACCATTTGGGATGTTACATCAATGATCAAATCAAGGGTGATATAAGATGATTCTTAAAAGATTCCTTTGAATAAATGAATAAATAATTATAATTTTCTATAGTTTATGTGATCTCATACTTATCTCTAATCCTCTCATCGATGCCTCTACAAGGAGCAAGAAAATTGAGCAACTAAATATATACACATTGTATACCATAACCCTAATGGAGAATAGTCAAAAAGATTATATGTTAAGCCCCAATAAGGACTTTCCACCAACTTGAATAGCAAACCTAACTCACCAAACATATTTGAGTGATTATTATAAAATAGCTAGTCATCCACTCATCCTCATCACAAATCTATAGAGACTCAGATAGCAAACTTTCCCCACATTCAAAGCTCGATGAGTAGACCCATATAAGAAGCCATATTGTGGATATACTAGATTAATGTGCATGTGTCTGTATGATGATAGTCATTAGAATATTTGTATTTTCTTTAGTGTTTTATGAGTTTTCTATGGAATTTAATGCAGCCCATTAACCTTATAGATAAATGGTAAATGGTGCACTAGGGTCTTTTTGTGGCATTATTTTATCATTTTTTTATCATTTTAAGATTTCTTGAGCCTTTAGGACTCAAGTACCTTAGAAGGTGTTGTAGTCAAATTATTACTATTCTACCAATTTTCATACATGCTAGAGACATTCTTTTATATTTTTATTTCTCTATCTTCCACTTCTTTTAGTTAGATTTACAGGTAAGGTTTGTTTTCACCTACTAATAGATCAGGATTCAACACTCTCAAGTGACTAGTTGAGGAAGATAAACAATGTAGTGCTTCTAAAACTTCATTTTATGAATAGTTTGAATTTTATAAAGGAATCAAAAAGGCTTAGAAGGAGGAAAGAAAATAAAAGAATAAAAATACCACAAAGCTTATTCATCATGAAGAAATGTTAGTCAAAGAAAAGCCAAGTTCTAATTTAAAGGAGGCACCCTATGATGATTTTTTTGAACTTGATAGAACTTGAAGCTATTCTCTCACTCAAGTTTGAAGATAAAAATCAATTCAACATTAAGAAACTCATCAACGATGATAACTTTTATCATTGATTCTAAAAAAAATAAAAATTTTAATCTATTATCAAACTTTCATGAGGGTTATGAGGCAAGTGCTATAGGTAAATTTACTATGTTTAACTCTATTAAATTTTTAGATGACAGAAATGAGAATGTTATAGCATTGGGTAAAATAAAGTAAAATAGAAAAAGAATTAGATTCTTATATCATAAATAATTTTATAGAACAAAAATGCAAAATGATGATGGAAGAATATAAATATATTCAATTCCTTAGAATTACACCCAATCAATTTGAAGAAAAATTTGAACCATTAGAAATGTCTATCGAAAGAAAGAATCTCTGACCTTCTATTATATAAGCTCCAAAATTAGAATTAAAACCATTGCAAAATAACTTGAAATATGCTTACTTAGGGAAAGACTCAACATTACTAATAATCTTCTCAGTTGATTTAGAGGAAAATCGTGAAGATAAATTAATTGAAGTCCTCAAAGGACATGTAAAAGCATTTGGATGGACTATAGTAGACATTAAAGGAATTAGTCCTTCAAAATGTATGCGTAGAATTTTTAATGGAATAAAATAGCAAACTATTTATAGAAAACCAAAGGAGACTAAATCCTATTATAAATGAAGTTGTAAAAAAAAGAAATCTTGAAGTAGTTTGATGCAGGAATATGTCCTATATCTGATTTACATGGGTAAGTCCAATCCATTATATGTTTAATAAAGGAGGAATGACTATAGTTACTAATACAAATAATGAAATCATTCATACTAGAATTATCACAAAATAGAGGATTTATATTGATAATAAGAAGCTAAATAAAGTCACTAGAAAAGATCATTTTCCTTTGCATTTCATTGATCAAATGTTAGATAAATTAGTAGACCATTCATATATTTGCTTTTTAGATGGGTATTATGGATATAATCAAATTGTCATTACATTTGAAGATCAAGAGAAAATAATATTCACTTGTCCTTATGGTACCTTGCTTTAGAAGAGTGCCCTTTGGATTATGTTGTGCACCTGGTACATTTCATCATTGTATGATGACTATATTTACTGACTTAATTGAAAATTGCATTGAAGTGTTTATGGATGATTTTTTGTAATTTTGGTCTGACATTTGAACATTGTTTAGAAAACCTAGAAATCATTCTTAGGAGAAATGAAGAGGAAAACTTAGTACTTAATTGGGAGAAATATCATTTTATTATAAAAGAAGGAATAGTACTAGGTCATAAATTTTTGGAAAAAGGAATAGAAGTGGTTAGGGAAAAAGTGCAAATTATAGAAAAACTTTCACCACCGACTAATGTTAAAGGAGTTAGAAGATTTCTAGGGTATATTGGATTTTACTAGAGATTTATTAAAGACTTTTCAAAATACCAAAACCATTAGGCAACATATTAGAAAAAGATATTCCCTTTTATTTTTAAAAATGAATGTCAAGAAGCTTTTAATCTATTAAAAGTCAAATTAAATTATTCACTAATTATTATAACACTTGATTAGAATTTACCTTTTGAACTAATGTGTGATGCAAGTGATTTTGCAATAGGGACAGTCTTAAGATAAAGAAAAGATAAAATTTTTCATGTGATATACTATACTAGTAAAACACTAAATAAAAGTCAATTAAATTATTCAACAACGAAAAAAGAGTTACTAGTTGTTGTCTTTGCCTTTGATAAATTTAGATCCTGTATAGTTGGAATAAAAGTTATTGTATATACTGATCATGCTATAACTAAATATTTATTAGAAAAGAAATAGACTAAGCTTAGATTAATTAGATGGGTATTATTATGGCAAGAGTTTGATCTAGAAATTAGAGATAAAAAGGATCTAAAAATCAAGTAGCTGATCATCTGTCTAGATTAACAGTTGATGAAGAGTTTAGAGTTAGTGGAGTTATTAAGGAAGAATTCTTAGATGAACAATTATTTACATTCAGCATAAATTTATTCCATGGTATGCAAACATTGTGAATTATATAGTAGATGATATTATACCTTATGGACTAAATTATAATCAAAATAAGAAATTCTTACATTATGTAAAATTATATTTTTGGGATGAATCTTATGTTTGTAAGAAGTGTCCAAATCAGATTCTAAGAAGATGCATTTTTGATAATGAGATTTTAAAAATTATAAGATCATGTCATGATTTTGAGTATGGAGGGTATTATCAAAGTAGTAAAACAACTACTAAGATTTTACAAAGTAAATTTTATTGGTCAGCTTTTTTTAAAGATGTGCATGAATATATGAAAAATTATGACAAATGCCAAAGACTTGGAAATAACTTTAAGCATCAAGAAATACCCTTAAATTATATTTTAGATGTAGAAATCTTTGATGCATGGGGAATAGATTTTATGGAACCATTTATTTCTTCTTATGGAAATGAATATATCTTTGTAGGTGTTGATTATGTGTCCAAATGGATAGAAGCAATAGCTACACCGAAAAATGATTCTAAGATAACTATTAAATTTCTAAAGAAAAATATTTTTATAAGATTTGGAATACCTAGAATCATTATTAGTAACGAAGGCACTCATTTCTGTAATAGATATGTGAAACACTTTTTAATAAAATATGGAGTACAATATAGAATAGCTACTACATATTACACTTAAATAAGTGGCCAAGCTAAAATTTCAAATAAAAAAATAAAAAAAATTATAGAAAAAACTATAGGGCATACTATAAAGGATTGATCACTAAAATTAGACAATATATTATGGGTCTATATGACTGCATATAAAACTCCTATTGGAATGTCTCCATATAGATTATTATTTGTAAAGGCTTGTTACTTACCATTAGAATTCGAGCACAAAGCATTCATTCTAAGTAATTAAAAAATTAAATTACAATATGAAAACAAGCACAAAAAATGACTAAAGATTTGAATGAATTAGAAGAAATAAGATTGGATGCATACAAAAATTCAAGGATATATAAGGAACAAATAAAAAAATGATATAATAGGAAGATCATTAAAAAATAGTTTAAGCCTTGACAACAAGTATCATTATTTAATTCTAAATTAAAATTATTTCTAGAAAATAAAGATCAAGATGGTTAGACCCTTTCTTAGTTGTTAAAGTTTATGCACATGGTGTTGTGGATATCAAAGATCTAAAAATGAATGAATTTTCAAAGTTAATGGTCAATGACTTAAGCCATACTACGAAAGAAATTGGACTTAATTAAAGGAATTTATTAATTTAGAAGAAGACCTTAAAAAATAGAAAACCTATGTTGAGCTAAGGATGTTAAGCTAAATGCTTTTTGGGATGCAACCATGTTTAAAGTTTATTAATAGTGTGTTTAGTGTTGTTGCAAAGATTAGGAGTTGAAGATCTATTAGAAGAAGATTGCATTACTGGGAGTCTTAAGAATTAGATTAAGGACAAAGCCCTTTCCCTTTTTTGAACTTCTAGAATGGTCTTAAGAATTCTTATAAGTGTTTTCTTCTCCTAAATTTAATTTAATGTATGTATGTATGTATATATATATATATATATATATATATATATAATATAAAAATATTTTATATATAGGCCCAGTGCCTATGCATTGCCAAAGTAGCATTACGGCGTCAGTCAAAAAGCTTATTTAATAGGCTATCAAGTTGAAGGACACATTTAAAATTAAAAGACAAAAAGGTTGACTAGCGCCGCGACACTATACCCTAGTGCCTAAGCACTCCATCAATGCTTGACATGCCATATGTACCCTATCGATAATGTAATTATTACCATAAATATACCTTTTGATGGGAATATAAACTGCTTTGACTAATTGACTTGCGCTTAGGCGCTACACGCACAGTACCTGACACTATATTCCGATAATTTAGAACAGAGAGGACAGTGGATAGGCACTGTAATAGCAATGTCATGATGCTAAGTCTAGTTTATATATAGGACCCGTAGGTAGCCAAATTTTTCATTCCAAAGTCTATTCTTTAGAATTTCTTTCACTCTTTCTTTTTTGCATTTCTCCAAATCTAGAAGCAATATACCAATATGCTAACAAAATGCTCTCATTCACAAACGTCTCATTCTGAAAAGGGGACTCAATCTGGGTGGGGGTGTGAAAGGAGTTATCAACGAGAGAGGCTGGGAAAACTTTGCCTATGACAATAAAGAATGCATTGTCCCTGTGGTGCAAGACTTCTTCGCCAATGTGAATGAGAATCAGGACAATAAGGGCTTTGTGAGGGGAAAATGAGTAAGACTTGATAGTATTATAATTAATGCATACAATAAATATATTTCCTATTATAATAGCAATCCAAAATTTGATGAAATTCTTAGTTTTGTCATTGATAGAAATGCAAATGTTCAATAAAAATGATGGGAGAAAAAAATTACTAGTTTTCCTGTCACCGATAAGACCACTGAGGCTAAAGCTTGACATTACTTCATTTCTACCAAGTTGATGCTCATTGGTAATATCATTGAGGTGACTAGAGATAGAATTATTTTGAATTATGCAAATCAAATGGGTTTTTCTATAGTTGTAGATGTATGAAACATAATTTATAATTCAATTTGCAATATGATTAAGGATAATGCCACAGTAGATTTTGGTCACCCCTCTCTTGTTTATGTTGTGTGTCATCTAGCTGGTGCAATGGGGGAGCCCGATGAAGAGGTTCTTATATAAATAACTCCCCTTTTTGAAAGAATAATTGAAGGATTGGGATCAAAAATGGAGGTAGGAGAAAGCTCACATAATCTTTAATCTAGATCCTAATCTTTCAAAACTTTAATTAAACAACTCCAAGAAATTGGAAATAAAGTCTTTGATTTAAGAAAAAGAGTTAGTGAAAGTAACAAGTGGCAATAGGAATTAGAATAAAAATTTGATCATCATATGGGTCAGTAGCAGTAGCAATTCTCCTATATGGCTGAGTTTAACTCAACACTCATTCACATGTTCAAAAACTATAGCCATAATATTGGCCCAAACCAAATTTCATTTATAGTAGTTTTGTAATATCAACCCTATGTCAGCACTGAGCTAGAGCAAGAAGATGAATAAAAAGAGGACAAGGACGAGGAGGATTATTAGGATAGTTTTATATTTTTGTGCATTTTTCTTTTTGTGTAATTTTTTGTGCATTTTTACTTATTTTGTTGTATTTCTAAAATTTGTGTGTTTATTTCTATTTCTATAAAATCAATGCTAAATGTTCATTTCTTGTATGCATATATTTAAATGTAATGTTTGTATAAATGTTAGTTAACAACCTAAAACTTTAATTAATATACCTCTTGAAATTTATATACTTACAATTTAAAATTTTAAGTTAGTGTGAAAAATATTAGAAATTATTGGAAGCTAAAATTAATTAAATAAAACTTCAACTGAAAAATAACAAATTACATTTAATGTTTTATTTAATCAATAAATTACGTCCAAACAGATAATAACAAAAAAATTTTAGAAAACCCACTAATTTGTGTTAAGTTAAAAATTTTCTTAAACACATAAATCACACATAGAAGATTCTTAATGAATTGATATTAAAATAAATAGAAATATATATAATAAGAATTAAAATAATTTAAACTGTTATTAATTGGAACTTACAAAAATTATTAAGTAAATAATATCATATTGAATTGAGTTAAAATTGTAGAATATTTATCATGAGTTACAAAGCCAATACAGTAAAAAAAATTATTAGAAAGTGTCGCTTAGGCTGAGTATCATCATTGAACTTTAAAATTATTGCAATTTAAATTAATTCAATGAAATTATGGAATAACGGTAATCATAATTTCAATTAAGAAAGCAAAAAAAAATATGCTTATTTCTATTATATGGATAGTTGTTTATTAAAATTCAAGTCATTCATCTTAATAAGAATCAACTACGATAATACATATATAAGAAAATTCAACTTTAGAAAAATATTAATTAATTATAAGAATTTAGGCTATTATAGTCTGGAATGATGAAATGAAAAACTAAACATTAAAATATAACTTCAATTTTTAGTTAGAAAGTCCTAATTTAATTATCTCATACTTCCGAAAGTTCTATATTATCAACTAACTCAAAGTGGTATATGTACAAATGTATCAAATTACTCGAGGATATGTAATAATTTGAGTTTGGGGATATTTGATAAGTGTAAAAATTATGAAAATTTATTGTAATTTTAATTCCTTTATCATATATTTTTTTATGTTAAACTGTATTTATTTTAAGTATATTTTGTGTTGTAAGAGGAAAATTATCAAAAAATGAAAAAGAAGAATTCAGGCCCAACGCCACAGCCAGTGCCTAAGCAATATAAATAGCCTAAATTGGCGCAATTTTACAGCAAGACCAATGCCTAGGTGCTATATAAGCAGTGCCGCAACACCAAAGCAGACTCATTTTGGGATAGTTTTATAGAAAGTTCAACGTCTAGGCATTGCAAAAGCAGCATTATGGTGATGTGCTAGAGAAAAATGTGAGGCAGACGCAACAATCATATCACTGTAGTGCCATATTAGTAGTGTCGTAGTGTTACATTAGTAACATTATAGCGCTATAATCTGACAGAATAGATTCATGATGGTTCAGTAATGATTTTGAGTAGTGTTCTAGGAAGTTATGGCAAGAGCATTAGGGAAACTGACCAAGGTTGTATCATGGCTATATATGGGGGATATTTCTAAGGAAAAAAGAATCTTTTTTCTAAATTTTTTTTCTTTTACCATTTTTCTTGGCAACAGGTGAGAGTGTATGTGAGTTCTTTGTTAAGCACTTTGATAGTGGAACTCCATGTGTTGAGAGAGTGTTGTGAGGGTAGTGTCAAAGAGTGTTTTCTTAAGCAAGAGGTCGAGAAGGAGATTAATAATCAAACATTTCAACAGGATAGAGATTTCCAGTAGGAAGCAGTAGAGGATCACGAAGAGTGAAATTAGAAAATCTACTCGATGTGCTCGTTCCATTCATTTTTAATTATCTAGCATATTGTTTTACTATGTTTTATATGATTTTCATCTTTCTCTTTATTATGCAACACTAATCTATAATATGATTTGAATATATGTGAGATTTTGATGTGTGTGTTGTATTAGACTATGTTTTGTAGATTAGTATAAAAAAATTATTTGTTCCTTTTTTTGAAATGGTGTTTTACTTTTCTCCATGCTTCATTTACTTATGATCTAACTAATTATAAAGTTAAAATCAAGTGTTATTTAGAGATATCAATGGAATCTTAGAGAAATAATTAGGAAAAAAAGTAAATAAATGTATTAAATATCGTTAATGTGCTAGATTGTTCAGAAGCACTAAATAGCCATTAAACATATAATTATTTTTAGGATTTGAAGATCATCTAAAGGGAAATATAAGTAATGCAGCAAATTAAAATTGACTTGGCAATAGGAAAAAAAGTGGGTAAAAGGACTGATTTGGTTATACTTGTCTAAACAAAAAGAGTATATCATTTTTGCTTCTAGTTGACACTATAAGGTTGAAATTAATCCATTAATTAGCTTAATATAACACATAATCCCAAAACTCCATAAATTCAAAGTACTCCTTTTAAAATTATAAAAAATACTTATATTTTTTATAAAAATCTAAAAATATAAAATTAGGCTTTTTAATCTCTTATAAAATAGTGATTTTCATTTTAATTAAGACTTGCATTTAGTTAGATAAAACTAAGTTTTAAAAGAGTATTACTTAACTTAATATAAATAAATATTATATTTTACTCTAATCCTTGCGGGAATGATAATCTAATCATTCTATATTACTTGATTCAACACATGCACTTATGTAAAAATTAAAAGTACCAATCAAACACCCATAAATCATCTTTCGAGATAGTTTATGGATATAACCCTAAAATACCTATTGACCTAGCTAATGCACCTACTCATGCATTTTTTTTATTTAGCATATGCATTTGCATGTGATTTCAAAAGCCTTCAAGAAGACAAAAATAAATAATTAGAAATACAAAATATTAAGTATGATAAACAAAAGAATAAGGATAAAGATATTAAGAAATATGAGGTAGGTGATTATGTATTGGTGAGTAGCTGTCCTAAGAGATTTCTTTCCACAAAGCATAAGAAGTTACAAGTGAGAGCATATGGGTCGCTTAAAATTATTATGAAACTTGGTAGTAATTGCTTATGTTCTTGAATTGCGCCCTCACATAATTATTAGCCTTGTTTTTAATGTGGAAGATCAAATATCTTTTAAAGGAGTTACCTAGCCTCTAAATTTATAGAAAAATATTTTTGCAAGATGAGATAGAAATTATTTACAAGTACCTATCCAGCCAACATTTTTTGAAGTGGAGAATATCATCACAAATGAGACACCATAGGTCATAGTACCTATCATAAATTCTTAGTCAAGTGAAAAGATAAACCACCAAGTGAGGATACCTATATGACTTTGGTAGAACTACAAAGCTTCACCTCCAAACTTCTTGAAGACTTTCTGAATCCTAACTCTTCAGAGAAGAGTTCTTTGAGGCTCGAAGGAATCGATATAACACATCAAAGGAGGAAAGGACCTATCATAAGGTCCCAAACTAAAGCTTGAACTTAGAAGGATTTTTTTTAGACTTTATGGTACTCACATCATGGTAGTTGAGTTTACTTCTCCAAATCACAACCTTTCATACTCACCTTAATAAAGGAATGTCCATCACTTTAAAAGATAATAGATATGACTCCAACAATATAAACAGTATGCATATGTACGGGTTTATTATCAATATCAATGACTTCTTTGTCTTTTCTCTTGATGACTCCTTTAGGTTTCCTGCCTTTATCAAATTGTCTACTAAACTCTTCGAATAGCAACACTCCTCAATGTCATGACTATGAGCATGATGATAAGTGAAATATCTCAATCGATCATGAAGTACATTAGCCTTCATATGTTATGGGCATTTGAAAAACTTTTTATTCTAGATCGCCTCTACTAGCTTAGCTATTGATACTCTAAAAGGAGTTGCTAGAGCAAGTTGTGCATAGTTAGCTCATGGATAGGAAGTTGTTGAGCTTCTAAAGTCTAAACTTGATACTTTTAGTGCCTTCTTTTATTCATTCTTCATCTTCGATACCCTTCTCTGGGTAGTCACTCTAAAGACCCTTTTAATGAGTCTTTGGTTATAGCCAACGATACTAGTTGAACCACTTCATAATACTTTATAACATTAACATGATTGTTCACTAGCTCTACTAATTTGATGAGTGTCTTGGGTTGTTGGAGCCCTAAGACATATTTGAAGGGCCCCTTCTTCAAGCCTTGAGCAAGTCTTGCTTGGGTGATTGCAGGTTCAAGGACTTTAACTTCTAGCATCTCTCACTAAAAGCGAATAATGAACTTCCTTAAAGACTTGTTAGATCCTTGCCTCATCTATAAGAGAGCTTGAGAACTCTTCAACGCCTTTTGTACACTAGCGAATTGAGTAGCAAACATCCTTTTGAAGTCAATAAATGATTTTATGACTCTCAAAGGAAGGTGTGAGAACCAGTTAAGGGCTGACTCTTTAAAAGTGGTAAGCTAAAGTTGACACATCATCATATCATCTAATTTCAATAATGACGTGGTTGAGTCGAATATGTTATATGGTCAGTGAGATTTGTTTGAACTTTATATGATTTGAGATAGAAGATCTTGAACCTATAAGAAGATCAAGCTTCAGCAATCTTCACGGAGAAAGCATTGGTTGACTGCACCTAATTCTTTGACGCATCCTCTTCTTCACTTATGTCATAGGAGTCTTCATTAGAGTTGAAAATCTTTGATGGATAAGAGCTGGGGACCTTAGAGGGGTTTCCCTTTTTTCACCGATCTCAACTAGATGTTGAATCTATGGACTCTTTATTTTCTTTTACTTAAGGTTCTTCATGGTGGGTCTTCCATATGGCCACCTACATGAGGCAAGTGATTTTGTCTTCCATGCCTCATAAATTTTGTTGTGTTGTAAATTACGGACATTCTGTTGTATGTTTGTTGAGAAATCTTGTGTCTAGGGTCCTACTTTGTGTTGTATCTAATTTATAGTTCTTATCCTCATCCATGCTCACTATACCTAAAAGAATGTTGAATCCAAATTTATTCGTGGATGGAGGAGGAACTTTCTAAGACACCTAAGAAATAGGATTAGCAAAAATAATACAATCAGAAAGATATGAAAGTAATGAAATGTAATAGAAATATTAATATTTATTCCTTAATATTAAACTATAATAACTTAGGGCCTAGAAAGAGAGAAAAAGGTCCTCCCATAGGAGAGGTGTTCCCATTTTATAATGTCAATGGGTGATTATATAAAGAAAGTACATATAAGATAAATCAAGTACGAGTGGATTTCTAACTAAGTAGATGGCAGACATATATGTAAGCGAGTATGTATTTATCAAATAGTGGGGATGACTAGCCCTTGAATGTGCAAGTATGTGATTAAGGATTGGGATAAGAAGAGTAGTTACTATGTTCTCTTAAGCATTCACTGCTGCTAGCAAGTTGATCCATGCTTCATCATTTGGGTCATTATTCTCTATGTTCTTGACTAATTGGTTCATGTTGATCTTCCCTTATCAAACACACCTTTCAGTGCACATATTTATTCTCAGTCTTTATTATCAAGAACCCTTTATGGTGAGTGCGCTTGTCTTAGTACTCAAGCTTATCAAATTTCTCTTACCAACTACTTTGGGTATACAAAAAATATCAAATGCATAAGACATGGATATAGTCTTGACCTATTGGAGGAGTTTTAGATTAAAACATCAATTAGATAAGAAGTGAATAAAAGCTTAATCTCATGGCAAGGTGATCATTTCAGGTGTTCAAGTACTAAAATAGCAGCATCAAAGAAAATTATTTCATGTCCGACGAGTTAGGGTTGAAGATTCTAAATGCAGTTACTTTGCAAAATGTACTTGACTAACTCATCCACATTTAAGATCATCACTACATTATCGAAAAATAAACTAGACCAAGAGACTATGAACTACAGACACACTCAGGACAAGATTTGCCATATACTTCTAGTGCAATGGATCTGAAGAAATTCTACCCTTAAGGGAAGTCTTATTCTTGCATCAATTTATAGACTAATCATTTTAATCCTTTATCCTAATGTATGCAAAAAAACCTTGATATTCATAAAATAGATGTAAAGGCTTATTTTCCAAAAAATACCAATTCTTACTTACTAGCAATTAATTATGCACATAATATTTGCAAAATTTATTCACGCACCTTTACTAAACTTTTGATCAAATTAACCAACTATGACTTATAAAAATTCATAAATCATTCATAGTGATATAGGGTTAAAAAGGTACAAGGTTACATTCAATAAGCTACATAGCAGCACAGGTGTAAAACCTAACTTAACAAACCACAGTTGTATAAATAACTTGGTGAGTTAGATTAGCCAAAATTTTTTGGCAAGCTACACAAGCTTGTATGACTTCGAGAACTACCTATTAGCCCAAGCCATTTGACAAGCTACATTTGGCCCAACACATTCAGTGACCTACATTGGCCAAGGTTATGCAACAAACTACTTTTAGTCCAGGTTTACAAAGGCTCAAGGGGCTACATGTTGTCAAGTCACTCCATGAGCTACATTTGGGCCATGCATAAAAATCTTTATTCGATAAGCTATTATCAGTCTAAGCACAGAGCCTAACTTGGTGAGATATTTATTGGCCTAAGCACATAGCATAACTTGACTAGCTATTTGCCTTAAATTGCACAACAATCTAGGGGTGACTTCAACAATTAAAAAATTTATCTAAACACCTCAAATTACTTAATGAAACTGACTAAATGTACAACCAATACCAATATTCCATGTGTTTGGCTGCTATAAAGTAAAAACCAACTTTGCATGGTTGGGAACTACGAACTAAAGACCAACACCCTATGTGATTAGTGACTACAAACTCAAGACTAACTTCCTATATTTGGCAACTATAAATTGAAGACTTATACTCAATGTGGTTGATAACTAAAAACTATGATCAACACTTCACATAGTCAGCAACCTAATAATTTTATAGGTAATCTTAACAAGCTAGCCAAAGTGATCATTTGAACATTCAACCAAGTTTCTCTTGAGAAATTATGATCTTACAAAGTAAAGCAAGTGTATTTATACAAAACAAACAATGAATTGAGTATAAATGCACAAAGTAAATAACATTCAATGATAAGGTGAGTAAAAACATATCCTCATTTGATTGAAAAAAGTATTTAAGTATAAATGCGAGTGGCAAGTATAAGAAATTTTTACAATTACTATTTCCATCACTCGCATGTGTAAGAAAAAAATAATAAAAAGTAAACAAAAAAACCTAAATGTTTCTTCTATATTCAAAGCCCTCCTAACTTTAAAAAGAGCAAGCACATTGTCAAAATTAAGGAACTTGGCATTCAGCTGATCATGCCTAACTAACTTCTCAGTGACAAGGTCAGCCCCTTCCTTCAAATTCTTCCTCAAAATCTCCTTGTACTTATTAGAGTCGAGGTTGCTTGTTAGTTCAACCCCCTTCTTTTAAAAGTTTTCAATGTGGCAAGTGAGTTCAGCCTTTAGTTTTTTATTCATCTCAAAGAGGCAAGTCAACTCTAGAACTGCTTGATCCTTCTTTTCTTCCAAGCACTTCTCCTCTCTTTCAATCTTAGCCATCTTGGACTCGATGGCCACAAACTACTTTGCCAGCTTGTCATGCTCCGCTTTAGTGTCAACCACAACTTTCAATTTAGATGTATATCCTCAATTGAGTTCCTAGGTTAATTTCCACTCAATCGCCTTAAGTGATTATGGATGCATAATGTAGCTGTCTTCTAGGAAGCTCCGCAAGAAACTTATCAATCTCCATTGAGAAGAAGTCATGACCCCATTAGAACAGTAGTGTTGGGAGAATAATTATCCCAAAGATAAATATACAAATGCTCTTCAATGAGCTCCTTTCATTTATTGCGCTTCTTTCTTATTGATGTTTACAATTGCCATGCTCTTCAACCTCTTCTTGACTTGTGTGGAGTTATTAAACTTGGTCCAAGAACTAAATTACTTTAGGTAGGGTCAATTGGAAAAGGGGTAGAGCATCGTGCCCTACAAAAGTGAATAGTTAACTCACTAAATAATAAAAAATGTTGACTTTCTAATAAAGATCAAAACTTATGATATATCTATTCATGAATGTTAGTGAACTTAAGGAAAAGTTAAATGTTGTGTGACTTAACTAATAGCTTACTCTGTGTCTCCTCCTTAACAGGACTTGCTTGAGGAGCCATGACTTTGTTGATAGTACAAGTGATGGGCACAGTCGGCACTTTAAAATCGATTAAGAACTTAATGAAGTAAAGCTAGAATGTCAAATCTTATTTTTTTTGTTAAGTTGACTTTCTTCAACTGGACTGTTGAGAACTACAAAGTGCTGCCCTTATGCCTCCATACCAAGAAGGTATAATGGAAAGAGTTAGATACCAGTACAACCCTTCTTGCTTAATGAATCAGAGGAAGATTGTTATATTTTTTATTGAGTTCAGTAAAACTTTAGTGAGCACTACACAAAAGCAAAATAGATCCATCACTAACTTGACACACCAAGGAAAGAAAATACCATCCGAAAAGTGGTCAAATGAGACTCAAAGCTTGTCATCCATCATAGTTTTTGATAGCTCATCACTCTTTTCTGCTCACACTATGAATTGGAATTACCATGGTCATATTCCTAGAAGACGGTAGTCTTCATCTGGGAATCAAGAGTAGATGGCTCGTTCACCATGCTTGCCAAGAAGTTGATGGAGGTTTCAACAAAACTGTCATGACCATGTTTAAGGACGATAACTCAATGGAAAAGAACTCATAAAAAGGTGTAAGGAAAGACTCACACAAACAAATAATTACTCACTTGAAATAGAGTCACATCAATAAAAACCTCATCTAACCATGGAAAAGGTAATTATAACTAGGGTAAAAAATTCTTTAGAAATGTAGGCGTCACTTTAAGCATTTGATACACAAAATCCTAAAAAATCATTACCAATCTTTTGGAGAACCCAAATGTCACACAAAATACAATAAAACAAATCATATGCTCACTCATTGATGAGGTAAAAATCAACAAACTAGGAATAAAGCTAAAACCATTCTCATTACATAACAAACAAGATAAGAGAGTAAAATAAAAATTTATCCTTTTACTCAAATATAAGTTTACCACTCATTAAAGCTCATTACATCATTTTCTTAAATGCTTAACTTCAGGATTTGCAAGCCACTCAACAACAAGTTCGCTTACTTGATAGGTAGTCAAACATAAAATTAGTGCTTGTGATGAAGTGCTGATGAGGTCGTCACAATGATAGAGTGAGGTTAACTCAACTTCCATGGTGGCTAGTCTCTTCAACTCCTCTATGACACTCCTATTATTGAGCTCATACAATTGTTAAGAAGGACCACTATTTCCTTTAAGTTACAAAACTCAATAGAAGATGCAAAAGGAAGAGGGTCTTTATTGACATTTCCTCCCTTTTGAGGAATTATTTTATGCTTCTTTGACTCAGCTTTTTCATTATATGTCGAAGAAGGGAAGATAGCCAGCATCTCATTTAAATCTTCTAAAGTAAAACTTATTACTTGTATGGTAAAACAATCTGACACTATCAAGTCCATTTTTGATAAAGTAAGGCTTACTTTTAATGAAAAACTTCGAGCTACATAATCATCGCTATGGTGGACCACTTGGGGATCAACGGTGATGGAAATTTTAAAGAATTTTAAAAATTATAATTAAAAAGACTATTACAAGTGACTACTTAAAGGATTTATACAAGGAAAAGGTAGCCATTGATGAAGTTGATGCATTTCATCTTCATTAAGATAATGTCCTACTATAAGGTGAGTACACTACACCAACTCTACTAATGGCCTTGACAGTTGCATAGGTTTGTGAGCACCTGTTATATGGCTCACTAGACTCACACAAACTTGTCACGCTAAGCTATAAAAACAAAAAACATGGTTAAATTTTTAATTAAAACTAATATAATTACAGAGTAAAAAGAGGGTCACATACACTGGTGAGACAATCCTTGACTATCTTCTCTTACAATGACGTTCTTGCTAACCTACTCACAAAGACCATCTGACATGGAATGAGAAGAGGACATCCCTCTTCATCCTCATCAAGAATGCTTAACACTCATAAAGTCATCTTTTCAATAAGAGATGGGACATTCATAGCCATCACTCTAGTGAAACTCACCCTAATTGACAAGTACACGTAGCCTTCCTCAGCGAGAGCTGCACCCACGACCATAGTTGGCTATATTAGGGTTAAAGATCTTGCCTTGATAAAATATGCTATAACAACTTCCAACTAACCATCTTCTTGGTTTTCTTCTTTTTCTTCTAAAAATATGATTAGAGTTCGGTAGAATCAATATCACTAAGAGTCTCCTGGAAACCATATTGAGCATATGATCAATCACTAAAGAGAGAGTGAGTAATCATAGAAACCCTCGATAAGAGCTAATTGAGGAACAAAAACCAACTTTGAAATGTCAAAAGAAAATCTCAAAAGAACAAGTCAATTTTAACACAATGTGACATAAATGTCTTAACATTTTGATAAAAATTCTTTAATGATGACATTAATAATTACTTTTTTTATATTCTTCTATCCCTTTTGTGAGCTGCCACTATAAGGAGCAAAAGAATCAGCATTCCAAATTTAATACCAATTGTATACATAATAGCCTAATAAGTGAATCAACATGATTAATGCTCAGTGGCAAAGCACCAAAGCTCAAATAAAGGTTCGTGTATAAAAATAAGTAAGCTATGTAAATGCTAAAGACTTGCCAGATGCATGGAAAGAAAGACATAAGAAGGAACATGGGTGTCGACCACATGGACATAGACTTACTCATAGAAAGCATGTGTCCAGGGAAGAATAACCATCTTAGGGAGACTACATTCCAACACTCCCTGTAAAAGTAGGAAGAGTGGTTGCACCTAATTAAGCCATGGGACAGTCGCCATGATGCTCATCACTCACTAGTGAACACTCACCTCAAGTCAAGATGAGTCCTTAAGATTAACTCGACCTTTAGCCCCAAGTACAAGGAAGCCTATTTTCAAACCCTTTAAGAAGATACCAATGTATTTTCCTAAACTACAGTTGAGATGCCAGACATCGACATCAATATCGCTTAACATCACCTCAATGTTCATAAGGATGCTTTACCTATCAAGTGAAATATAAGGAAGACTGCGATGGTGCAAAAGTCAAATTAGAAATGGAGGATGTGCATCAATTTCACCAATTTAAACTCATGGTGGCCAAAATATGGATATCACCTTCCCAGAATAGAAGCACTCATCGACTCTACAATGATATATTCTATGATGAGCTTTTGTGAAGCATTTTCAAGGTATTCAAATCAAATAAACTAACACTTAAAAAAATTCTTAAATCATTTAAGATAATGAAAGATTAAAACAGTTATAAGGCTATACTCCATAAAGCTATGTGATGGTCTGGGCATAAAACTTGACTTAGTAAACCATGATTCCTATAATAACTTGGTGAGCCACATTGGCCTAAGTCACTTGACAACCTACATTTGGCCCAAGCCATTTAGTGAACCACATTGGCCCAGGTTATTTGGTAAGATACTTTCAATCAAGGTTTAAAGGACTCTAGAAGCTATGTGTTGACTTGCGCCACTCAACAAGTTACATTTGGTCTAAGTAAAAAAAGCTTATTTAAGAAGCTACCCTTATCCTAAGCACAAAGCTTGAGTCAGCAATCTACTTGTTAAACTTAGCACATGGCCCAACTTGGAGAGCTACATTTGGCCCTAATATAAGAGCCTAATCTTGGCAAGCTACTTTTGGCCTTAGTGTATATAGTTCAACTCTAAAGATTATTGAGTATAGGAATGATAAGAATGCTCAAGAGAGAGTTATAGCCCTTTAGAGGAAAGTTCGCACCCATAAACATTTTTAACCTACTCACCTTAAATGGGTTAACACAAAGTATTGAGATGATTTCAACACCAGCGGATTTCATCTAGAGATGACTAAAGTTGACATTTCAAATTATCTGATGGTACATAAGTCGATTAAAAATGTGTTGGCACTCAAGAGTATTTTTGGTGACTTTAATGCTTAGAAACTATAAGATCAATACTCCGTGTGGTTGGCAACTATAATCTCAAGAGCAACACTTATGTGGTTGGAAATTATAAACTAAGACCAACACTCAATGTGGTTGAAGAATATGATCTAAAAATGTTTCTTTGTCTAATTGGAAACTATAAACTAAGACCAGCACTCCATGTGGTTGAAGAGTATAAACAAAAGACTAACATTCCACGTGGTTGAAGACTCAATTTTTCCTTAAGTAATCCTAATAAACTAATCAATTCTCTAGTGAGTATGAATTCATAAAGTAAAGTGAGTGCTTTTATACAAATTAAATAATGAGGCAAGCACCTATACACAAAATAAATGACACTCATAAACATTCAGATGAAGTAGTGTAAAAAAATATTCATTTTATTGAAAAATAATAATGTACAAAAAGTAGGTAGCCAATATAAAAAAATGTTTACAACTATTTTTCCTCTTACTCATAGGTATAAAAGAAAAACATTACAAAAAAGAGACTAAAAAGCTTAGTTGGTGCTTCTTTCCTTGTCACTCTCTATAAAATTCAACTTTGATAGAGTGAGCATATTGTTGAAGTCAAGACACTTGGCATCTAGCTCATCATGCTTAACTAACTTCTCAATCATAAGTTTTGCACATTTCTTTAAATTATTTCTTAATATCTCCTTGTACTCATTAAAGTCTAAGAAGCCTGGCAGCACAACCTCTTTATTTGAATGTCCTTAGGACGGCAAGTGAGTTTAGCCTCAAACTATTTATTCAACTTAGAAAGGTGAGTAGAATTACCCAATCCTTCTCTTCCTCCTAGCACTTCACCTCTTCTTCAAGCTCGAGTGCCTTTGAATTGATGGTGATAACCATACCTTTAATTGTCATTTTTTTAATATAGCTCCCGAGTAGATTGTCATATCATCTCCTATGAGGTCATGACAACCAAATGTAGTCACCTCCTAAGAAGCTCTTCAAGAATATTATCCATCACCACTGAGAAGATGTGGTGACACAGAGCATAAGCTTGACTCATTAAATCAGCAAGGACATGAGTATAATTATCTTTGGGATAAATATGCAGAGGGTCCTCAGTAAACTCCTTTCTTTTGCATTGTTTTTTGCTCAGCGATGCTAGGGAAACACATAGAGTTGCCACAATCGTTGTCCTCTTCCCAGACTATTGTGGGGTTGTTAAATTCAACTTTGTCACACTCGCCTCCTCAGCCAACCTCTCATGCACATCATCAACAAATGCTGGCTTACACTTCCCTTCCTCTCCTTCTTTAAACTTGCTTAAAAATTGAAGTACTTTAGAGTTAGTTGGGAAGTGGGTAGAAATGTTGTGCCCTACGAAAAGCATAGTTATTAAAGAAAGAATATAAAGTGATGAGTTCCAAGCAAGCAAGAACTTATGGTAGTATGTTTGTGGATATTGTCAAACTTGACTAAAAGCTTGATGTTGAGTGACTTGTCCGTAAGCTTACTCGACAACTCCTCCTTAGCAGGACTCGCTTCATAAGCCACCGTAATGTTGGTAGCGAATGGGGTAGACACAGTTCACATTATCTATTCAATTGAATACTTAACAAACAATGCATAAAATGTTAGTTCTTAACTTGTTTTCCAAGCTAACTATCCTCAAGTGGGTCATCGAGAATTGCACCATCTCATCTTTGTCCCCCCTTACAGAGAAGATGTGATCGAAGAGAGTCAAGCTTCATTACAGGTCCACTTTTCTTAGATATAGGACATAAGTCATGATGCTCGCTATGAAATTTGACAAAACTTAAGTGAGCACCACAACATAGAATTTCATAATCTCCCCCATCTCAACACATAGGGGAAAGTAAAAGCCACATTGGAAGTAGTTGAATGGGATGCAAAGTTCATTAATTTTCATAGAGTTCAATCGCTAATCAATCCTAGCCACTATCATCGATAAATTAAAATTACCATGGTAATATCTGTGGAAGATTAAAGTCTTTACCTTGGGGTCAAGAATGGATGACTTGTTCGTTATGCTTGCTAATAAATTGATGAAAGCCTTCTACAAAAATGTCAGAGCCATATTTCAAAGACAAGAGAACTCATAAGAAAGAAACTCATGGAAAGAAGAAAAAGAAGGCATGCACAAAAGAACAACCACTTGCCCAAAGTAAAATCACATCAATAAAAATCTTATATAACTATAGATGATGGTATTTATAGGTAGGCATAAAAATGTTTAGAAATGTAGGTTTCATATCAAGCATTTAATGTGAAGAATCCCAAAATCATTATCAAATTCTGTGAAGAGTCAAGCCTCACACATAATGTCAAACTAAGTAATATACTTACTCGACATTAGAGTAAAAAAAAAACTTGGCATAGAAGTAAAATCATTTAGACTACAGAATAAATATAACAAGGAAGTAAAGTAGAAATATTTATTTTTTATTCAAATATATGTCTATAAGACTTGCCCTCACTCATTACATTTATTTTTTAAGTTGCCTAACTACAAAATGGACATGCAACTCAACAATAAGTGTTATGTTGCTTAGCAGATTGTTGAACTTGAAATTAGTACCCGCAATGATGTGGGAAGACTCACTCAACTCATCGTGATGACAGAGAGAGGTCAACTCAACCTTTATGGCTATCAGCCTCCTCAACACCTTAGCCAACACTACTCCCTCATAGTTCATACCTACCTCAAGGAGAGCTACTTTTTTTGCAATGGGATGAACTCAGTGAAGGAAGGAAAAGGCAAAAAGTCTTCAATGGCATTTCCTCCCTCTGGAGGAAAGGACTTATTCTTTTTTGACTCTTCACTTTGATTAGTTAAAAAAAGAGAAGCCTACCATCTCATTCAAATCTATTAAAGTGAAACTTGTCACTTCAATGGTAGAGAGAGCCATCACTACTAAGTCCTTTTTTGGAAAATGGTGGTCTACTTCTAAATAAAAGCTTAGAGCTACCAAGTCACCACCAAGAGGGACCACTTGAGGATTGGCCACAACAACAATTATTTCCACCAAAGCCTCCCCTGCATGTCAAGAAAGAAGATTGTAAATTACAAGTAAAGGAACCACTATAAGATGATTACTCAAAGAAGTCATCCCACATAAAAGGTAGCCAATGTACTTCTTCATTATTAGGATGTTCCAGTAACTTACTTATAATATGCTGATACTTAACTCAACTCTACTTATGGATCCCAAGGAACTATCTACGTGAGCTAATGACTGTCCATTGTCCTTCTTAATGAATTCACAAATACTAGTAATGCTAGGCTATAAGAATAAATAAATTTGGGTAAATTACTTTTTAAAACTAATAAAGATTGCAAAATAGAAAAGTCTTTATACTATGGTGAGTCAATCCTTGCCAGCTTCTTCTGAGTTGAGTCCTCGGCAAACTACTCACTAAGACATTTTGCCACCAAATAAGTGGAGGGCATCCATCTTCATTTTTGAATGCTTGGCACTCATAGAGTTACCTCTTTAGCAGGAGGTGGGGCAATCACAGCCTCCTCTCTGACAGTACTCACCCCAGTAAAGTTTGAGGCATTTACCTTGAATTGAGAGTCCAAGTCACCACCCTGACCAAGTGTGTCCTTTATAGCCACAAAATGACTCTACTAGGGTTAAGGAACTTGTCTTGATAGAAGGCACTACATTGATTTCCCCTTCAAGTGCCTTTTTGGCTTTCTTCTTCTTCTTTTGGAAACTTGATTGAAGTTCAGTAGTGTCAATATTACCACGAGATCTCTTAGAGGCCATATAGAGCACATGATCAATCAATAAAAAGTGTTAGTGAGTAATTAAAGAAACACTTAGGAAGAGCACAAAAGAGCAGCATCAACTAGCTTTGGAATTATAAGAACATTAATATATAGCCAGGGAATGTGAAAAATAACAATAAGAGTGGTCAAATCAAAAAAGATGTGATATAAATTTCCCAAAATATATGGCAAAATTCGCTAATAATGGCACTAATGATTACTTTTTATTTTTATTCTTATATTCTTTTTTGAGTCACCTTTATAAAAAGTAGAAGAATCAAGAAGTTAAATGTACCCCGAATATGTGCACAAGTTTTTAATAAATGAATCAGCATAAAGAGTACTTAATGGCAAGAACTTGAAATTAGATGAAGGTTCACTCACTGACCTTTTTAAAGAATTTTCCTTATGACTAACTTACTCCCCGACACTCAGGAGGACACACCTTTGCTTGGGTGAGTACCTAAAGGAGTTTACCTCTACCAAACAACTAGTGCCAAACCCTCATGCTCATATAAGAAACCACACCAAAGGACTCATCACTCGGCATACTACACTCACCCAACATCTGGAGTACGGGCAATACCCATCATATTGTAACCAAACTTTCTAATGTGTAGTTTTTGTTTGTAACCACTTATAAATCCTATAAAATGTTATATTTTCATGAAGAGAGTTGACACTTATACTCTGACCCCTCTACTTGTATTCATTTTCTTATAGTGAAATTCTCATATTTTTACAATCTTTTTTATCTAATCTATTCATGTATACTTTGGTAGTACTTTTAATATGCCTAAGTAAGGTCTTACATTATTCCACGGATAAATTTGGATTTAATAATAATAATAATAATAATATCTTCATAATTACAAATAGCCACCATTTGCAATAGTTTGAAGCCAAAACCTAAAAAGATCATAATGTTGGTGAAATACCATCTTATGCATTTTTTGATGTAGCATTCTCATTATTAAGGACTAGTAAAGCCTACAAGAAGAAAAAAAAAGAAAGAATATTACAACAAGTAATAAAAATGTTTAAAAAATGATTATATTTTGATTAACATCTATCTTAAGCATTACCAAACCATTATATATATATATATATATAAAATCTTAACACTCAATGTGAAATAGTTGAACTCCTTCTACAAAAGTCAAACTCGCATGAAATTAAAATCCATTTGTAGATATGAAAGTCTATTTATGCTCTAAAAAGTTTCATGAATTTTCATGGAATGTGGGTATTTATTTTATGAATTTCTCCCAAGACTAACCACTTAAAAAAATTGTCAAGCTGACTAGCTGGAATGACAATTCATGTTGATTAAATTTAAAAATAAAAAGTGGTATTAAACACCAATTAATATAAACAAATTACATATATAAGATTCTACTACAATTCTAAAAAATTTCACTAATTTTCCTAAGGTTTAAGTACATAAAAAAAATATAACAACCAAACTAGGTCTACATAGCCTACATCTATCCAACCACAATTAAACTCAAATTGAAGGCCTTTTAGTGGATAAATTTTGAAAGATTAATTTTTTTATATATTAAAATACATTCACAACACAATATAAAAATAAATTCTAAAAAATATCAACTAAAAAAATTTGGACTACTCATTAAAGTAGTCATGTAGGTAAGATCACCAAATCCTCCTCTTTCAAAGATCAGTAAATTTTCTTCTTTGGTAGGCTTGACATTAAGCTCCAACACCTTAAAATTTTACTTCTAAAATTCATCCGAATAGTAAATAACTATTATTGTAGCACAAATAAGTATTATATAATGTTTACACCAATTAAAACACATAGAAAGGGGAGAAAGTAAGGTTGTGAAATTCGAGTTGTAACTATCTAACTATTATCTCTTCCATGCAACCAATATAAAAGTGCACATTTGCATTTAGTAATACAAATAAATATTTTTCACTTATTTTTTCTTTAATTTATATTCATGTTTTTATATATCTCTATAAATAACACATTAAACAACACTAATACACAAATCCTTACATAAACTAATACATAAGTCTATGTAAAATCATAAAAAATAAAGTGAAATTATCTCAATATTTAATTTCACATCCTCAATGTTATTCTTGTGATTGATCCTTCATGCTCCAAGCTCTAGTCTCCTCCCTTGGCCATCTTGCTTCAAGTAATGGGACCATCATGTTTAGCATTCATTTGCCTTACTTTAGCTCTTGTGATTGGACCTCTTTGTGCTTTTGCTACACCATATAGCCCATGAGTTGGTAAAATAATGCTTGGTCTTTAAATCTATAGAGTAGAGTTTAATTAGGTTCAATAGAGCAAACATATTATATTAAATGGATTACTCAATTTAAGTTATAAATAAAAATGCAAGAGCAATGACTAAAGCCCATGTAAGAAAAGGCTTAATTACAAGAAGCAGTGAAAAATCTTATGTTTAGAATATTTTAAAATATATTTTTTAAATTTTGCATTTATTTGTCTTACTAAAATCTTATATGGAAGCCTTCAAGATGGTGTCAAGTATAGAAAATTATATCGATTAAATAAGAATTTTGGAACTCCTTTAATGGCTTGTTGACATAAAAATTGTCAATAGGGCCAAACTCCAAATCCTCTCTAAGCAACTAACACAACAAACCCTAATTATCCTATTAGATTCGCCCTAGTGATCCTTGAGATGATCTTATGTAGGAGGTCTTTTACTATGTTTTCTTTACAACTTAGACTTGACTCTAGTTAGTGCATGCAAATGATGGACTTTAAGCAATCAATACATCTCACTGATTCAATTAATTATATAACTGATCATGAGATTTTGAGGCTTGGCTTAGCCCATCTCAAAATCATTTTTGGGATTTAACCTAGGGTTTGACCCATCTACCTTTATCTCATACCCAAACCCATAAGTAAATGCATTTCTTTATTAACCCTATGAACCCTAATCATCAATTCAATCCCAAAAATATTTCTCATCAATCCTTGGGCCATTAAAACTAATGATCATAAACTTAAATTAACCATGGGCCGTGAGGTCAAACTTTGATCCTACCGAGGTTAAACCTAAACCTATTATGAGCTGAATTTAACAAATCTCTCTAGTGGTCATCAAACCATCCAAATAGCTCATGTTTATTTAAATGAACAATTAAGGGTCTGTTGGTGAATTCAATTCCATTAAACCAATCAATTGACTCTCTTTGACTTAATTTGGCCAAATTAGGCTTTTAACACCTTAATAGCTTTAAACATTATATTAACTAACCTAAAATTAAGCCAATCATTTATCTTGGTGTTGTATATACTTTTCATAATGTACTTGGGGCAATTACCTATTGGTTCAAATCTAATAGGTCATGAGAATGGGCTCTCCAGAGTTAGCTGCTGGCACCTATCATGTCATGGCCTTAAACTCTAAACATGCTTTAGAAATCATTTAAGGGTAGATAATTTATATGTCATGCTTAATCCACTTAGTATATATCTTTTGGTAGGCATGGTTTAAATGGAGACTAAGAAGTCTTAGTTCATTATATAATGATAACTTAAGCCAAACAGGTTTATAAATTCGATCTTAAGAATACTAATCATGAGATTATGTTATCACTCATCCTTTCTTTACATGGGAATGTATTCACTCAAGTGGATTTGTAAGCCTAATATATTCATAAATTCATTTTTTTAGATACCTTTATTTAGGATTCCTTTGTTCTTTTTCTTTGATTCAGGCCATAAGGTCCACCCTAGACAATACAGCTCGTGGTTGCTAACAAAGTACATTTATGTGGGTTGGGTTAACTATGTTCCCAAGCTAAATGACTACAGGCATAACAACTTAGATTGATGAATCCATGAGGTCCAGACTAAGTCTATTTTTACCTTTTCTTTAATTTTCCTCCTTTACCCATAAACTCTTTAAGCCATTCATACTCTTTAAAGAGTCTTTGGTAGTTTGGCGATAATCATCATCTTACATGGTCATGGTGATTTATCCTCTGCCTTACAGACTAACATTCAATATATAAATTATTTCATTATGGTGATTTCTGCTAAAATACAAATCTTTCTTTTGAAAGTCCCAAAAGAAGAAAATAATCTAGAATATATTCTATGTCATCATTAATTGAGAGTTTCTTAAAAAGGGTTGTAAATGTAATTAAACAAGATAGATATGTTTTCTTAGCAGAATGGGTAACCCACAATTCTTTGTTTCCCATCTACCTTGGTGAAATGCCTATACAACAACAAAAACAACAACAACAAAAATAGGCCTTTACTCACATATTCTATGTCAACTTGGTGAAATATTTATAAAAAAATTAAATGCCACAAGTATAGATAAGAACTAGAATCTAACTTAGATTCTTGTATTTATCTTGTGAAATGTTTTATTCATAGCATATGCCACTTAGTTAATGTACTTGGACCCCAAATATGGCTAGTTACCCCATTTTGGCTCCAAAATTAACTTTTTTTGTTCTATATTATGGTAGTCCAAAAGGCCTTGTAATACTTATAAATATGGGTTAATATGTGATGAATTGTCTTTAGTTTGAGTGAAAAATTTGCTTTATGGATCTTGATTCTCTTCGCATATTTATTGGCGGTTTAGCTTAATCTTTTTTATGAGATTATTTAAATTATTTTGTGCTCATTTCAATAAATGCAACTCCTCTTTCAAAATACCTTCACAACCTTCATTCACTTCCTAGCGATCAATTACCAAAAGTCTTCAAATCCCCACTAAAATCTTCAATATAGCTCTTGATCAATCATTGCAAAACAACTACCTAATCTTATTCCTCACACCACATTAAGCTCTTAAACTCACAAAACTACACAAACTACTCTAGATCATATGTTCATATTTTAAACATGCCCTCAACCATCTTTTTCTTCCATTTAGATAGTTTTATACCTATTCTCAAAAGAGATATTTTAAATTAGCCTAAACTACCTAAAACTGAACTAATTATGATTTTACTTCTACCATACCCTTTAAAAAAATCACCTTCATTCTAAAAACTACAGGACATATCCTCACATATTAAACTAAATACACAATCAATTCTAATCACACTCCCTCCAGATGTCATCCCTCTATGTTATCCTCATCATCGTCATCATTTTTATTTTACTTAAAAAGGTATTATTTTCATCTAGCTTCACTTTTTTTTTTAGGTTGTTCATATATATTGACAATCACAAATATGATTATGATTACTTAAGTGTTAACATTGTCAATAATCTTCTCAAATTTAATATCTAAATCTTTAAAGTATCACATTAAAATTTTTATGTATTTATATATCTAATACTTTAATTTCATATTTATTTAGATAAATCCTGATGTATATTCCAAAATGAATTCATAAAATATGCATTATATTTTAAATAAATTAGTGATATTTTTTATATAATTTTAAAATTATAATATTATATCAATAATATAAATATATATACAAATTTGATGATAAATATAAAAATGTTCACATTTGTTTTTGGGAAATAGAATAATGCATTGACTTAGAGTACATTTAGAATAGCTTTCTGCTACTTTACTTTTTCATAAAGCACTTAGAAAATAAAATAGTTTCATTTGGCTATGAGTTTTTTGGTTAATTTTCAAAAAGTTTGTAATGAAAAAACTGTTTTGAGAATCAGAGCTCTTAGAGTATGATGGTTATTAGAAAATTATTTTTAATTTTTTTTAAAATATTTATAACACAATAATTTTTTCAAAAAATTATTTTTTTGACAAATAGTTTTATAATGAGCAAAAAGAAAATAGACCCTGCCTTAGTTCTCGAGTACTCATAGTCTTTAGAAATTTGTTTAGTTCTTGCTGCGTTAGAGTGTAAAGTAAATCAAATGCAGAGAATTTAATTTTTTGAGTATTTGGTATGGTGCAAAGTAAAATTTTAATGTATTTGTAGGGTATTTGAAATGCATTAGAACAATCATTTTGGGTGTATTTGGAATTCTTGATTTCGTATATATCGAGGTGTAAAGTGTTCACCGCAATTCGACCGTAGGCCGCCACCATATACAGCCGACCGCCGCTTCGTGTATGCCGCTTGTGCCTCGCCAGCTCATTTGCCGACCAGCTGGCATTTCATGGCTTGCCGCCCATCGCCGTCATGGGTCGCCTTCTGTCGATCGTGGGATCTTACCATAATCTCAAAAATATTTTATTATATTTATTTTATAAAAAAAAAGAAATTCATACATTTATAGAATTTTAAATCAAATAAATTAAAATAATTCAAATTCATTATTTTTATTTTAAACTATATTAAATTTATTTTACACTTCGAGGGTCATGAGAGAAGTTCAGTTCCAAACCGAAACCCTGCCTTAATATTTAAATGGAGCACTTTCGCAAGGCTTTAGTATGTAGATAGCGAAGGCGAGGAGGCGAGGGTCATTAGAGAAGTTCAGTTCCAAACCGAAACAGGGAGAATAGCAGCGATGGCGGCAGCAATCTGCACCGGCTGCCCGTTGCGTTCCGACTCTCCATCGGTGCGTCTGTCTTCTTCGTCCTCATTCTTCTTCGGCCGATTTCTCTGGCGACGTCACCCATCAGTCACTCTCGCCTCTATTCCGTCGCCGACCGCTGGAATAGCTGGCGCCGGGTTTCGTATTGCTTGCCGGTCCTCAGCTCCTACTGCATCCCCCGTTTCTTCTTCGCATGAAAGAGGCGGTAACTTCTCTGAGCTCTCCGATACATTTTCCTCTCCTCTTTCCAGAAATTAGTTCATTTTCGTGTTATCGCCACGAGAAAATAGGATTCGAGAGCCCCTGGTTTGCAGCTTTCTATTATTATTATTATTATTATTATTATGAGTGAAATCGGATTTATTTATAATGACTTCAAAACAACCTACTTTCTCAGTGTTCCTGTCGAGTGTATGTCGGTTTTTCCTGCTTTCCTATCATCAGCGATACTTACTTGAGGCCTTATCCTCTTTGGTGTGCCAATGCCCGACATGTAATTACTTTCGTGATGTTTCTTGATTGTTGTTTTAGCCGGTTCAAAGCATACGCTTTAACAAGCGGGCTTCATTCGCTTACTTCCTTCTGTCGAATTTTGGCAATTGAAACATGTTTCATCGATGTGCATTTTTATGATATTGTTTGGTTCTTATTTGAAAATTTACATTTCTAGGGATGCAATCTTTATTTTTGGGTTGCAGCACAGTTACTTGGTGTTGCTTGAAACCATAATCTTTTTATTTTAGACATTATCAGTCTATTGTTCTACAAAACAAAATGTATATGTTTCCATGATTTGGAGAAGAATTTGAGAATCTTCTTCGTTTTTCAGGATGTTATTTGGTGCTATTTCTTGGAAAAGAATTTAAGTTTATTACTTGTTTTAAAGTTTCATATTTGTTCATTTTGTTTTAGCTTTATGTAAATGCCAATTTTGGGTGCTCTAAAATATAATGCAATTAGACACAATGGAAGTATCATACATATATATATACACATATATGAATATTTTCTTGGGAGAAGTTGTATGATAAACTTTGGAACTTTGATTTTATATTTCCCCAGAAAGAAAAAGATTGAAGGATTTTATTCATATTAGTGATTTTGACAAGGAAACAATAATGAAGATACTTGAAAAAGCCAGTGAAGTCAAAGCATTGCTGAAGTCAGGAGATCAGACATTCCAACCATTCAAAGGAAAGACCATGGCAATGATTTTTTCCAAGCCATCCATGAGAACTCGTGTTTCATTTGAGACAGGGTTCTCTTTACTTGGTGGACATGCAATATACTTAGGGCCTGATGATATACAGATGGGAAAACGAGAAGAGACCCGTGATGTTGCTCGAGTGCTTTCTCGATATAACGATATTATTATGGCACGTGTTTTCGCTCATCAGGTATGTTGGTGAGTCTCAATAAATTCAATGGAAATAGTTGTTATATTACTTTTCTTTGTTCATGACATCAAATTACCTAGTTAAACTCATTAACCTTGAGTGCTTTCCTAATGATATAAGCAAATTATTGCATTCAATAAAAAGCTTAATTTTTGTGTATATAAAAGGCTTGTTTATGCTCTTATGTATAAGTAATTGAATAAGTTTGAACCAAAGTTTAAAAACTAAATATATGAACAAGTTTAAACATTGATCTGATCATTCATTTTTGTCCATAAATATATTCGTTTGTTGTTTCACAAGTAGCTCAGTAAGAGCTCTATAAAATGGTCATCTAATGATGATTTAATTAATTATTTGTTGATTTAATTTATCTTCTTGTACCCATTTTCTCATATGATATGCACTTTAGAAAATTGTGTATGTTATGTGAGGTATATTTAAGATCAAAATATTAAATAAATAGTTAGATATATAGATTAAATTCTTTTTTGATAAATATATAAACTTGAACAAATAACATAATTTTATTTAGTGAATTATATTAATTTTAATCACAACCCATAAATCTATTTTAGTTTAATAATAAATATATGCATTTTTATATCATGAACATTGAACAAATCATTAGTTATGCTCCTTATTTAAAAAAGTGCTCAAGGTTATACCTTCAACTAAATTGTATAAAAAATGTCTTGAGGTTTAAGCCTCATTGTTAGTAGTGACACGTTGCTACATATATATATATATATATATATAATGTATTATATATATATATATATATATATATATATATATATATATATATATATATATAATGTATTACGAAGTTGTGTTGTTAATATATTATTTAATTTTACATCATATTGAATCTAATATTAGCTAATATACAACAACAACAACAAGAAGTTTTTATCCCACTACATGGGGACGACTACATGAATCCTTTTCCTCATTGTGTCCTATTAAATATCATATTCTCATTTAATTTAAATAAAATAATATCATTTTTTCCTAATCAAGTATTTTTAGGTCTACCTCTTCCTTTCTAAACATAGACCGAATCTAGTACATCTACTCTCTTAATTGGGTCATCGAGTGGTCAATATTTTATGTGACCAAACCATGTGAGATGACTCTCAAATCTTATCTACCACTGGAGCTACCCCAACCTTTTCATATATATCTTCATTTCACATTTTATCTCTAAGTGTAAACTGACTCATCCACCTAAGCATCCTCATCTCTACAACGGTAAATTTTATGCTTCTCCTTTACTGGCAAACATTCTGCATCATAAAGCATTGCAAAACTTACAACCACCTTATAAAATTCTTTTAAGTCTAAGCGATACTTTTCTATCACACAGTAGTCCCAGTGCATTCCTCCACTTCAACCATCCAATTTGAATTATACTAATAACATCTCTATTGATTTCACCACCACTTTGAGCAATAGACCCAAGATATCTAAAATGATCACAATTTTTAATAACTTGATTACCTATTGTCATAACCTCCCACTAGATCTACTACTACTGAAATTACACTCTATGCATTCAGTTTTAGATCTGCTCAAACGAAAGCCTTTAGACTCTAAGATTGACCTCCATAATTCAAGTTTTTTTAAACTCTCTCTAATCTTATCAACAAGAAGAATATCATCAGCAAAAGCATACACTTGTTTAAAATTGAATAATAAAAATCAACTTAAAATCTGCTTCAATATTTTTTTGAAAAAATCATGATGAGGCTTACACTTTATTGGTGTTATGTAAGGTTTACACCTTACATGATGTGAGGCCCGCCTCAAGGTACGATGTGCATTTTTAGATCTAAGTTTAAAAAATCAATATAAATTTAATTACTGACATAACACACACCCTAACACAAATGCAGTCAATCTCAAGATAGACATTACTCAAGCGCCTCTTCTCTCGTGCCCTCTTTGCTCTTCACACATAGTGTTAGTTATTACCATCATCATTCTTACTTGTGATGTACTTACCTTGATATTGGATAATTAGAGTGAGAGAGAAAAATTTATTATTTTAAATTTCATTTGAATTGTTATAACATTAGTTTTTACTTTGATATCTAATGTTATTTTGATGTTAGTATAATACTTATAAGTTAATGATTTGATGTCAAAATTAATATGCTACTTGATGCTTTACGTAATTTATTATTTTTTACTATATTAAAATGTTATTATGTTATATTTTAATATGTTAATAGGTTAGGATATCTCTTCATACTTTGATGTGTATACAATACTTTTTGCTTTACACAATTTGTTAATTCTAAGACTTATGCCACAAAACACTTTAAGACTTACACCTCTTCTCAGGGACAAAAACTCCTCAATACCCAATTATGCAATTAAATTTTATTAAGAACATCTATAAATAAGGAAAAAAGATATGGGCTTAAAGTTGATCCTTGATGCAATCCAACTGAAATTGAAAATTACTTGATCAATCCTCCTTGTGTGTGTATATATATATATATATATATATATATATATATATATATATACACCCTTAATGAATTGAATATACACAATATTAACTTTTTTCTTTTTTAGAACAATCCAAAGTACTTCTCCTGAAATTTTATGATGTGCTTTCTCTAAATCAACAAATATCATATGTAGATCCTTGTTATTTTCTGTATTTCTCCATCAAATATCTTAACAAATGTATAACATTCATAGTAGACCTACTTAACATGAATCCAAACTAGTTTTGAAAAAGTTTTGTATCACATCATAATGTATGCTCAATTATTCTCTCTCATAAGTTTAATGTATGATACATTACTTTAATTCCTATATAATTTGCATGCTTTTGTGCATCACCTTTATTTGTAAAAATAGAAATCAAGAAACTCTTTTTTCACTCATTTGACATCTCTTGTCTTTAAAATAATATTAAAAAGTTTAATAAGCCAAGAAATTTTTTGATCTACTAAACATTTTCACACTTTTATTGGAATATCACTAGGTCTTACTATTTTACCATATATTTTTTTTTGTAAAGCCTCGTCAACTTCGATTTTACTAATACAATGATAAAATAAAAATCTTTATTTTCATTTAGGATACTAAGATTATCAAAGTCAAACATATTCTCACAACCTTTATCAGAGAATTTATCAAAATATCTTATTCACCTATGTTGAATCTCCTCTTATAAGAAATTTTTTTTATAATCTTCATCTTTAATGCACTTTGCTTAAACTAAATCTTTATTTCTTCTATTGACTAACTTATACATGCATTTTTTTTCCTTTTTTAGTATCCAATCAATTACATAAATTGCTTAATGCTGAATTAATTTTTTGTATCATATATTACTTTTTTAGAATCCCTACATGTCATTCTATATCTTTTCTGATTCTCCGAGCTTTTATATTTAATTCAATTTTTATTACAAAACTTCTTATCTTTGATATTTTCTTGCACATTTTAACTCCACTATCAACTGTTTTTTAATAAGAGTTTTTCTTCTTAATTCTTCAATCATATTTTTTACAACTTACTTAATATTACTTAATACCGCTAAAACCAATCATATTTTTTCATCTTGATTGTCTAACTAATATAGGGAGCAAAATATATATACATATATATATATATCATGATTGTAAAAAATTTGGAAGATGTTGATGAGGTAAAATTAGAGGATAATAGAATTATCACATATGGTTACTTTTTTAAAGATTATAAAAGTGAAGATATGGCTATTGTGGATCCTTATTCTCATGCCATATTCAAATTTTAAATGTGTTTACTTTGAATCTTATTTTAAACTTTTATTTATATTAACATTTAATATTGAGATTTGTGGATTATGTCTTTGTGATGATAAATTAATTAGTATGTTGATGGTTTATGTCATTTATGAATGGATTTTAATTAATTAATTTTTTTTGTTTTAAAGCTTAGACTTCTCACTAAGGAAAAACTTCTCAGTTCCCAATTCTACCTTTTTAGTCTTTCTTAAGCATAAAGTATGCTAAAATAAATAAATATTAGTAAATAATGTTAAATAAGATTGTAAAACTTGGATTATGTTTAAGTTTTGGTTTGAACTTGATAAGAAAATAATCAAACAAGCTTAAATAAGGTAATACTTGGCTTGACTCGATTCATTTATAACCCTTCCTTTTTTTTTATAAAGGTAAGCTTTATGGATGATTGAACATTGTAACTATGAGCCTAAATGCGTTAAATATTAGGATGGTATATTTACATTTGGATACATTGGCAATAAAAAAACTATTTTTAGTGCATGAACTATTCAACTTCATGGTTCCTCTGCCAATTTATTGAGAGATTTTTATCCCTAAGTGAAGCGTCTCTATACCATAGCTAGTCCAATAGTTGATTGTGTGAGATTAATTTATTAATATTTGCTTCCTAACAATTACAACTGTATAATTCTTAATTGCAAGAAAATCTTGTTTCTTTTTTGTTTTATATTTGTATGGTAATGATATTTCAACAATCAAATCCCTTCTCGATTGGGGTTTTTTTATTAGCTTTATAAATAGAAATATGAATATAGTTTGGGCTTGCATTTCTTGTCGTCGACTTAATTAGATCATTTAGTGATACGAAGGTATGCTTATTATTGTGATATAATGGATAATTTATTTACTATCAAATATAAGTTATGTAGCACATTAAGAGAGTTATATCAAGAAGCGCTTTCACAACATTTGCTCAGCTTTTTTTTGTTTGAAGTGAATTGCATACCCAAGATGGGAGTGAATTGGTTTGTGTTTTTTACTCGACAAAAATCTAGAATGTTAAAAATGATTTTCTTGATAGGAATTTATTTGCACTGCTTGTATGAATATTTTGTTTGGGACTTAGGTGTTAGGCCCATGAGTCCTCACTTAGTATTCTAAGTTTTGATGATCACAGACATTTCTGATTAAACAATTTCTTTTCACTGATCAGTTGTGTGTGCAGGTTGTGTTAGAACTTTATTCAAGTATCAAAATTAAGCAGCTAAATTAAAAATTCTCTGTGAAAGCACAAACTATGGCAGACTGTTGAAAAGCTTGATCGAGAACCCAAAAAGATAGCAAATAATGAATGATTGCTGTTTGAAGATTCGAGTCAAGTGCAAAAAAATATGTGATCATGTATAGTATTTGTATTTTATTCATGTATTTGACATGTGAATGATAAATGACAACTAAGTACACACACTTGAGAGAACATAAAAACAAGTTTTTAAAATTAAAATTTTCAAGGAAATCGTACAATATGATCTATATTGTACTGCACGATTGTCCAATTTTGTAAATTAGTTTAGCAACTAAAATTAAATTAGTTAAGATCTAAATTTGTCAAAAATGTACTATACGATTATTCATTTTTGTTAAATTCCTAGCCAACTTAAACAAGTCGGTTAAGCCCAAAAATTTGCCAAATTAAGTTGATTGTACAGAACGATTTGGTTCGTACTGTACGATTTACTTTTGCTAATTTTTACAATTGGCATGATTAATTTAGATAATTATCAAATTAATTGATCATACAATGTGAAGTTAATCGTATAGTACATTCCTAATTTATTAACTTACCTAATTAGGGTCCTGAATTTAAGGGAAATGAATTTTTAAGGAATTTTCTTATAATTAATTTGTACTATACGATTAGCTCGTACAGGATGAACGAATAAAGACCTGAATTTTTTATTTATACTATTCGTACAATACAATCTGCAATGATATGGTACAAATAGTTGCGATTGTTTGGGACGACCTGATCATCCAGGGCATTGACCCTAGTAAATTAAACTGATCGTACAGTATGATTGGACCGATTTCTTCAATAATAAATTTAATAATTCTTTATTCAGCCTTCTCCCTATAAATACCCTCCTTAGGGGGCTTAGCCAATTAATCTTGAACGTGAAAAACTATAAGGAGAGTTAGGGAAGAGAGCTTTGCTTAGAAGAAAGGTGGGGATATCTCTTTCATCTTTTCTTCTAATGGGTCTTTATTGGTAAGGTTACACTTGATTATTTATTTCTCATTGACCTTGCCTTGAGTCATGTGTTTTTTACTTGAGATTGTGTTCTTTGTTGAGAGAACTTGTGTAATCTTTATTTTCTTTGAGAGATTTTTCTTTGTACCTCTTGCGAGGGAGTGGTATCCTTCTTGCCTTGAAAGAGAAGGGGAGTGGGAGTAAGGTTTCTCCATTACCCGTGAAGGAGAGAGGCTTCTCCAACTTAGCGTGTTGTGTTGATGGAGAGTTAGTGGATTTTAGAGGAGATCTGAAGAGTGGACGTAGGTCAGTTGAACGAACCACTGTAAATCTTGTATCCCACTTTCATTTTTGTTTCATTTCTTTTGTTTACCGCTCCTTGGCTTTAATTAGATTGATATGTTTTGTTTTTATTGTTTAAGTTTTAATTTCCTTTAAATCTAAAATTTTTAAAAAGGCACACCAATTCCCCCCCCCTTTTGGGTGTGCCAATACTTACATTAGGAAAATTATGGATGCTAACTTTAGCTTGCGCTTGATTGTCGACTGTCGGAAATCACCCAGTTGTAGTCATCAATTTCGGCGAGTTTGTGACTTTTTGTCGTCAAACCATGAGGGTTGATTCTTGCTTTGTCGATTATGGTGAGTCAGTTTCCCTCTTCTTTTATTGCCAATCGTGGAGAGTTAGTTTTTTTAATTTCCAACTATGCAGAGTTAGTCTTTTTTTATTGCCATCTATGGTGAGTTGGTCTTAATAATCACCAATCTCTCAGGATGTCGGCCGTATACTTGAGTCACCAACTGCACGGAGTGTTGATCTTTTTGATTGCCAAGTATGAGAAGTTTGTCTTCTAGTTAATAGTTGTCAATCTCTCGGAGTGTCGGTCTTATACTTGAGTTGCTAATCACATGGAATATTGGTCTTTTTCTTTTTCACTTTATTTTATTTTTTTTGTAAAATTTCAGCAAGTGTTAATGATTTCATCACGCGGATGCCTACTTGACTAGGGTATTCTTGGGCCAAGAATGACATACCAAGTTCTTAAGTTTCTCAACCCAGGCCTTATACTTGAGTCACCAATTGCACGGAGTGTTGATCTTTTTGATTGCCAAGTATGAGAAGTTTGTCTTTTAGTTAATAGTTGTCAATCTCTCGGAGTGTCGGTCTTATACTTGAGTTGCTAATCACATGGAATATTGGTCTTTTTCTTTTTCACTTTATTTTATTTTTTTTTGTAAAATTTCGGCAAGTGTTAATGATTTCATCATGTGGTGCCTACTTGACTAGGGTATTCTTGGGCCAAGAATAGTTCTTAAGTTTCTCAACCCAGGCCTTAGTAGCTTGACGAGTACAACCCTTTTTCTTGGGCTAAAAGTGGTGTGCCGAGTACCTTGAGTCATCACATAGCTCACCGAGTATTATTCCAAGTCTTTTTCGTCATTTGATTAGACAATAATCTAAGCGAGGAGTGACTTCATATTTATAATAATGTTAACAAGAAAAATATAAAATACAAAAGATGTTACTCGCTTCAGGGATAGAATTTCTTGAAATCCTTAACATTCTAGTTACGGGATACATCTTGTCCTTCATATGTCTGCAATTCGTATGCACTGGATCTGACTTGCTTCTTGATAATGTAAGGTCCATCTCATTTGTGGATGATTTTACTTATTGCGTTTTGTCGAGTTGTTGCATCAACTTTAACACCAAGTCTCACCTTTGAAATGCTTCTCTTTCACATGGCGATCATAGTATCTCATTATTCGCCTCTTTATTTCTTTTTATCTCAGTAATGCTTCGAGCCTTAATTCTTCTAGCATGTTGAGTGTGTCCTCCATTGTTTCAGAATTCGTCTTCTCCCACTCGCTAGTGTTATACTCCAGTCATTCCGTTGTTAATACTCTTTCGTTGTGGAGCTCATACTCGACCTGTAAGATAGCTTCTGCTCCATGTGATAATGCAAATGGCAAGTGCCCGGTTACGTTTGCAGAGTGGTCCTAAGGGCTCAGAGCACGGCGGATAATTTACCCGCTTAGTTTTAGCGCCTTCTACCTTCTTCTTCAGCAAGTTGAGGATTTTCTTGTTGTCTACTTTACCCGCCATTACTCCTCGGGTGATGAACCGAAGCGACCTTTAGTTGTACTCCTTGAGACTCATAGAAGTCTCTTAGCCATCTGTCGGCGACTTTGGCTCATTAACTGTGATAATTGACATAAGTAGCCTGTACTTGCAAATAATATTAGTTCAAATGAAATTTTGAGCTATTTGGGCAGTCATCTTGGCTAGTGGCTTTGCCTTGATCCGCTTGTTGAAATAGTCAATTATAATGAGAATGAACTTCCTCTGACCACTAGCTATTAGGTCCATTTTCCAAATAGCGAAGAGCCAAAGGCTTGAAATTGGTTGTAGGGGTTGTCGCGGTTGTTGTTGAAGTGGGGAAAACTTTTGGCACTGCACACACATTTTGGCTATCCTTCTTAAGAATGTGCTAGAAATATCCCTGCCTCAGAATTTTATGGGCGAGTGCTCTTTCTCCTAAATGAATATTTTTATCCTGTTACATTTTGGCCTTGTGTACACATTTGAGGTTAAGTGAAATTATTAAATGCTTCTATTAGGAGTTTTAGCTTCTTGGGCTCTTTTAGTTAAATCAACTTCGTGAGCTTTTGTTCTATGCTTGGTTGTTATGTGTAGTTGCAGATAGAAGATTGATGAGTTGGTTCTCGTCTTTGGGATGAAGTATTCCAATTTTTTATTTTTATCTTTAGTATCTTGACTGTTTAACTTTTACCCCACCCCACCAGTGAATCTCCAATGATTAGAGCTTCATGTTTAGATTGGTTATTCGTCGATTTGAAATTGAACTTGACTATGTTATGGTGATTCCTGTTGGATTTTTCAACACTATGTTGACACTCATGTTTTGTTCGCTTGATGATCTATCCATGTATAATCGCTATAAGGGTTCTGGGTTAATTAGGATGCTATGAGAACCACAGTAATTGATGAGGAAACCGGCAAGTGTTTGGGTCTTGATCATCATTCGAGACATGTAAAAGATATCGAACTCGCTTAATTCGACAGATCATTACCTCCTAAAATAATCCAATTTATCGAGTATAGACTTGAGCAGATTATCATTACGACTTGTATTGAATGTGCTTGGAAGTATGGCCAGAGTTGTCGGGTTGAGAAAATAAGCGCGAGTGTGAGTTTTTTCATGATAAGATAATTTAGCTCGGTACCTCTCAAAGATTTGCTGACATAGTATATATGCTACTGTTTTTCATTTTCCTCCATGATAAGAATAGAACCGATCGAGTCTTCTCCGACCCCTAAGTATAACAATAAGGTGTTTCCTTCTTTTGGGCTCTATAGCAAGGGTGGTGATACGAGTAGATTTTTCAGTTAACAGGAGATTTTCTCGCTTTCTAGGTCCACTCAAATCTCTTAGCAAGAACTTTGAAAAATGGTGAGCAATGTTCTCCCGCCTTAGCGATGAACCTATTTAATTCGACGACTAATCTAAAGAGCCGTTGAATCTCTTTCATTATTTTTGGTGAAGGAATCTCAATTATTGCCTTTACTTTATTTGGATTCATCTTTATGCCTTTGAGCGTGATTAAGAATCCCAAGAATTTGCCCAACTAGGCATCGAAAGTACACTTCAAGGGTTAAGGCGCATGTTGTACTTTCTTTAAAGTGATGAATGTATCCTTTAAAGTAAGCAACTTATTTTTAACAAACAAGTCGATATAAGCCTCCACATTTCTCTTTTTTTTGCTTCTTGAACACTCGATCTATCAATCTTTGATAGGTCGTCCCTACGTTCTTGAGCCCAAAAGGCATTACTTTGTAACAATAGAGTCCTTCTCCAATAATAAATGATCTCTTTTCTAAGTTGGCGGTACGCATTTATATTTGATGGTACCCCATAAATGCATCTAGGAAGTTCATTATTGAATAGTCAGCTGCCGAGTTAACGGGTGTGCTTATTCGAGCTAGAGTATCCATCATTTGTATATGCTAAGTTCAAATTAGTAAAGTCGATACATATTCTACACTTTCACTTGACTTCAGCATTGTTATCACGTTAGACACCCATTTTGGGTATTGACCTTATTTAATAAAGCTGGCCTTGAGTAATTTGGCGACTTCTTTAATGGACTCGGCGAGCAACTTTTTGTCTTTCCCATTTTTTGTTTTATTGGTTGAGCACTTTTGTCGACATTCAGGTGATGACAAGCGACATTGGTGTACCAATACCCGACATTTCTATTGTGGTCCAAGCAAATATGTCTAGGTCATCTAAGAGAGTTTGGATAAGTGCTTTCTTGTGCTCAGGGCAGAAAATGGAGCGAAGGATCTGCCCAAGGTCTTGTGCGGTAGCTATCTCTTCTTTTTCACCAAGAACTTTGACTACCTAGTTCGTGCAACATATAATTACAAAACTTTATCTTCTCTACTCGACTTGCTTACGGCTTTCAAGTAGCAAGTCCTGGATTGATTTAAATTTCCTCTGACAGTGATTTTCTTATCTTATTTGGGAAATTTGATGGCTACATGATATATCGAGATCGTTGCTCTGAATGTGTTGAGCAATGGCAGGCTAAAGATGACATTATATGTGGCAGGAGCCTCCACTATAACAAAGTTGATCATTGCTGTGAATTGCTTATCTTTTGCTCAGGTCACAGGGAGATTAATTGCCCCTTCAGTCTCTCTCATTTTGCCTGAGAAGCCATATAACGGTCCTCTTGTGGCGGCGAAGCTTAGAATTCGCCAGCCCCAGTTTGTCAAAGATGGATTTGAAGATGACATTGATTGACCTCATTGTGTTGATTAATATACTCCCAATTTGATAATTAACGATTAATGTCATGATGATGACTGCATTATTGTAAGAATTACCAATGACGGGTTTGTCTTTCTAAAAAAAAACTTACAAAAATTATAGAGGTAGGCAGCGCACATGCCATGACCGCTGAGTTAATGTCTCTAGGCCATAGTTGTTTGAGGTTTGCTTTCCTTGAGGAATCTCCTCCACCTCCAAAAATAGCAAGCACAACTCCTATAATATGGATCACATGTGCTGGGATGGTTTGTTACCCTTTTTAGTGACTTCTTTGTCTTTCCACCTAATGAATTCTTTGAGCTTCCTAGCTTTGATTAACTCATCTACTAAGCTCTTCAGGTGACGACATTCCTCAATGTCATACTCATGGTCGCAGTGATATGCATAATATTTGGATCAATCAAGGACCCCGTCGTATGTGGTGGCCATTTAAAAGTGTTTATTCTGAATGGCTTCTAATAACTCGGCCATCGCCAACCTTAAAGGAGTTGCCAGCGCGGGTTGTGAGTATTAGGCCCTTTGATAACGAGTCACGGGATTTCTAAAATCTTGTCCAAGCATAAGTGCTCCGAGTCGCCTTCTCTTATCTAGTCTTTGTGCTCGATACCTATCTTTGGGCGTTTGCTTTGAAGATCTCTTTGTTGAATCCTTTGTGTGAGTTTGTGGCGTCGGCCGTATGACCTCATTATACTTATTGATGTTGATGTGGTTGTTAGCTCAAGCAATTCGGCGAGTATTTTGGGCTGTTAAAATCTAATGGTTATCTGTAGGGTCCTTCTATTATGCTTTGAGCGAGTGCGGCTTGGGCTACCGCGGGCTTTAAATCTTTAATCTCCAGTATTTTATGTTGAAAGCGAGTGATGAATTTTTTTAAAGATTCGTCGTATTCTTGTTTCATTTGTAGAAGAGCTTGGGAACTCATAGATTATGTATTGAATAATTTTTTTAAAATTGGAAAATGAGGTAATGACCCATGTTGGGAGATGCGAGAACCATTTGACGGCCGATTCCTTAAAGATGGTAAAAAAAGACGGTACTTCATCGTATCATTCAAATTTAATAGCGACATTGTTGACTCGAAATATGTTATATGATTAGTCGGGTCTGTTCGCCCTTTTGTATAATTCTAATTGTGGATTTTGAACTTGTATGGGGGGAGAGTCTCCACGATCTTCGTGGAGAAGGCATTGGTCGGATTCACTTGCTTCCCATGCTTGTGTTCTTGTTTACTTGCGTAATATACTTTGTCATCCAGGCTAGAGGTTTCAGATAGTTCTCTTCTTGGCTGACAAGCCCGACGAGTCGTTGATTCTGAGGATCTCTTATTCTATTTAGTCTTCAGCTCTTTTTAGTTAGTTTTCTCCATAGCCGCCTACACTAGGCGAGTGATTTTGTCTTCCAAGTCTCTTAAATCCTGCTGTGTGGCAAATTGTTAGGCGTTCTGCTCCATGCTCGTTGAATGATTTTGTGTTGAGTGTCTTGCATCGCTTTGTATTCGACTCCTGGTCCTTAGCCTCATTCATAATCATAATACCTTAAAGGATGTTGAATCCAAATTTGTCTATGAAGTGAGGCATAACTCTCTGAGATATCTAAGAAATAGGGTTAGGAAAAATAAAGCAACAAGAAAGTAAAAGGAGCACAAAATTGCTTTCGATTTATTATTCTACAAAGATTTAGTACAAGCAATGAAAGCTATGACTTCCCTGAAGAAGAGAAGAGAAAAGAAAAGTCCCCTTGAAAGAACCCTTTTTATAATAGTGGAGGGAGATAGGTTATATATGTAAGTACATGCAAGGAAAGTCGAGTATAAATAAGGACTCACCTTAACATGAGGCGGGTGTTCTTTGGCGAGTGTTAAAGCTTCGTTGCCCATTGGCACGGGCAACCTATTGCTTTATTAGATGTGGCGAGTTGGTAGGTCATGATAAGGTCATCGGGTTTTGACCGTTTCTGTTTATCCGGTCTTTCTTGGTCACTCGCTAGCCAGGGCAAGTCTGCTTACATGGTTGGTGTCCATACTTTGTTTTTTGAGCTTCCTTCTTTGACCCGCCTTTACTCTAGTGACGACTCACTGTGGAGGTTATTCTGGCTTACTCGTACACTTGAAATATATATCCTTAATAACTTGAATATATGTAATATTAACTTTTTTCTTTTCTAAAACTTTCTAAAATATTATCATTGTAAGGTCCTAAGTTTTGGGTGAGAAAAATGGAGAGTTGCATTAGGCAGTCTACAACCGGTGTAAAACTCATCAAAAAATTATGACATGAATCCTTTAATGCATTGATTATTCAAGACAAATTATTTTTTCCCTTCTAACATATTACTAAAACTAGTTTTCACTATTAACGATACAATGCATAATGATGAAACAAACAATTAATAAGTAAATATACTTCACATGCTACAATTTATATTCACATTCAAGGGTTGTAATGTAATGAATTTTAAATGGTGCATATATTTTATAGCATGAAATACTCAACAACAACAACAACAACAACAACAACAACAACAACAAGCCTTAATCCCACTAGGTGGGGTCGGCTACATGAATCCTTCGTCTCCATTGTGTCCTATTATGTGTCAAATTCTCATTTAATTCAAGTATACTATGATCATTTTTTATACATCTTAACCAAGCCTTTTAGGTCTACCTCTACCTTTCTTAACATAAGAAATCTAATGCATCTACTCCTAAGTCATCTGGACCGACGCTTTATGTGGCCAAACCATCTAAGCGACTCTCCTAATCTTCTACCATAAATACTCATTTTTCTGTACTTATCTCAACTTTTATGTTTTCTCGCACCATAAGTCATTGCGTCTTACCACCATCTTATAAAATTTTCCTTAAGTGGAACTTTTCTATCACATAATGTGCCGATGCATTCTCCACTTCAACCATCCAACTTGAATTCTACTAATAACATCTCCATCTATTTCACCATCATTTTGAACAATAGAGCCTAAATATCTCAATCGCCACTCTTATTAATGACTTGATCACCTAAAGTCACAACACTACCATTAAAACTTCCACAACTAAAATTACACCATATATTCGCTTTAGATCTACTTAAACAAAACCTTTAGACTCTAAAGTTGACCTCCATAATTCAAGTTTCTATTGGACTCCTCTCTAGTCTTATCAACAAGAAGAATGTCATCAAAAAAAGCATACACCAAGGTACATCTTCTTGTAAATGCCTCGTAAGAACATCCATAACTAAAGTAAAAGATAAGGGCTTAATGTTGATCCTTGATGTAATCCAACAAATAGGAAAATATTTTGTCAATCCTCCTTGTGTTTGGACATAAGTAATGCTCTAGTATACATATCCTTAATGACTTGAATATAACCAATATTAACTTCTTCTCGCTCTAGAACTCTCCAAAGAACATCTCTGAGACTTTATCATAAGCTTTCTAAATCAATAAATATCATATGTAGATCCTTCTTATTTTCTCTATGCTTCTCCATCAAACCTCTTAACAAATGTATAGCATCCATAGTTGATCTACCCGGCATGAAACCAAACTGACAGAGAAACTTCAGATCACATCGTAACTTATGCTCAATTACTCTCTCCCATAATTTTAATGTATGGCACATTAACTTAATTCCTCTATAATTTGCACACTCTTGTGCATCACCTTTATTCTTAAATATAAGAACCAACAAACTCTTTCTCCACTCATCTGACATCTTTTGTCTTTAAAATAACATTAAAAAGATTTGTAAGCCAAGAAATTCCTTGATCTCCTAAACATTTCCACACTTCTATTGGAATATTATCCGTCCTATCGCTTTTCACATTTCATTTTCTTTAAAGCTTCACTAACTTCGATTTACTAATAATGATAAAAAAATGAAATTCTATTTTTGTTTAGGTATTAAGCTAAAATCAATCGACTTTCATCCTTCATTGAAAAGTTTATTAAAATATCTCATCCACCTATTTTCAATATCTTTTCTAAGAAAAGACTTTATTATTTTCATCCTTAATACCCCTCATTTGAACTATGTCTTTACTTCTCCTATCTCTTTGGTTGGCTAACTTATACATACATCTTTCACCTTCTTTGGTATCTAATCTATTGTATAAATCACTAAAAGCAAATTTTTTGCATCATATCGCTTTCTTAGAATCTCTACAGGCCATTTTATATCTTTCCCAATTCTCCTAGTTTTTACATCTAAACCAAGTTTTATAACAATGCTTCTTATTTCTTATCTTTTTGTACACTCAAGTAAAAAAAATTGATTGGGGCTAGTTTCACTTGTATTGAGTACATTTATGGTGCTGCTAGCTAATTGGTCCACATAGATCAAACCATAAAATTGCCAACAATCATATAAACATTTAACACATCAATGCAAACTTATTTGTTCTAAAATAAAGGAATTTAAATATGAGAGGATAGATGTTACCCACTGAAAATAAAATATTTACTTGTCGTCAGGTTGAGGAAACCTTAATCTAATCCTTGTATGCTTTGCTTCTCTTGGATTTTGGCTTTAACATCAACATTGATGGAGATACTTAGGTGGTGGGCTTAATGTGATTGGTATGGTGAGCGTTTGTTGGTTGTGAAGTGGTGATAAGATTAGAGTGAAGCAGGAATGATTAGAGGAGAAAATGCAGAGGGAAAATAAGGTGTTTGCTAAGAATGGGGCGGCTTATGTTAATTATTTGGTGGGATTGGGTGGTGGAGAGGATTTAAATGAAGGTTGTGATGGAGAGGTTGGTATGAGGCGTGAAGGGTGTAAATGTGGAGGAATCAACTTGGGGTGGATTTAGAGGGGTAAAACTCTAGAGCTTCAAAGGATGGCTTAGCTTTGTAGGAGCAAATCAAAGCTTTGCGGAAGGCTCCTAGCAATGGCAGTGGATGTGTGATGATGGCATTTGTTCGGAGGTGATGTTAAAATGTAGGCAAGGTGGCCAAACCCAAAGCCTTTAAGCTCTGGGACCATTGATGTGAACGCAAACTCAAAAAGGTGGCTTGGCTAGTGTTGAATGAGAGAGTAGGGAGAAGGGTGATTGGTGATTACTTAGGAAGGTGTGAGGGAGATGGAATTATAGTAAAATGCAAAGTATTAAAAAAGGTTATCAACCTCACTTCCTCTGCAAAGGAAAAATGTCAGCAGAAGTCACTAAACCACCAATCTCAAGAATCAAGCCATCATGTAAGATTTTTCAAAGAAAACTTTTTTCTAATTTTAATTTAGCTAAATTTTTATTTACACAAGTTTTATGACTTTAAAAATACATCATTTAAAACTCAAAACCAAGGGAGGGAAGGAGTGGCCAGCTTTTCTAACTTGGCAGATGAGGTGGCGCCTTACATGGTGCCTTGAAATGTGAAAGAGGTTGAGGCCAATTTGTGGATCTTAATGCATGAGTCATGTGCCATCTTTGGACGTCCATTACATGGAGATAACACCTTTTGGACATGAATTATCATCCCTTGGTTCATGTAACTGCTGCCATTTCTCCAAGCACATGACATACTTCTTTAGTTGACCTTGATGGATTATGTCACATACCCATACTACATCCACGATCTCCTAACCAACTACTAATAATGTCGAAGTAGCTAAGCTCCAAGATTACAATAACACTTTAAAAATTTCAATAATAAAAAAGAGAGAGAATCAGATAATGCAATTCTTCATGGACATGTTACATCAAATAGTTTTATTTATTTATTTTTATTATTTTTTATTATTTTATTATTTATTATTTTTTATTTTTATTTTTTATGTTACATCAAATAGTTTCTATATCTTGACATTACTGAAAGTAATGCCCCTAGTAACAAGTGAAATATAACTTCTAGTAAATTCACGGATCACGGATTTCTTTGCAAATTTTTCTGTTTAAAGCAAAACTCTTCCAATGCAGTTTTTTTGTCATCACTTCTATGTTATTTTAGTTTATCAGTTATCAATTTAAACTGCTAGGTTTTTTGCATAAATACATTAAAAGGATATTTTTGTATATGTACCATTGAAACCTTTCTTGTTTATTAAAGTAACTCCTAAGTGTTTAAAATGAACTACAAACCTACGTATTTACATTTGCAACCATATTATAAAACATTGTGCAAATTGCTATCACATATTACTATGAAGCTGTGTTTCTGGATGAGGATCTAACACGTCAATTGACCATTTATCTTTCATCGTTATTAAAGTGTTTGGCTGTTTATTCTACGACATAAAAGTTTTACAGTGTCCATTCTTCGCATATAAATGCAGGATATTCTAGATCTCGGAAAGTTTGCATCAGTCCCAGTTGTGAATGGTCTGACTGACTATAACCACCCTTGTCAGATAATGGCTGATGCGCTGACAATAATTGAGCATATTGGCCAGCTGGAAGGAACAAAGGTGAGTAACTCCTGATCTCTCTAAAAATCTCGGTATCTATTAGTTCTACAATTAACTATGATTCTAGCTTATTCTGAATTGCATTAATAAGGGGCAGAAGGTGATGGTGGTGGTTAGAAGATGGTTAAGAGATGGTAGGAGGTGCTAGTGGTGAGGATGAGGGGTAAATTCTTCACCACATTTATTTGTGGAAATGGGTTTATGGATGCTAATTTGCTAATCATGATTTTGGAATATCTAAATTTCATGGAGAACTATTTACTCAATATATGGATGAAGATAACCTCAACTTGAATGAAGACATATTAAGAGTGGTCTTAAGCATGTTGGGATAATGGATGGAAGTCAAGCCTAAATATAGAGAAAATGAATTGATGGAGAGTAGAGATAACACCCTTATAAACTATATAAGTAAAGAAATGCAAGTTATGAAAGAAAGAAAATGCATTAGTCATTCATTATTGAAATAAAATACAATGTAGCACCTCATCAAAATTAACATGTATGATAGAGCCACTTAGCTCTGTCTCTGAGCAAAATGCAAAGACATCTTAAATAATTTGTTCAAGTTATTTTCTAATAAAATGCTACTCATATTTATAGCCAATTCATGGTAATTAAATGAATAAATAAAAAAATAAAATCCCTATGGATCCAATCTTATATTGGTTGTATTTGAATTTTAATGTTCTAATTTCATGGGATGACCATACATTTTTTTAATTTGAATTTTGATTTCTTTCATTATTAATGTTTCTTTTGTGTAAGTCCTTCAATTTAAGTCTTAGTTGAAATTTGTTATTTATGGAGGAATCCCAATTTGAATTTGACATTCTTCCATTAATACTTTTTATGTTACTCCTTAATTTAAGTCTTACATGAAGTTGTCCCAAAATGAATTTAAACTTGAAGGAGGTGCCACCTATTATGATGGAGAGAGACAAATGCTGAATTTGCTTTGATTTCCCCTTGGTATGCTTGGTCATTTATGTCATTTTTATGAAAAAAAACATGTAATTTAAGTGCCACAACAATGCAACATTTTGATTACAACCTAAGTGTTTGAAAATAATTTAAAATCTTCTCTTAGTTTAAATAATGATATTATTGAAAATTTTTGTTCAAAGATAGATGTTCTAAAATTTGTATTCTTCTTCTTTATTAACTCTCCCATTATTGAATAACTCTTCTCCAGGAGAGTTAAATATTTGATGACAGATTAATGTAGTGCTTGAATCATTAGATGCTTTGATGGTTATTAAAAAGAAATTATGATTCTCTTTGTTAAAAGAAAAATAATTTAGAAATATAAAATGTAACTAAATCTAAAGTGAGATGGATAATTCTTCTTAATCACAAGAAATAAAATATTTTATTCAAATAATTAAAAAAAAGTGTTTAGATTACTAAACTAAGGAGTAACAAGAGGTCATAGCATTTAACTTCTTAAAAAAGATATCATAAAAAATAAATTTTAGATGAAAAGAAGTCAATCAGGAGTTTGAATTAAAATAATAAATAATCATTGAAGAAGAGAGGAAGCCATCGAGCTATTCTCATATCCAATAAGATGAATCTACTTTAGCTTTTAGCAAAAATGATAAAAAAATGAAATGTGGTGGTGAGAGGTGGAGGGTGAAGGGTAAAGGCTTCAACAAAATCATTTATGGAGAGTGGACTATGGTTGTGAAGTCATGTTTAGCATTGCTATTCATGACTGTGAAGTACTTAAATGTACATAAAGAGCCATTCACCACCATTTGAGTGATGGAAGATCAACTAATCATGTGATTGAATGAAAATGTGCTAATAGTGGATCTTAGCCATGATGGAATAATGGATGGAAGCCAAGCGTAATCATATAGGTATAAGATCACATGAACTATGATAAAAAAATGCAAGTTATGAAAAAAAGTGAACTACTTTTTTCATTCAGGATTTAAATAAACAACAAAATATTTTTCTATTAATAACTCACCCAAGATTTGTATCATAGAAATCTACCTATTCATATCTCTAAGCAAAATATAAAGGCATAATTTAAAACCCAAGTGTTTGTGAATAATTTAAAATTTCTCTTGCTTTGTTTGGGAAAAGGTTGGAGCAGCTCCAGGGACAGATAAGATTAGAGAGAGTCGCCTTAGATGGTTTGACTACATAAAGCGTCAGTTATCCAATGACCCGATTAGGAGAGTAGATGTATTAGATTTTAAAGGTAGGTAGACCTAAAAAGATTTGGTTAGGATGTATAAAAAATGATCTTAGTTTATTATAATTAAATGGGAATTTAACACATAATAGGACACGATGGAGAAGAAGGATTTATGTGCTGATGCCACAGTGAGATAAAGTTTGTTGTTGTTGTTTGTAAAGCTGATAAAATAATGATAATTATTAGATTTTTTTTATCTAACAAATGATGCGTTGAAACTTATATCATTGTTTGATATCACAGATTGTCTATGTTGGGGATGGAAACAATATTGTGCATTCATGGTTGCTGCTAGCATCTGTGGTCCCACTTCACTTTGTGTGCGCTTGTCCAAAAGGCTTTGAACCTGATGAGGAGACTGTCGAGAAGGCCGGGGTGCTGGTATCAGCAAGATCGTGATAACTGATAATCCAAGGGAAGCAGTTGTGGGAGCTGATGTAGTCTATTCTGACGTCTGGGCTAGCATGGGTCAAAAGGAAGAGGCTGCATTTAGAAGGCAAAAATTCCAAGGTTTCCAGGTACCATACGATAAACTTTGCTGCTCTCAGATATCAGTTTGTTGACATTTTTTCTTCACTTGCGTTAAATTTTTTATTTTTATTTCAAAATGAGTTCATTCTGCATGGACTATCCAACCATGAAATACTAATTTTAAACCTTATGGGATTTGGATCCAGACTGCATAGAAATTTGTTAGGAGAATGGATGGCACGATCGTGTTACTCATTGAGAATATTTTGAGTTATCTTTACAAATTTCGTTTATGATATGATATCTTAAGACCAGACACTTAAACCGGCCTATTTCTAGAATATCTCAGTCTCAAATATGTTAATCATCCTGTGTTTGATTATTTAGCTTTTTGCATAACGGTATCTGTCCGCCTAGCACTGTGGCTTTTTTAAAATTATTACATACGGCATCTATCTTAATTATTTTATTTATTTAATATTTTGAAGTGTTATCCAAGCTTTAATCATTTGAGGATGAATCTTCAAGGTCCCTTTCTTGGCCCCTGATTTGACAAATTATTGTATAGGTTGATGAGGCGATGATGGAATTGGCGGGCCCGAAGGCATATTTCATGCATTGCCTCCCAGCTGAGAGAGGCGTTGAGGTTACAGACGGTGTCATTGAAGCTCCCAACTCCATTGTTTTCCCACAGGCTGAGAACCGTATGTATGCTCAAAATGCCATTATGCTGCACCTGTTTGGGCTTTAGAGTTTTTTTCCCGCATGTAGTCATCAGTGGATGCATGTTAGGAAATGTAGTTTTAGAATTAGTTCAGGCTTTAAGGTACCCATCATGGTTTTGTTTGTTGGTTTCTGGTTGTAGGCGCTGCTGTTGCTTGTTGATTTCATAAATCATTTAATAATAATAGGTTTTACCTACTTATTCTGGATGTTTAGGCCGATGCTTTGTTCAGAAACTTACTCTTTTTTTGAAAATTTTTTTGACCAAATTTAATCTTAGATTCATGTGATTTGAACAAAGGTTGATTGCGTTTCAAAAAGTTAAGAAAATTCAGATATGATTGCTATGAAAGACATTTACATGGCATATAACTAGAATGTGACTTAACTTTTTTGTTTTCTGGTGAGTATTGGAGCAAGATTAGATTTTAATAATGATGCAACTTATACAAATTCCTTTAATTTAAATTAAAAGAACTATTCTGTGATTTTCTTCACACATGTAACCCATCTTATCTTGGCTTCAGCACTTTTTGGATAAGTTCTTAAATATCTAGTTTACCGATATTAGGGCTATAACTTGGATCAAGCTAAGTTAAGAGTTGGATTTAGGAGTGTACAATCGGTTGATTTGGACTGATCGATTTCTCAATTTCTTAAACCATTCGGTTTGGGAATCTAAAATCCCAAAAATCGACCCTTTTACAATTTTAGGAGGATTTACATACATACCACACAATTTTATGTATTTATATATTTAATACCTAAAGTTAGATATTTATTTATCTAACATTTTTTTTATATTTAAAAAGGTGCACTTCATTTTTAAAAAGTGAGTGATGATGTTATTTTTGATGTGATATTGAAGATTAGGATATTATATATATATATATATATATATATATATGTATTTATAAATAAATTGAAGTTTAGGTATTTGATATGTAAATATATAAAAATTGTATGGTATGTATATAAATCCCCTAAAATTTTATATAAATCAAACTGATCTGAAACTTTTTTTTAGATTTTAGATTTGGTTTAAAAAAAATGAAAATTTATGTAAGAAGTATGTAACACTAAGGATAAGGCTCAATATTTTAGTGGATGAATATCAATTAATTCAAAATCTTAAGCGAATGAGTAAGAGTTGATACTCAAGAATTTTTTTTTTAGATTTGCCATAATTTCAAATTTACTATTGAATTTTACAAATGCAAAAGATCAATAGTCAATTTCAAAAATAGTAAATATAGAAGCACCTTTGAAGAAAATTGAAAAATTAATTTAAAAAGGAACCTATTGCTCTAAAAATGCACAAAGTGTAGTCATAAATGGTTTAATATAAAATGTGAATAATAAAATATCATTTTTACTTAATTTTAATGATTAAAACATTTGAAAGAACCTAATATTCTTATATAACATTACAAAACAATCAAATTAACTTATGTTTTCTAATGGTTATGTGCTATGGGAAGTATAAATCATATAAAAAAGAATGCAAATTCACCACATGCATGATAACAACAATATTTCAATTGGATATTTCACTCATGTTTTCATGATTGAACTTATCTCATATGGAGTGAAAAATTGAAGTTCGAGACGGGTCAAATTTGAATAAGCATGTTAATAATGAAATTTGCAATAATAATAAAATTTAGGAAACAATAGCATTAAAACATCTAAGAAATAATAAAAAGTAAATGTTATCTATAAATTGTTGATCAAAAGAAAATGATGCAATAAGGAAATTCATAATATATACAAAATAGAAGTCACTAAGATCAAAATTACAAAATATAGTTTACTCAAGACATATTCATAGACTCTCAACTTGCATATTATAATGTAAAAAAGAAAAAAAAGATTCTTAAATCTCTTTATTTTCTTTAAGTGCCAATACTTTATTGATATGTTGAATCATTTGCAATCTTTGATAGATCTAGAAAAGTAAAATGAGTAATTAGTTTTAGTAATAATATATGTATCAAAAAAATAAAATTATGTAGTTTGTCAAAATTGAAACATTCATCAAATTTATCAATATTACGAATATTCTCCTCAACATTAACTGGATCACTTGTGTGCTTTGTTCTCATCCAATTTTGAGCACATAAGAACTAACACTATTTTTGGAGACAAGGAGCTTCTAAATGCATCTAGAACACGACCACCAGTGCTAAAAGTAGACTCAGAAGTAACAGTTGGTATTGAAACAGCCAAAATATCTCGAGCCATTTGAGATAGATTGGAAAATCGAGATGCATTAGCCTTCCATCATGTTAAAATTTCAAAGCTATCTTGCATAACTTCAGAGTCTTCAGTTAAGTATTTTTTTTAAGTCTATTTTACTTTCAAAGACATCTCGATTATAATTATATCTCTTGAACTTCTCAATCATCATATATGTTCTCCCACCATCCTTTGAATCACTATGATATTCAACAGTATTATGCTTCAGCTCATTAGTAGTTTCCTCCCTACTTTTGTTAGATGTCTTCATCTTATAATCATAAAATACATCCATACCAAGTAAATCTTATGGCTTATACCAAAGCAATTCCCTTAGAACTTGGATACATATCCATTACTCAAATTTAATATATCTTAGCTTGAATCGTGGATCAAGCACAGCTACAAAATAAACATTCATGTTCATCTTATCAACACTAGCCTAATATTTATCAAATTTTAATTTCATTTTTCTAGTCATGGTACTAACTTCAGGATCATTATGAGATTCTCAACTCTAAAGCACATGTTGGATCTCTGCAATTTCATTAAAAATGTATTTGATGTGACATATAAAGAACTTGAAATACATAGAATAAGCTCATAAAATCTTTTTAGGAAAGCAACAAGTCTTTTTGCATTCTCCCAGTCAACATCACATGGAACATCACCCTAAATTGCTTTTTCTTCCTTCTCCAGTTCAACTCTAAATTATGGATCAACCTCTTCATATTTCTCAAAAGCTCTTTGAAACTGAAGCGCTGAGCTCAACATCAAATATGTAGAATTCCACTTAGTTGGTACATCTAAACACAACAAGCCATTGCTTTAAATTTTTTTAATTTCAATGCATTCTTTGAACTTTTTAAGTCTTGATGGTGATTAGACCAGGGCATTGTGCAGGCTGGGCTTGGCATGGTCCTGGCTTATTCGAGCTTTGACTAGTCAAAATGGGCTCGGGCTAGGCTTAAGCCATGTATTATCTAGAATTTTATAGCCAAGCCTACCATTCAATGAGTCAGGCCCGCCCACGGGCCTTTAAAAGCTCTTTTTTTTTTAACAATTTTAGATTTTTAAATTAAAAATTTATCATATTAATCAATTTGTTAAGTTTTTTTCTTTTGCAAAAAAGTAGGAGTTGATCATATTTAACAAACTATAATCTTGAATTGATAAAAATTAAAATTTATTTAGTATAAATTATTATATTATTTTAAGAGTTATTTTAGACTATGTGAGTATGAGTTAATAAATAAATATGGTTGCTAAATTAATTTTTTTGGGGCCAGGTATCAAGTGGGCTCGGGCTTTGACCAAGTCAATGAGAGCTCGGGCCAAGCCAAGGCTGACAAAAATTCTATTTTTGCACAACCAAGCTCGCCCATTCTAAGCAGGCTTATGGCTGGCCTGTTGGGCCACCCGCTAACGCCTAGGTCTAATGGTGATTTCTTAAAGTACCTCACTGCTGCTCTGACACAATGTATAGATTTACCAAACTCTTTAATTCCATCTTGAACAAATAGGTTTATGATGTGTGCAATACATCTCATATATTACAATCAAGACTGCTTTTTTCTCATTTTGAAAATTTCTTATGCAAATGATTGATAATATCATTATTAGAGCACATTATCAACTGTAACTATAAGTATTGCATTAATATCTCATTAAATCAAACATTTTTCCACCTCTTATCCAACAATGTCACCTCTATGATTATATATTGGACAAAAAATAATGATTCTTTTGTTCAAATTTCAATGACACTACAAAATTTCAATATTTAAATGATAATTCATCTACAATTACCATTATTACTAGGCTTTTCAAACAGCTTCTTTGTCAAACCTCTAAGTTTTAAGACTTCTAGTATTTTCCTCACTTTAGCATTAGCTGCAATACTAGTTGAGTTTGACCTTTTGTTTTCATATTATGAGGATTCTTTTGACATATTGAAAGATGTATTCGTAAAGTTGTATTATTAAGCTTTGTATCACTATGATAAATCTTCCCACGATAATTACATATACGTTTTCTCTCCCTCAGAATTTGATAAAATGATCTCAAATATCAAATCTTGGTCACACATCCTTTCTTTTTTCCCCCTCAATTGATGATTTTTTACTTGAAGCACTTGCATCATAAGAGACATTATCTTGGTTTATATGCACTTGATTCTAGGAAGACCCAATCATATTTGAACTCTCTCCACGTTGAGACATCTAATCAAACTATGATGAGACAAATGGAAGAATAAATTTTATGAGATTAAGTAATAGATACATACAAAAAAATTATAAAAAAATTCCTCAAAATAAGAGTAGAGACAATAAGTGATAAAAGAGTTATGTTATAAGAAATTATATAATGTTAAAATTTCATGATTGCAGTTTGAGCATTTGTTAATGATAATGAAGTGTGACCACCACAATCTAACGGGATACATATTCAATTGCAAAGAAAGATAAAATTCAATATTTGATAATTCAATTGCAATGAAAGATACAAAGACCACCACCACAATCTAATGGGATACATATTCACCACCCAAAGGATTGAGGATACAATTGCTATAATCTAAGAGCTAAGAGAGAAACTTTTATAAAATAAATTCAACAAAAGACTCCTAAAGAAACCACCAACACAAAAACCTAAACATAATAATGAGCAAATATATAAATAGTTTAATCATATATTTTAAAAAATTAGTAAGATTTTTTTATTTATTTGAAATTTAAACTATATCTTTCCGAATAGTTTAGTCATCTACATCACATCACAAACCTTTATATATTCACCTCATAACACATTTTAGAAATATATTTCAGATAAATAGCTACATGATGCAATCGAGTAAATTCAAAACAACCAGCTATTTCATAATAAACCTTAAACATAATGTAAGCATTGAACATAAAACTGTAATCATGATATGAAAAAAATAAACATCTTAATATGCTGCTTTGTGTAATCACCGGCCAAATAGAACCCTTCAATTGGGCTTCTTTGCAATGGGCGAGTGAAAATGTGGTAGCAAAAAAGCGAAAAAAATAAACATCTTAAAATGTGGTAGAAATAAAGAATACTTGAACCAAAAAATAAGCATCTTCTTGTATGGAAATGAGATTTTATTGAAAGCCTTGCCATAGTTTCAAAAAAATAATAATAAAAAAAAATAAAAAAAAATACAAGCCTAAGATACATATCGTCGATACCGACAGTCCGACGGCGAGGGAAGAGGTCTTTGCATGGCTGTTCGGCAAGAGAGGCGAGGAGGTTTTGCAAGAGAGACAAGGAGGCTATGCGATAAAATCTCTGTAAGACGGGAGGGCTTTGCGAAATCGAGACGAAACTCGGGAAGGCTTTGATCGCTTTGCCACAATGCCATCGAGAAAAGAAAACCTAGTGTCGGCGTCGATGCTTTGCTACCGAGAGTCCAAGATGGGAAAGTAATCCGTTCGATCCTCTCGGCCCTCATCTCTCATCTCCTTTCTACGTGCTGCGTGCAAAGATCACAAAAAAAGAAGTCGAATGCCGAATGTAATAAAAACTAAGGAAAATAGGAAATAAAAACGAGGATTTATTTGGTTTTGCCCTAAATCGGTTTGGCCACGAACGACGACAATCGCGACATGGCCCGAATTTTGGGCTGAAACGAATACGAAATGAATAAATCGATTTTATCGGTTTATAAAAAAAAAAAAAAAATATAAAACTGATTTACAATCCGAGAACTAAAAATTAACAAATCTACAACCGAAATCTAAATAAAAAAAAAAAAAATCGATCCAAATTAAAATATTCTGTTCTATTTGATTTGGATTTTTGATTTTAACTAAATAAAGCACACAACACACCTCTAGTTGAACTTGATTTAATAAATGACTCATGAGATCAATTTGTTAAGTTATAAATTAAAGTTCAGCAAACATTATCTCGGCTCATTAACTTATAAGATAATTCAAAAATATTAATATAAAAATATTTAAATAATTTAGAATGTAGTAGTATGAGTATAAAGTTGTTTAAAGTGTTTTAAAATAATATCTTATTTATATTAAGTAATTTATTATTATGATTATTAGTTGTGAAAACTAAATCAGACATATAACCGGAGAGTGTGAGGTTAAGGGTTCATGGATATATATATAAATATTAAAATGATTATATATATATATATATATATATATATATATATATATATATATATATATATATATATATATATATAAAAATAATGATAATTTAAATATATGATAAATATATAATAAAAATAAATAAAAATATGTAAATAATATTACTAATAATTATAATTTTAAAGGTTGATATAAAGCTCATTTAGTTATAATTATTGTCTATTATAAATTTAGATAAGTGTAATAAAAAAATATAATAATATAAAAGATGGAATAATATAAATATGCAATAAAAATAAATAAAATAAATATATACAGAATATTTTTAATAATTATTAATTTTAAGATTGATATAAAATTTAATAAGATATAATTATATCTATATTATAAACTTAATTATTTGTATATTAAATATATTTAAAATCTAAAAATTATAATATAAATTTATAAATATAAATGTAATTTATAAATTTATCATAAGAATCTAATTTATTAAAATTCTAGTTTATAATAAAATATAAAATAAAAAAATATTTTAAAATCTTTATAAAATATAACTAATATATAAAATATTTAAACATATTTTTATAAATCATGATATATGTATATAAAAATATTTAAAATTTAAATTTTTTGATAATGTTACTTTATGAATATAAATTTAATTTATAATATAAAAATATAAGATATAAAAAGTATTTTAAAAATTTTATAAAATATAATATGTAAAATATTTACAAAATATTTTTATAAATTTATATTCTTAAAACTTTTTTATATTATAGATTATAATTTATAAGGAAAATATAAAATTAATAATTAAAATATTATATTTTTATTGATATATTTTAAAGCCCATTTGATATTATTAAATCTCACATTATATAATTCAAAATTTCAAATCCTAAAACCTAGCTTAATAAGTTTTTTCATATTCAACTATTTTAATCCCATATCATAACAAAAAAGTTGTGTTACACTCTTTATATTGAATATATTATTATTAATTTATTTTAAGCTCATTTATAATGAAAAAAATTTGTTTAAAATTTATATTATTTAATATAAAAATATTTAAATTAGATATTTTATTAAATTTAATATTTAAATAATTTAATTGAACCAGTCGGTTTTTCAAAACCGTAGCCGGTTCATCGGTTGAACTTACAGTTCGGATCGGTTTTGATCGGTTCGATGCAGAGATTGATTTTTGAAAATATCGGATCAGCCTTATGCCCGGTTCATATTGAAATTATATATATATATATATATATATATATATATATATATATATATATATATATATATATATATATATATATATATATATATATATATATATGTGTGTGTTTAATTAATGGTTACCTTCTTTTTTAAAGCATTCAATCACATGGCTGGCCAAATTATCTTTTGCCTGTAAATTTTCAATATTTTAAATTCAAATTATTTTTTATCATTTAAAAATCATGTGAAATTAAATCTCGTTGAAATTCAATTCAAAACTTTTAATTTCACGAAAGGAGATTTAATTTAATTTAATTCAAAATTCTTCCTCTTTCTACTTAGCCGTGGGGTGGTTCGATAATTTTCTAAATAATATACTGAGAGGATGTCATACTTGGCCTCGGGAAGCTAAAACAAAATAAAGAGGCATTGAGAAAAAAAAAAAAAAAAACCAGAAATAAGGTTTCAAGTGTTCTACTTTTCAAGAAAAAATTAAAGGCTGCATTCAAAGGGGGAAATCCCTGTTTTCTACGATCCTAAAGGGCCGCTTGGGATCATTTTTATTTTATATTTTTATTTTGTTTTATTTATATTTTATTAAAAATAAAATTTATTTGATTATACTTGTTATTTTTAAAAATATTCAAAACATCTTTTAGATATTTTGAATATTTTTAAAAATAATATTTTATTTTGAAAATAAAAAATAAAAATCACATAAAAATACTCTAAATAAATATATATTTAAAAACAACATAAAAATAGAAACAAAAAATAGAAAATAAAATTGATCCCAAATAGCCCTTAAGTAAAAGGGATAGAGCCATCTTTCTTCATCGAGTAAGCTTGATTGTTATTTCTTTAATGAGTTTTTTCAAATTCTTTTTGGATATTTGTCAAAAATCTATTTGGTTTGTTGTTGAAATTCATTTGAATTCTTACAACATTTTATTTTGAATATTTCTTGAAATCAATTAGTTTTTTTTTATTGAAATCCATTTAGTTTCTTAATAGAAATCCATTTGAATCCTTTCAAAATATTATTTTGAATACTAATTGAAATTTATTTGAATCCATACAACATTTTCTTTTGAATAGTTGAACTGAACTTAGTTTCTTATTGAATCAATTTAAATATTTTCTATAATTTTTATAAACTTATTGAATTACATTTAGATATTTGTTAAATCTAATTAATTCTTTTTTATGGATCTTATATGATGTTTTATTGAACTTCATTTAAATGTTTGCTGAAATTTATTTAGATATTTGTTAAAATCTATTTAAATTTGTTTGAAATTAAATCTTCCATTTATTTTAATGTATATGTTTTAATATAGATCTATGAAGGTTTTTATTTTATAATTTATTTTTTAAAAAGAGACTACTAAATGAAACAAAAAGAAATATTATATTCAATGATTTATAAGTGGATATATTTGTTTATTTATATGCTTATAAGTAAACTATAATATGAGAATGTTATCTAAAATTTTAAAATAATAAGAGAGCTTCATTTTAAAATGCGATTTTTATAAAATATGATATTTTACTTATTAAAGGTCATAGGAAGAATTAATGACTTTCAGCCATTGAATTTAATGACTAATTTAGTTTATTTAAAATGCACTCTTCTAATTATTTCATTCTAATTTTAATTTAGATAAGAAATTAATATGTAGAGGATTTCTCTGTCCTAATTGTCATAAGATTTTTAATAGCTTTTTAATTAAATTTAAATATTTAAAGGACAAGGAAAGATAATTTCTATCACATTAAAATCTGACATTATATCATAGCTTAGTTTTCAAATAAGATACTCATGATTTTTTTTAATTTTTTTATTATATTTAATATAATTTCTAAACTATTTATTATAGAAAGACTCTAATTGAAAATTTATTTTTTACTCAAATAAAATTATTATATAATTTTAACATTATTATATTATTAGAATTACATACTAATTTTTTAATTTATCATTCTAAATTTAAGGTTGTTGTGACCACAATTGATATAATTAACATTCAGATCAGATTTAAAAAAAAAATTTGATTAAGGGTGAGATCATAACTACACATTACAGGTTATCAGATATATGAAAAAATCAATCCATGATAGAACATTATTTTAACACTAATGATTTTATACTTTTATTTTTTTTTTTAAAGTGAAGTTTAATATACAATGTACATGTTAGAATTTCAAAATAATTTTGGCATAAATTTATGATACATGATAGCTCATCATGATTGTTTCTTTCATTATCTTATTCTTTTAAGATCTCATCGAAGAGACAAGCAAATTATGGATCAAAATATATATCTAAATTCATCTAGATTGAGTTAGATCAATCTCGGTGATTAAAGTAGACTGAATTCAAATAGGTCGACAACGGACCAACTCACCACAAACAAGTAGCATGTATATAATGGACTAATCATCGATAAGATTATTAAAGATTTCATCATCTCTTATTCGCCCCGCAAGCTGATCAAGGCATATGCCCATGTTGATTTCATAGTAGGTTTCAATGACTCGCAACGCAAAACCATTAGTCCTGAGCAATTGTAGTATCTCTATGTGGATGGAACCTCTAGAAAATTAGGAATGGGAGTGGGTATTATCTTAAAGAGTCAAGAGGGAATCACCATTACCTAGTAGTAAAAATCTAGTTCAAAGTGACTAACAACCAAGTCAAGTATAAAGCTTTACTCACTGAGTTGAGATTCTTCGAAGGACATGATGCCAAAGACTGGACGATCTACTTGGACTCTCAACTAATGGTGAATTAGGTCTATGATGACTTCAAGGTCCATTAAGAGATACTACAAAGTAACCTATTTAAGGTTAAGATCAAAATTAGAAAATTGAAGTACATTAGAATAGGGAAAATACCTTGGGAGAAGAACCAAGTTGTTGATATACTTTCACCATATCAAGCATTTAGGAAAGCGAGCCACTATAGATTAAGGAGGTCAAAGCGTCAAGTGGGTAGATCATTTCATAAAGCACTTGAAGACAAGAAAGCTTAAGCCAAATATTGGTGACTCAAGAATAAAGTAGCTCAATACATTTTAGTAAGGGAAAAATTGTTCAAAAGGTCGGTCACTTTTAGCTGTGTTAAAGAGAACGAGTAGAAAAAAAGTATTAAAGGAAGTGTATTAGGTGAGTGCAGAGCCACTTCAGAGGAAGAATACTCACCCACAAAATTCTTAGGTCATGTTATTTTTGCGTGTTGACTTCATGAGCCCCATCTCATATGAGACTGATTTTGATGATGATAAAAACATGTTTAAATGTTACTAATCAAGTTAAATTTAAGTGTGTATAAAAATTTTTCAACTCCTGGTTCTCCAATTATGTCAAATTCCTAAAACTTTTGGACATGGACTCAGTGAGAATTTTTCTAGGAATTACTATATTAGGCAGATGAAAAGCTCACTAAGATAAAATAAATGGTTCATTCAATTTTAATTTCATCATTCTAAAATTATTTATATTTCTTAATATTTTAATTTTACAATTATTCATTAAGTTATCTATTTTAGATAGTATGAACTAAATACATGAATTAAGTTCCATTAAATGTATGTTCAAGCAAGATAAATTATGTTTAAACTTTATTATATAATTTCCATGCCATTCATAATTTTTATTCATATTTTTTAGAGCATGAAAATTAAATTATGCTAAAACTATTCTTTTTTTCTCTTATTCTCTCTGATATTATTCTTTCTTCTCTCTCCTATTATCATTTTCAGCTTAATATTATTTTGGCTGAATTTTTTAATGCATCTTATGTAATAAAATGTGTGAATTTCAATCAAAACATTTCCATATAATATTCACTCATTTTTCTTATTTTAAAAATTCATTTATTTTAATTTTTGAATTCAAACTTTTTTATTCATGACATATACTTGCTAAATCAAATAATATTTTTTATGGAATATGTTGAACGTCTCAAGCATGATTAATTATGATTATTTAGAGCATAATTAATATATTACAAGTTATTTTAAATTTAATTCAAATCAACCCTATTTTTCAAAATAATTACTTTTTTTAATTTGATCTATTTTAGGAAAGTATTAGGTGGGTCGGGTACTTTGCTTTGAATTTAACAAATTTATATATTATTTAAACATTCAATAAGTATATACTACAATCAACCTTGATCTAAATTGATTCATGCATCAATATGAGGATTTTTTATTTTTGGAAACTCCTTTGGCCGAATTAATTAAATGGATTTTCCATGGATTTATTTTATTCAAAATTTTCACCTTCATATCTGAACCTTCTTGGCCGAATTTCCTATGGGATCTCCTCTATCTTTAGCCATGAATTACATAGCAAACATTTCATATTGGGTTAAAACAAATTTGTAAAGGAGCCTATTGAAGATCTCATTGACAGATTCTTATTCCTTTGAATTTGAATTCAAATTGATGCCTAATCAATTTCCCTCTCATTGGATCAGTTTTAGCCCAACCCTAGACTCCTCCCTTCTCTATTTAAAGAGCATTGCTTCAACTTAAAAAATGTTTTAAAAAACTAATATTCTCTCTTGGTCTCTTGCTCATCTTCTCTAACTTGGCTGATCCTTGCAAAAACAAATACTTGGAGATTTTTGGCGATTCAAGTGCAAGCATTCCTTGTCATTCTTCTATTTCCCTTGGACATTTATTTGACTTGAAGATTGATTCAAAAAAGTGAAGGTTTGTTGTGTTTTCTCCTTTGGCTGAAAGCATCATAGCATTGGTTTTGAATTTCTAAAGTGTTAAGTTCTTATTTCTTTTTATTTCTTATTGGCTTTGAAGTTTACAAGGTTATTTAAATTATCTTGTGTTCATTCATCTCATAACCTTTTGCTCTTGTTTGTCCAAGAACAAACATAGAAGATTAATTTGTTTTAGACTTAACTATTTGATAATCCTTTGATTTCTTGTTTGGCCTAAAGCTAACATAAGAAGATAAATTTATTTTGTGCTTAACCATTGGATAATTATTTTGTTTTTTATTTGGTAGAAGTCTCTTTCAAAGGTTTTTAATTTCTTAGCACTTAATCATTTGAATATCCATTGTTTATCCCTTTAGCTTAAAGTTTCACATAGGTTGGTTATATTTGATTATGCTTAACATCTTATTTTATTACATTTTCTATTTGGCCTACCACTCCTCCTCTTGCATAAATTAGTTTGTGCTTATTGATTATTTATCTTCAATTGGTTTATGTATATGTTATGTGATAGCATTCTTGTGGTATCATTCAAACCTTTATTCAAGTGATTATTTAGGTATTTAAATTTGCACATATATTTATCATTTGTGTAAAAATTAGCTTGTGTGAAAAAGAATTCAAAGTGACATTTTGTGATTGCATTTTAGTTTGCATTTTAAAGTCATACAAGAAAATCATTTCAAACTTTTTAAAGATCATTCAAGCAACATTAAGTTACTTACTTGCATTAAATATTTGATTGAAGATCTTGTTTCAATTTCAATTTAAAGTTAAAGTTAACTCTCTTTTTCATTAATATTCAATTGCCTTAATATTAGTATAGATTGGGTTGTGAGTGCAAAAATATTTTAAAATTGAGAGTTAGATTTGTATCTTCTTCTTTGCCTTGTTTTGATTTCTTGTTGGGTTGTACTTGCCCGTTAAGGAAAGTACGTGCTGGGTTGTACTTTCCCATTAAGAAGAGTACACGTTGGGTTGTACTTGCCCGTGAAAGAGAGTATGAGAGATTCGTTATAATCTCAACTTTATTTTAGTGAATTTCTAGCCTGGCTGGCTAGGTGTGGACGAAGGCTAGTTTTTGGGGTTTGACTGAACCGCATAAAAATCTTTGTGTTATCTTTCTTTACTTGCACTTTACTTTTTTGCTATTATTTTTCTATTGTTTCATTTCACTAAAGCATTATCATTAAATGTTTAAGTCTTCTACAAAAGATAAAATTAAATTTTCTGAAATTTATTTTAAAACCCAATTCAACTCCTGGTTGTACTTGCTAAAGGAAAGTGCGTGTTGGGTTGTATTTGCCCATTAAGAAGAGTATGCATTGGGTTGTACTTGCCCCTTTGAAGAAAGTCTGAGAAATTTGTTATAATCTCAACTTCATTTTAGTGAATTCCTAGCATGGGTGGCTAGGTGTGGACGTAGACCAATTTTTGGGGTTTCGTTGAACCACATAAAAATTTGTGTTATCTTTCTTTACTTTTCTGCACTTTACTTTTTTGCTATTATTTTTTTATTATTTCATTTCACTAAAGCATCATCATTCAATGTTTAAGTCTTCTACAAAAGATAAAATTAAATTTTTTGAAAATAATTCACCCTCCCCCTCCCCCCGCCCCTTCTCTTCGGTGTTATAGCTAAGTAACAATTGGTATCCTGAAGGACAGTCTACACATAGACCACTTTTACTTGATAATATTCTGTCTGATTATTAGAAAAACCACATTAGTACTTTTATTCATGGATAAGATTCTAGAATGTGGCATATGTTGACATGTCAGTATCGCACACCCACTGTTGATATGAATGGTTTAACAATTGATAAATCTTTTGATGAATAGTCTGCTTTGGAAAGAGAATTGGATGAATTAAATGTGAAAGCTTGTAACATCTTTTATTGTGCTTTCCTTCCCGATGACTACATGAGAATTTCCATGCTTACCACTACAAATAAAAAAAAAAAAAAAAAGAAAAAAAAAAGAAAAACTGATTCTTACTTATGAAGGTACTAACGAAGTTAAAGATACCCACATAAATAGGTTAGTACATGAATATGAATTATTCAGCATGTTACCAAATGAAAGTATTTTTGATATATAACTCACTTCATGAAAATTATAAATACTTTGCATTCACTTGGAAGAAAGTATAAAAATCTATATTTGATTTCTAAAATTTCAAGATGCCTTCCAAAAGATTTGGATGCAAAAGTTACTACTATTAGGAAAGCTAAGGATTTAACTACTTACACACTTGATCAGCTTCTTGGTTCTTTGATAGCATATGAACATGTTATTGCACAAAGGTATCAAAATGAATCTTTTCAAAAGAAAGAAAGAAAAATTAATTGCTTTGTTGGTGGAAAATAGTTGTGAAAATTTTATTTCATGTTTAGATGCTGATAGTGATGAGATTGCTTTATTTTCAAAAAGGCTAGGAAATATGATCAGAAACAAAAAGCACAGGTATGAAAAATATGAAGTACATAAATTACCTACTAAAAGATTGAATGCAAAAGAAGGGATGGTCTGCTTCAATTACAAAAAGCCCAAAAATATAAGAGGCGAATGTCCAAACTTAGCTGAAAAAGAAAAAAAGCTAAAAGAAAGGAGTCTTGAAAAAAATAAAAAGCCTCAAAAGAAAAAGAAAAGAGCACTTTGGGCAAACTCTGATTCAGAAGGATCAAGTGATGACCCTATAGAGGAAGAAGCAAATATATGTCTTATGGATGATGTGGATTCTACTAGTGAGGTAAGTGAAGATATTTCTTCTGAAGAATTAGATGATGCATTCAATGAATTAGCATATGAATATAAAAAGCTAAAAAAAAAATCAATCTATTAGAAAAATGAAAAGAAAAATTTAGAAATGCATGCTTCATATTTAAAAAAAAAATAATATGTTGAATTAAAGTCTAAGAATGATGCTTTATTAGATTAATCAACACTTGTGGAGAAGTTCAAAAAGAAATTTTTTTTAGTTCATGCAAAATTAGATTCTTGTAGTAAATTATATTCACATGCATCTTTTGTTAGAAATAAGTCATCAGATGCATCAAGATCATTTAAATTTAAAATTTATGCAAATACAAATGTTATATGTAATTTTTGTAATAAAAAGGATCATATATCTTCTGATTGTCATGTAAGAAAATCTCTATAATTTCCTAATTCAAAATTTATTTGGATGCCTAAAATTAAAATATCTACACATACAACACAACATTCATTACATATCTTTTCATTTGGATGTGGAACCAAACATGTTTGGGTTCCAAAAGTTGACCCCTGATTTTATTTTGTAGGAATGCTTTCAAAGCAAAATCAAAGAAGGCATGTGGTACTTGGACAATGGATGTTCAAGACATATGACATGTGATAAGTCTAAATTTTATACTGTAGAATCTTGTGAAGAAGGATTTGTAATTTATGGTGATAATACTAAATGAATGATAATTGGAGTTGGTTCTATTTCTAAGGATTCAATTACTGTAGATAAAGTTTATTTTATTAAAGGTTTAAAGATATAATCTTATTTCTATTAGTCAGTTATGCAATAAAGGATATAATATTGAATTTCATGCATTTTTTATACTATTAGAAATAAGGAAATTGTATTGCTTGTTGGTCGTAGATATAAAAATATTTACCTTATTGATTTTGAAAATGCAAGCAAAATAAATTTAAACTTTATTTTAAAAGTCACTTAATGATGTTTGGTTATGGCATAAAATGTTGTGTCACATTAACATGCATTCTTTAAACAAAATTGCAAAACTTGATCTTGTTGATGGTTTTCCTAAAATTAAATTTTATTATGTTTATATTTGTGATGCATGTATTCATGAAAAATATTCTAAACATTCTTTCAAAAATAAAAATATTATTTCTACAACTAAACTGTTAGAATTATTGCATATGGATTTATTTGGTTCTGTTAGCACTACTACTTTAGATGGAAAATTATATGAATTTGTTATTGTTGATGATTTTTCAAGATTTACTTGGGTTATATTTTTAATTCATAAAAATGGTGCTTTTGAACATTTTTAAAAAATTGTTAAACATATTCAGTGTGATAGAAGTCTTTTTGTTAGTGAAATTCAATTTGATCATAGTGGTGAATTTGAAAATAAAATTTTTGAAATTTTTTGTGATGAATTTGCTATTAAACATAATTTTTTTGGTTCTAAAACCCCTCAACAAATAGTGTTGTTGAAAGAAAAAATTAAATTTTAATTGAATTAAGTAGAGCTATGCTTGATGATTATAAGTTGCCAAAGTATTTTTAGGCATAAGCCATTAACACTGCATGCTATGTTATGAATCGTGTTTACTTAAGATTTCTTTTAAATATGATGCCTTATGAGTTGTTATTTGGTAAGAAACCTAAGATTAGTGATTTTCATATCTTCGATTGGAAATGCTTCATTTTGAATAATGGTAAAAAGTCTTCAGGAAAGTTTGATAGTAAATTCGATGATGGTATCTTTTTAGGATATTCTTTGAATGGTAGATCTTATAGAGTTTATAATAAAAGAAAAATGATTGTTAAAGAATCAGTACATATCATATTGGATGAAAATTCTATATATCTTGTTAAAGATGATGTGATTGAAGAAGAGGTAGATGATTTTAAGAAAATGAGTTTGGAAGAAAATATAGATGATTCTTTACCTAAAGATTGAAAATTCAATAGGAATCATCCAAAAGACTTGATTATTGGAGACCCCTCTCAATGAATTAGAACTAGAAGATAATCTAAAGAAATGATAAATCATTTTGTATTCTTAACTGAGATTGAAACGAAATCAATAAATGAAGCTTTGAAGGATCACTATTAGATTGTAGCTTGAGAAGAAGAATTAAATAAACTTATTAAAATTGGCGCATGGGAATTAGTTCCTAGACCACAAGATCAAAATATTATAGGAACCAAATGGGTATTTAGGAATAAGTTAGATGACAAGACACATTGTTAGAAAAAAATACTAGACTAGCTGCACAAGGATATACTCAGATTAAAGGGATAGATTTTGAAGAATCCTTTGTCCCTATAGCTAGATTAGAAGCTATTATATTTCTTCTTTCTTAGGTATGTTACAAAGACTTTAAATTATTTCAAATGGATGTAAACAATGCATTTTTTATTGGCTTTGTAGATCAAGATTTCTTTGTAGAACAACATCTTGGTTTTGAAAATGCAAAATTTTTGGATCATGTTTTAAAATTGAAGAAAGCATTGTATGGATTGAAACAATCTCCTAGAGCTTGGTATGATAGATTGAGTTGCTTTCTTATAAATCAAGAATTTAGAAAGGGTAGAGTAGATATCCTATTTCTTAAGAATTTAGGTGATGATTTGATTATTTTTCAGATATATGTGGATGATATTTTATTTGGTAAAATAAATGAATATTTTTGTGTTGAGTTTTCATCTTTGATGTTTAAAGAATTTGAGATGAGCATGATGGGTGAACTCAATTTTTTCTAAGGACTTCAAGTTAAACAACAAGAAAAAGGCACTTTTATTTGTCAAATTAAGTGTACTAATGACTTGATAGAGAGATTTAATATGAAAAATTATTGTAAGGCTCCCATGAGCCTCTCTGCTAAACTTGATTTAGATGAGTTATGAAAACTAGTTGATCAAAAACTTTATAAAAGTGTGATTGGTTCTCTTTTATATCTTGCTACTAGTAGGCTTGATATTATGTTCGCTGTATGTTTATGAGCTCATTTTCAAGCTATTTTTAAAGAATCTCATTTAATTGCTATTAAGCATATCTTTCATTATTTAATTGGCACTTCTAGATTAGATTTTTGGTATCCTAAAAATTCACTTGATCCCGACTTTGCAGGTGTAAAGTAGATAGGAAAATCACATCAGGAACTTGTCAATTTTTAGGATCATCCTTAGTATCTTGGTCATCTAAAAATCATAACTCTGTTACTCTTTCAACTGTTGAAGCTGAGCATATAGTTGTTGGAACCTGTGTTGCTCAGGTTCTTTGGTTGAAGCAACAATTAGAAGATTTTTGAAATTATGCTAGATCACATTCCTATTAAGTGTGATAATACTAGTGCAATTTGTTTGACAAAAAATCCAATCAAACACTATAAAACTAAATACATAGAAGTTAGACATCACTTTATTCGAGATCATGTGAGTAAAAGTGATGTGAATATTGATTTTATTAGCACATATTTACAAATTATGGAAATTTTTACTAAATCATTACCTGACCTAAGACGCATGTTAGGCTCCAAGCATGTAATTTTATTACTGTTCATGGTTAAACCTTTTTGATGTTATCAAAAGGGGGAGAAAATAGTATGTTGTTTTCTTTCCCTTTATGATGCATAGATTTAGGGGGAGCTTTTTCATGTTATACTTATGATATATTCCTATTTTATTTTTCTTAAAAATGTTAAATTATTTAAAATCTTATTTATTTACTTGCTATAATTTCTCTTTAATGCAAATTATATTTCTAAAGGTCGACTATTTAACACCAACATATGTTTTTCATCATTAAAAAGGGAGGAGATTGTTGACTTCATGAGCCCAATCTAATATGAGATTAATTTTGATGATAATAAATACATGTTCAAATGCTACTAATCAAATTAAATTCAAGTGTAGGAATAATTCTTTAGTTCTTGGTTCTCCAGTTTTATCAAATTGTTAAAGCTTTTAGTCATGGACTGGGTAGAAATTTTCTTAGGAATTACTATATTAAGGCAAATAAAAAGCTCACTAAGATAAAATAAATGGTTCATTCAATTTTAATTTCATCATTCTAAAATTATTTATATTTTTCTATATCTTAATATTATAATTATTCATTAAGTTATCTATTTTGGATATTATGAACTAAATGCTTGAAATAAGTTCCATTAAATGTGTGTTCAAGCAAGATAAATAATGTTTAAACTTTATTAAATCATTTTAATGCCATTCATAATTTTTATTCATATTTTTTAGTGCATGAAAATTGAATTATCCTAAAATTATCCCTTTTTTTCTCTTATTCTATCTCCTATTATTCTTTCTTATCTCTCCTATTGTCATTTTCATCTTAACATTATTTTGGATGAATTTTTTAATGCATCTTGTGTAATAAAAGGTGTAAATTTCTTTCAAAACATTTGCATATAACATTTCCTCATTTTTCATATTTTAAAAATTCATTTATTTAAATTTTTGAATGTGAATTATTTTGAATTAATTTTTGAATACAAACTTCTTTATTCATGACATATACTTGCTAAATCAAATCAAATTTTTTATGGAATATATTGAACGTCCAAGCATGATTAATTATGATTATTTGTAGCTTAATTTATCTATTGCAAGTTATTTTAAATTGAAATTCAAATCAGCCCTATTTTTCAAAATAATTCCACTTTTTAATTTGATCTATTTTAGGAAAGTTTTAGGGGGCTGGCCACTTTGCTTTGAATTTAATAATTTTGTATATTATTTAAACATTAAATAAGTATATAGTATAATCAACATTGTTCTAAATTGATTTATGTATCAATTTTTCATTTTTGGAATCTCTTAGGCCGAATTCATTAAAGGGATTTTCCATGGATTTATTTTATTCAAACTTTTCTCCTTCATATCTAAACCTTCTTGGTCAAATTTCTTATGCAATATCCTCTATATTTAGCCATGAATTACATATAAAACATTTCATATTGGGTTAAAACAAATTTTTAAAGGAGCATATTGAAAATCTCCTTGACTGATCCTTATTCCTTTGAATTTGAAATTCAAATTGATGCCTAATCAGTTTCACTCTCATTGGACCAGTTTTTGGCTAACCCTATACTCCTTTCTTCTATATTTAAGAGCCTCACTTCAACTTAAAAAAGGCATCAAAGAGCTTATATTCTCTCTTGCTCTCTTGTTCATCTTTGCCACCTTGGTCGATCCTTACAAAGCAAATACTTGGAGATTTTTGGTGATTCAAGCGCAATCATTCCTAATCATTTTTTTTCTTTCCCTTGGAAATTTATTTGGCTTGAAGATTGATTGGGAAAAGTGAAGTTTTATTGTGTTTTTTTCCTCTAGCCGAAAGCATCATGGCATTGGTCTTGAATTTCTAAGGTGTTAAGTTCTTATATATATTTTTATTTCTTCTTGGCTTTGAAGTTTACAAGGTTATTTAAATTATCTTTGTTCATTCACCTCATAACCTTTAGCTCTTGTTTGGCCAAGAACAAACTTATAAAGATCAATTTGTTTTATGCTTAACAACTTGATAATCCTTTGATTTCTTGTTTGGCCTAAAGCTAACATAAGGAGATCAATTTATTTTGTGCTTAATCATTGAAAAATATTTTTATTTCTTGTTTTGTGAAAGTCCCTTTCAAAGCTTTTTAATTTCCTAGAATTTAATCATTTTAATATCCATTATTTATCTCTTTGGCTTAAAGTTTCATATAGGTTGATTAAATTTTATTATGCATAACATCTTATTTTATTGCATTTTCTATTTGACTGACCACTCCACCTCTTGCATAAATTATTTTGTGCTTGCTGATTACTTATCTTCAATTAGTTTATGTATATGTTATGAGATAACTTTCTTGTGGTATCATTCAAATATTTATTCAAGTGATTGTTAGTTATTCCAATTGCACATACATTTATCATTTGAATAAAAGTTAGCTTGTGTGAAAAAAAATTTAATGTGACGTTTTGTGATTGCATCTTAGTTTGCATTTTAGAGTCATACAAGAAAACCATTTCAAACTTTTTAAAGATCATTCAAGCAAAATTATGTTACTTACTTACGTTAAATATTTGATTGAAGATCTTATTTTAATTTTAATTTAAAGTTAAAGTAAGCTCTTTTTTATTAATATTTAATTGCCTTAATATTAGTATAGATTGGGTTGTGAGTGCAAAAATATTTTAAAATTGAGAGTTAGATTTGTATCTTTCTCTTTTACTCTTCTTGATTTCTTGTTGGGTTGTACTTGCCCATTAAGGAGAGTATGTGTTGAGTTTTACTTGCTTATGAAGGATAGTATGGGGGATTTATTGTAAACTCAAATTTGTTTTAGTGAATTCCTAGCCTGGGTGGCTTGGCGTGAAGGTAGGCTAGTTTTTGGGGTTTGATCAAACCACATAAAAATCTTTGTGTTCTCATTCTTTACTTTCTTGCACTTTATTTTCTGCAATTATTTTTTTATTATTTCATTTCCCTAAAGCATTATTATTAAATATTTAACTCTTCTATAAAAAATAAAAATAAAATTTTTGAAATTTATTTTTAAAACCCAATTCACCCCCCTCTTGGGTGTTATAGTTAAGTAACATTGAAACCTTTGAAAAGATGTTGAAGACTTCACTATAAGGTGTGAGTAGTATCAAAAATTTATATCCATGCACTACAACCCTCATGGTAGTTGAAGCCCATCACTAGCCCTTAGCTATTTGGCCTATGGGGAATATGATGTTGATGGTGGGATTAGATCACTGAAGTGATCTATTTGGTAGATTATGAGGTCTTCTAAGATGCTTAGGGGAGTAAGGTTATATAATGTGTAGTTTAATTTCAAGTGAAATTAGGGTTTCTAAAGGTTAGAATCCTAACTTCATATAATTTGATCTCCCTCACTAGAGATCCAAATCACATGAAATAAACAAAAAATGGTAGGGTAAAAAGTATATATATATGCTTTGAAAAGTTTCATAAGTTTTTAAAAAATTTCATAATTTTTCTAAAGAGTTTTTTTTTTAAAATTTGTCACTTGAAAATTAGATTATGGTAGCAGGTTGAATTGAAATTTGGATAGATTAAACTCCCAAAAAAGTTAAAAAACATGATCAAATCAACACATGGAGGTTGTGGAAAATTAAGTTGAAAATTATATGAATGATTTGATAAATATTTGTGAAGTTTTGGTTTGCCAAATGCAAGCCACAAATAGACTAGGTCTTGGAAAATGTAAGTTCAAGTTGACCCTTGAAAGTGGATTTAAGATGGAACTTGTGTAGATAAATTATAGATTTGAATTTTCTAGGTTAGAGCACAATCTCAAGAACAAAACACTACAAAATATTTCAAGGAAATCATAGCGCATAAAGTTAAAATAAAAAAAAGGGGGCCAACCACTACAAAAGATTACAAGGAAATCATAGCGCATAAAATTAAAATAAAAAAAAAGTAAAAACACTACTTATTAATGTTGTGTTTAGAAGTGAATCACTAATTTCTCTTCCATAGCTAGCCACCAAGGTCTAACCAATGAGTCTCTTCACTCAATTATCTTTACAAAAAAATATCAAATTAACCTTCATTAGACATGAACAAATGTTTTTATACATTACTAATAACTCTCTTGAAAAAACTCCCTTAACCAGCTTTAAAACTACTTGAAACTGAACATCGTAATACTATAGCACTGTCTTCTCTATCTCTAAGGTTAAATCTTCAAAAACTAACACTATGACACTCTAGATAGAAACTTAAAAATGATAATACATGAAAGTTACATAATTACAACTACAATACATCCATTACATTTTAACATTGAAACACACATTACATATGATAATTTACATCACACGACATCTCATATAAAAGTTTCCCTACTAATCTTCATCCATTAAATTTCAAGTATTCCTTGAAGTTCTTCTTTTAAGTTCTTGAATTTGGTCTGTTTCTTAACTTGATTAGTACCTTATGCACATCATAATGGATCTCATTAGTCCTTTATCACTTGTAGTGGTCAACACAAGTTTATCTTAGTCTTGATCAATTATTTTACTAGATGAATCAAAGCCAAGGCACTCATCAAAACCAGTACCTTGGTAATAAAATATTTTATATGATTTAGCATAATTTGTAGGCATGGTTTATTGATGGCTATCATTACTGATTGTTAGTAACTATGACACCCAAGAAGGGGATGATTTGGCTATTTTACAAGTTTAAAATCAATTTTAAGTTTAACTAAAAAATTATTTTCAATTTAAAATGCTGAATTATTAAAAATCACATAGTAAGAAAATTAAATGCAAAAAAATTAATAAACAGAGACAACTAACACTAGATTTTTATGTGGTTTGATCAAAACACCAAATTGGTCTACATCCATAATTAGCCACCTTGGCTAGAATTCCATTATCCCAACTAAAAACCCATTATAACATGTACTTCCATATAATGGGTACAACCCTAATAAAAAACATGTACTCTCTTATAACATGTTGAGCACAAGTCCAACAAAAATAACTTTTAAAACATAAAGAAAAAAAATACAATAACTATAAACTTTGATATAATTAAATCTCAAAATATCCAACAATCTACCCAAATAAAATGATTATCTTACAACTCAAAATAACCTCATTAAATTGTTGAGTTTTTATTTGGAATGTCACATAAATCTTGGAGGTTCTTATTCAGGTGATCAACTACATCATTAAAAAAAATAATATATTATCTCAAGCAATAAAAATATTATCTTATAATAGATTTGACAACTAAATAAGGACTCATAAGGCTGATGGATCTACATATACTAGAGATTCTTCCCCTAAACTATATGAATGGAATTGAATAGGATATATTATTAATCGAGTTCTCAATTCCGTATAAGGTTAAGTCCCTATAGTTAATTACATCTTAAGAGAGATGAACCCTCCTAAAAAAACTCTCAATTAAAACAATTAGCTCTTATTTTTATGGATTTCAAGGTTGATTTCAAGGCTACTAAATATAGAAGTCAAATGGGATAGATCAAAGAATAGTTCTTTTTAATTTTTAAATGGGAAGAAGTAGAAAATGCTTTGATACTAGGCGGCCTTATGGGCACTTTAACCTACTATATGACTAGGCTTTATATCTTTGAAAGAGAGATTTATTTGGTTATTGATTGATATTTTATTAGAATGCTCAGATTTAGATTCTAACAATACAAAATATAGAAAATCCTAAAAGGCGAACACTTAGTCTTATAGCAACAGAGAAATAGTGTGCTTCATACCTATATCTAGAGGTGCTTCTAACATAAGTTAGGAGGTCAACCTACTATAATAAAGGAAAATATGAGGTGAATTGATTCTTTGTAAACTAAGAATTAGAAAGTATCCTTACTATTTTATACTTATAACTTGCCTTGTAGGGTTGCCAGCTAACACTTCCTATGATTTAAAATCATGAGTCCAATCTTTATGAAATGCAAGACAGTTTAATATGTTATTAATTAGGATAAAAAGTTAAGAATCTAGACTCACTCTCTAATGCTAAGATCTGACTGGTATGACATGCTTCTAGCTAATGTAATACTTTATATATATTTTTTTATAATTTTTAGAAAATTGATTTTATTTAAAGACTTTCAAAATGCAAATCATGTCTATAATGAAATGCAATTAGAAATAAGTCACGGGTTAAATCAAAATAAAGATAGACTTTTCCAAGAAAGGTGATCATGCTCACATGTTTGATGCTCCTTTATGTGCAATAGGAGAAGATTCCAAGGAGGACAAAAATATGCAAGTATAGTTCATAAGTTCTAATGATTTATAATGACTTTTTGTATTTATACTTATGATTTAATTATGCAATGTTATAAGTTAATTATTTTTTAATATTTGATTTATTTAATTAAGTTGGGTAAAATATTAATTTTATACTAAGAGTCTACCACATAAACTAGGCTTTCACATTAACACAAAATCACAGAAAGAAGCCTATAAAAAGCATGTTGTTCTATTGCATAACCAAAATAAATGCAACAAAAAGAGAAAATTAATTAAAGTTCTGATCTATGAGGGATCTTGATCTACACCCAAGAAAATGAGAAAAATGGGCAACCAAGCTTTAGCCTTATACAACTCGGTATATAACTAAAGTTTAGATCTACGAGGGATCTTGATGTAGCACATCAAAGGAGAAAAAGACCTGTCATAGGATCCCAAACCAAAGAATGAACTCAAAAGAAGTTTTAACAGACTTTATATGTTTTAGATTTATGTTTTGTATGTTGTATTATGTAGTAATTAGTCTATTTGATAATGTTTAAGTGTTGTATAAGGGTTGTAGTTGAAAACATATGAGTTAATGTGTTAAATTTTATAGGTATGGGTCTAGTGCCTCGGTGTTGCAGTTTGTAGATTTTAGTGTGTTGGAACAGAGAAGTTGGCACTAGGTTTATTGCACCTCAACACTAGATTGTGGCATTGTAGTGCTGGTTGGTGGCACCACAACACTACAAAATGACTATTATGACTTTTTTTTAATTTTTTTGTAGTTTTCTCCGCAAGGGACACATCCCTTAGTGTATTATACTTTTTTAAACCCTAATTTTGATCTAATGAAGGACTTTTGGCTTTTGTGTGTTATTTTAGAGTGAAAACTCTTTGGTTGGAGCTTGGTGGCTAGTCATCTAGGAGATTCAGTGATCTCTCACTACGGTTCTACTTGGGTGAGTATAATTTCAAACTTCTTCCACTTTGGTGAATGCATGATCTTCATCTTTCTTTTACTATGGTGAGTGGAATTTCATTGGAGTATTTCTCTTCATCTGTTTGTTATGGTGTTCACATCCTTTATCGATTTTGGTATCAGAGCTCAAGATTTGGAGGCATGGAGAAAGTACTCACAGATAATTCATATGAAATCTAAGCAAGGTTAGTTCTATACTTTAGATTTTGTGTAATTTCTTTTACAAAATTAGTGATTTCTCTTGGAAATGCTTACTAAATACATGTGATAGACAATTCTATGAATGCTTGTGTTACTATCAACTTGTTGTCTCTACTATAAAGTTTAGCCTTTCTCCTACTTAACTTCATGACAAGCCATCATACTTGAGTGAGAACTTGACTAAGGGAGAGTTCACCTAGATACTAACCTTGTAAAAAAAAATCAAAATGATAACCTTAAAGATTTTATGTTGTTTCTTTTCAAAGTGTGTTTACTATTTTGTAGTATCCATGTGTTCCTTTATGATTATTGAAGACAAGTAATTTTAAAATTTGTGTAGCTCATTTGTGTTAAGTTTATTTCACCTTTTCACATATTTTAAATCATCATTTAGAGTGTCATATTGCATCATTTGTGTTACATCTTGCTACATAAATTCGTTAGTTTAGACCAATTAGAGGACTTAATTAGAAGGGTAAATGAGATTTCCATGAGAAGAGAAGAGAAATTCACTAGGGTAGAAGGTCAACAAATGAACCTCACTACACAAATTCAAACCCTAAGTATTATACTTCAAATCTCACTGACTATTCAACGTCCAGATGACTTTGAACTTGTAAGAGGGGAAAACATTAAACTTTCAAGAGATGAGTATCTTGCAAGAAGGCCAAACCTAAGGAACCCCCTTAGAGAAGACCATCTTAGGATCCATGAAACATTACAAGAATTGATATAATAATTTAAGATAAATGCCCCAATGTATGATGGTGTTCATGATCCCAATAAATTTTTAGATTAGATAACTCAAATGGGCGACTTCTTTGATTAGTATCATATGGATGATTATTAACAGATAACAATTGCTAAAATAAGACTAGGAGGTCAAGTAAAAATTTATTGGAATAATATTTTGGCTAAAGAAGAGAGATATGATTGAAATCTCATGACTTGTGTAGAAATGGAGGAAATCCTAAAGGCATAATACTTTCTTAAAATTATGATAAAAAACTCTATGAATAATTGACTACTCTTAAGCATAGATCTAGTAGTAGAGTATATGAATATATTTGAGGACTTAATAGCTAGAACCGAATGCATTGATCAAGAGTGGAAAATAGTTAATAAATTTGTCATGGAATTAATAGGAGATACTAGGAATGAAGTAGCGCTTCATGATTCTCAAACTTTAGAGGATGCTTTTCATTATGGTTTGCTTTTAGAAAAGTATAAGAAAGTTGCACACACATCTAAAATGAAGGCTCAAATAACTTCTAAATATCCACCAACAACACAATCTTAAAAATCTTTAGCTAAACCTATTCCTTCTACATCAAACAACCCTTCTAAAATGAACCCCAAATGTGACTACTTCTAAAAATGTGAAAGGGATAGCTTACTTTAAATGTCATAAGAAGGGTCATATGTAAAACCAATGTAGGGCAAAAATTATGTCCCAAGATGAATTGAAAGATTTAAAAGAAGAATATGATATTAAAGAGATACATAATGATACACCCTTATCTGATAAAAAGGTAGATCCAAATATAGATAATCTAATATCAGTTATGAGGCGTGTAGGTATACCTCCATGCATTCATTATGGATCATCATATTTAGTAAAAAAAAACTAAAAGAGAAATAATACTCTTTAAGTTGTTACAACCTGCATTTGAATTGTGTGCTTCATGTGAGTTCTGACTGTTTAAAGATTTGCTGGAAGAATTATTAATTGCATTAAATGTGATTCTATGGCTTTGTCTTATTTATAAATGGTTGGAGGACAAACTCTACATATAGAAGAAGACACTTTAAGTAATTTAAGTTGGAAAGTTTTCTTTACATTTTAGGGTGATGTCCTTAGGTTATAAGTTAAGGAAGTCCTTATAAAGCTCTAGGGCATATGGAGCTAGAGGTTAACAATAAATATCTAAGGTATGAAGAAATAAATGTAAGTGCATGGCTACTTTGCAAATTTATTTAAAAAGTGCAAATTTGCTGATTTTTTTTAACTAAAAGATCACAACTCATGCTATTAGAGAAAAAGAATATTTTCTTGATGTATATTCTTTGTAAGGAAAAGAGATATAAGCTAGTAATAAATGAAGGTAGTGCTATGATTGTTATATCAACTCATGCTATTATTAGAGCCAATATTATAATAAAATCTCACCTAGAACCATTCCAAGTCATTTGGGTAAATCACACATCCCTCCTTATCACTAAAAAATGTCTTATTTTGATTAACAGAGATAGCTATAATGATCAAATTTGATTTGATGTTCTTTAATAGAAATAACTCACATTTTATTAGAAAGACCTTGGATTTATGACTTTAATGTGATCCATTTTGAGAGTGAAAACAATTATGTATTTGAGCGTAATGAGAAAACAATCAAGTTATTCTTTGTAAAGCATACTAAAAATAGGCCAAATACAGCCTCTCATAGAAATCTTTTTCCACCTCTTCACAAACCATATACTGAACTTCAACCCAAACCCAATCAAAGAAGGAATGTAAAACTCCAATTAATAGTGATATCACCATCTACTGATATGGAGGACACATCTGATATACATCCTAATACATATGAATCTATTATAATTCAAATTACAACTTTAGGGTTTAGAAACTTAACTAGAGAATTCAATGACCCTACGTTGTTATTTATCTTGCACCTTCGGGAAATCTCCATTGATACTAAGGATCATAACATACATGTTGTGATCTTAAATCTATTATCTAAATTCACTAATGTAATTTCTGATGACTTACCTAATGAGTTACCACCATTAAGGGATATATAACATGCCATATATCTGATTCCTGGCCCTCAAATACCTAATTTATATCATTATAGGATGAATCCAACATAGCATGTAGAGTTAAAATAATAAGTAGATGAATTCCTAAAGAAGTATTTTATCCAATAAAGTCTTAGTCCTTGTATTTTACCTACTTTAAACTCCCAGGAAAGATGAAACTTAGAAAATGTATATTGATAGTAGTGCAACACATAGGATCATAATAAAATATAAGTTTTTTATACCTAGGTTGGATGACATGTTTGATCTTATTTTAAGTTCATCATTATTCTTTAAAAATTATTTAAGAAGTTGATACTACTAGATAAGGATTAGACCAAGTGATGAATGGAAAAGCATTCAAAACTCTCAATGGCCTTTATAGTTAGTCATGTAGTTTGGTCTTTCAAACACCCATAGCATATTTATGAGACTAATGAATGCTATTTTAAAACCTTTTATTGGTTAATTCCTTATAGTATATTTCAATGATATTCTGATATATAGCCCAAATGAGAACTCACATCTACATCATCTTAAAATGGTCTTAGAGAAATTAAGGTTAGCAAAATTACGTGTAAATCTTAAGAAATATTTTTTTTTGTCAATAGGAAGTCATTTTCTTGGGATTCATTGATTTGCTGATGAACTAAAGGCTTGCCCGTCAAAAATCAAATCAATTTTGGAGTGGCCCACTCCAAAATCGTTTATAGATGTTAGAAGTTTTCATGGATTAGCAACTTTCTATAAGAGGTTTATAAGAAACTTTAGTACTATTGCGGCTCCTATCACAAACATTTTAAAGAAAGACAAATTTATGTGGACCATCGAAGCCAAAAGAACCATGCAACAAATTAAAACTCTAATGCTTCTTCACCTATCTTAAGACTTCTTAACTTTAATAAAGTCTTTGAAGTAACTTGCGATGCATCAGGTATCAGAATAGGTGGAATACTAAGTCAAGAAAACCATACCATAGCTTTCTTTAGCGAGAAATTAAATGATGCCAAGAGAAAAAATGTCACTTATGATCGAGAGTTTTATGTGATCATTCAAACTCTTAGGTATTGGAGACATTATTTGTTACATAAACAGTTTATTTTGAATACTGATCATCAAGCTTTAAAATTTATTAACTCTAAAAAAAATTAAATCACATACATGCTAAGTGGGTCAAATATCTTCAAGCCTTGTTCTTTGTGCTTAAACATAAACTTGGGATAGAAAATAAACCAGCAGATGCTCTATCTAGAGTATCTTTAATGGTTTCATTCCCTTAAGTTTTAAACTTTTAGATGTACAACTTTAAAGGAAGATTATAAAATTTATCTTGATTTTCATATGATATACTTAGAGTATGAATCTAAGACCTTAACTTTTGATAGCTCCTTTGCCATTCTAGATGGATATCTTTACAAAGGTAAGAAATTATGTATTCTTAGAACCTTTCTTAGAGAGTTTCTTCTATCTGAATTACATTCAAGAGGTATATCAGGACATTTCATTAAATTAAAGACCCAAATATTAGTTGGGCAAATTTTTTATTGGTCATCCCTAAGAAAAGATGTTGAGTGTATGGCAGCCCAATGTTACACTTATCATCAAGCTAAAATTATTAAATAAAAGGTGGGTCATTACACATTATTACCTATACCTTCTAGAGTTTGGGATGACATATCCATTAATTTCACAATAGGTTTACTTAGGACATCTTGTGGGCATGACAATATCTTCATCAAGTAGATCGATTTTCTAAGATGGCACATTTCATACCCTATTTGAAATCAAATGATGCATCTCATATAATAAGATTATTCTTTAGAGAAATTATCAAGTTGTACTGTGTACCACCCACTATATTTTCTTATAGAGATGTTAAATTTATATTTTATTTTGTAAAACCTTATAAAAACTAATGGGAACATAATTAAAATTCTTCTCAACATTCTTCCTCAAAAAGATGGAAAAATGAAAGTAGATAATGGGATATTAAGAAATCTACTAATGTGTTTAGTTGGGAAAAATTATGAAAATGGAATTTAACATTACCTACATCTGAATTTGCATATAATAGTTATATTTCTAAAACAACCCATAAATCACCTTTCTAGATAGTATATGGATGTAACCCTAAAATGCCTATTGACCTCGCTAACATACCTACTCATGCATTTATGATTCAACATATACATTTGCATGTGATTTTCATAGCTTTTATGAAGATAACAAAATTATTGGAAATATAAAATGCTAAGTATGCTAAACAAAAGCATAAATATAAAATTTTTAAGGAATATGAGATAGCTGGTTATTGGTTCATATCTATCTTGAGAGATTTCCTTCCACCAAAAATAAAAAGTTATAAGTGAGAGCATGTAAGTCATTCAAACTTTTTAGGAAACTTGGTACTAATGCTTATGTTCTTGAATTATCCCCTCACATGTTTATTACCCCTATTTTCAATGTGGAGGATCTAATACCTTTTAAAGAAGCTATATAATCTCCATATACATAGAATAATGCTTTTGTAGGAGGATATAGACTTTATTTGCAGGTGCCTATCCAACCAACATTCTTTGAGATGGAGAATATCATCAAAACTAAGGTACCCATAGATGATAGCACTAGTCTGAGATTCTTAATCAAGTACTGTACCGTATTGGACTTTAGTGTGTGGGACTAAGAAGGTGGCACCTTGGAGTTGGATCTATGGCATCTCGGTGCTGGTTTGTGGTGCCACGACATTGTGAAATGACTGTTCAGGCTTTTTTCTTTTTTCTTCAATTTTTTTGGTAGTTTTCTCTCCAAGGGATGCATCTCTAGAAGTATTGTACCCATTTAAATTCTATTTCTAACCTAATAAAGAACTTTTGGCTTTTGTGTGTTATTTTGGTGTGAAGACTCTTTGGTTGGAGCTTGACGGTCGACCGTCCGAGGGATTTTATGATCTCTCATTACCATTTTAATTAGGTGAGTAGAACTTCAAACTTCTTCCACTTTGGTGAGTGGAAGATCTTCATCTCTCTTCCACTTTGGTGAGTGGAAGATCATTGGAGCATTACTTTTCCTCTATCCACTATGGTGTTCACATGTAGCATATCAAAGGAGAAAGTAATATGTCAGAAGGTCTAAAACCAAAGCTTGAGCTCAGAAGTACTTTTAGTAGACTTTATATGTGGATTTATAATTCATGTGTTTCATTATGTAGTACTAAGTATATGTAATCATGTGTAAGTATTTTATAAGACTTGTGTCTGAAACAAAATGTGGGTTTATGTATTTAATTTCATAGATGTGGGTATAACACCTCGACATTGCCTTTTTGGTGTCTAGAGGCTGCAACTTATATATTTTACTATGTGGGAATCAAGAAGTTGACACTTTAGCACTAGGTCTATGTCGCCTCAATGCTAGACTGTGGTACAATGACACTATGAAATGACTATTTTGACTTTTTTTTTTAGTTTTTTTTGTATTTTTCTCCTTAAGGGATGCATCTCTTGGAGTATTGTATTTATTTAAACCTTAGTTCTGACCTAGTGAAGGACTTTTGGCTTTTGTGTGTTATTTTTAAGTAAAATCTCTTTGGTTGGAGCTTGGTGGTCGGTTGTACAGGAGATTTGGTGATCTCTCACTCTACTATTGTACTTGGCTGAGTAGAACTTCAAACTTCTTCCACTTTGGTGAGTGAAAGATTTTCATCTCTCTTCTAGTTTGGTTAGTGGAAGATCATTGGAGCGTTTCTCTTTCTTTGTCCACTGCAGTGTTCACATCCTTCATGAGATCTACACTTTACTTTTTTGCTTTTGAATTGTCTCCTTCTGTAGGGACCTCCGTAGGCTCTATAAGAGACCCCAATTTGTGCAGTCACCTTATGCTAATCTTAAACCCCATAGATCCTAACCTAATTCTAGTATCAATGTTGAATTAAATAGTTATTTAGTTAAAAGTAAATAAATTAATCATGCTTAAATTGATTGAATAATTAATTCAATTAATATTATGTTAGTTATTAATTAAAATTTAACTTTGTTAAATGATTATTTTAATTAAGAATTTGATGATCAACTAAATTAATCATAATCAAGTGATTATTCAGTTTCATCATGATTAGCTTAATCAAAAAATTATTATCATTCTAAATATTTAATTGAATTGAAGGTTAACTGATGATCAATTGAATTGATTAATCATGATTGATTTGCTAGAATTATTCATTCAAATAGGCTAAATTTAAAAAATGACTAAATTTTAGTTAGATAATTAATTTAACTTATAAAAATTAGTTCAAGTGAATGTTAAACATAATTGAAGACTAATTAAGTGATTTAATTAATTAAATTTTAGTTATTGATTAATTCATTTATGAATAGTTTAATCAAAGTTTAATTCTGGATTAATTATGATCTTTATCACATTAATTACATTTTGATTTGGTGGTTCATTGTACTTTGAGGTGATTTAAGTTGATTCAATTAAGTTTAGTTTGAAACTTTAAATAATATTTAATTTGGTTTTATTAGCTCTATAAGCCTCATGTTCAATCCTATTAATTTTGATAATAAAAAATGTATGCTTGGATGGTCTAATATATGTGTTAAGTGTTTCAAATATTTTTATTTTGAAGATGCGCAAGATAGTTAATTACATATTCAATACACCTCACAATATATGTTTGATGCAATTATAAGTATGGAACAGAAAAACGATAGATCAAGATGGAAAGCTTGGAGCTCAATATACAATATTTCAGGTTATATGCATTTAGAACTACCTTAGAGGTCCATATGAGCATGGACTGATTCGCTCATAATTTAACATATTATTTTAAGTTATTTTAATTATCATTAATGAGCTTAATTTATATAAAGAACTCATCTTTATCTAATTAAGATTAAATTCTATAATTTAAAAAAATTGCTTCATACATAGCATTTAAATTATCAAAATTATACATGATAATTAATTATGATCATTGAGTGTAACTAGTTTATATATTTGTTCGCTAAAAAAAAATCATGTTGGATACTTTTCACCATCTTTATTGGGATGGGTAGGAGTATGCTCTTCATGAGGTAGATTAATATATATTCAATCAGATTTCCCCTAATAGTGTGTTAGGGTTTATTTTGATCTGGGTTTTACTTCCTATGAATGCAAGCATTCATAGTTAATCATACCTCTTACCAAAGTAAGAGAGAACTCTTGATTACGGTTGAAAACAAGCATATCTATGATATGAATCATTATTTAGTGGTGCATATGGTGTGGCATAGATAACAGTCTAAAAGAAATAAGTGATAGTCCAGATCAATATCCCATTATTCTGTCATCTCGAGACTACGCTGTTCTAGTCTACCAACATCAAAGAGCTATCAATTATAATATTCAAAGAGTCTTATTAGTAGCCATGGGTTGCCTCACTTTAGATATCTCGAGTAAACTAAAGATTTAGTGTAGGTGTAGGGTTGTTACTTAGCGAATAGGTAAATAGATTGGGATTACATTCTTTAAGAAATTCCAAGTAGGAATGTTCGCATGGTGAACTGATAGATTGGATTACATTCCTTTGGAATGCCACTAGAGTGTTAGTATGGTTAACAAGTAGATTGGACTTACATCCATTGGAAGGTGAGTAGGGTGTTCATATGGCAAACAAGTAGATTGAACTTACATACTTGGATGGCCTATATATTTTGGAAGTTCGACTGGCGAACCTAGAGATTTTGCTTACATCCCTTGGGAATGCCTTATTGATATAAATTTTTTGTATGGTGAACATATAGATTGAACTTACACCTCTTTGGAATGCAAGTAGGGATGTTCACATGGCAAACAAGTAAATAAATTGGACTTACATTTATAAGAAAGCCAAAATATAGGGGTGTTCACATGGCGAACAAGTAGGTAGGGCTTACATTTCTTAGGAATGCCACATTGATATAGATTATTCGCATGACCAATGTATATATTGAACTTACAACCCTTTGGAAAGTCCTTATTGTAAGGTTATTTATGTGGAGAATAAATATATTAGGCTTACATTCCTTTGGAATGCTAGTAGGATTTTTGCATGGAAAACAAGCATATTAGACTTACATCCCTTGGAAAGCTAGTAGGGTGTTCGCATGGAAAACAAGTAAATTGAACTTGCATGCTTTAAAAAGCTAGCATGGTGTTTGCATGGTGAACAAGTAGGTTGGGCTTACATCCCTTGGAAGGCTAGTCTATTTTAGAAGTTCACATGGAAAACCTAGAGATTGGGTTTACAACTTTTGGGAATGCTAGCATTGTAGGGTTGTTCGCATGATGAACAAGTAGATTTGGCTTCCATCCCTTTGGAATGCCATTATTATAGGATTGTTCGGGTGGTGAACAAGTAGATTAGACTTACATTCCTTTAGAAAATCATTATTGTTTAGATATTCACATTGCGAATATTAATTTTTGGTTCTACAGGGAAATGCTAGAAACATAGCACCTAGGCGCTGTCATGGTAGTGCCTCAATGCTATTAAAATGGTACTTTAGCATTGAGTAATTATTATTGTAGCATTATAAGGTTGGAATTCATGTCTTAAAAACTTAAGGGTTTGGCACCTCGTCGTTATAAGGTTAGTGCTGTAGCATCTTAGCATTGAGTTTTAAATAATAAGATCAGGTTGATTAGCGCCTAGGTATGATGTGGAACCACAGCGCCAATCAAAGGTTGGTTCAGAAAGGCTGACAGACGGCTAGGTAATCTTAATTAGAAAGGATAAACATTTTGACCAGCGATGCGATGCTATGTCAGAGTGCCTTGGTGCTACATCAATGTCTGACCTCACTTTATATACAACATTGAATACAAAATTAATTACAATTTCATGAATATATCTTTTCGATTGACACAATGACCGTTCTTGGTACACTGACCAGTGTCCCAACGCTGTGTGTTCAGTGTTGCAGCGCTGGTCTCGTGTTTCAGAAATTGAGAGGCAAGCACTTTGATGCTTCTAAGGTAGCATCTTGATACTAAGGATAGTTTATAAATAGGACCCCTATGCATGCTTACTTATTATTCTAAAACTTTGGTTTGATTCTAGAGTTCTCCTACCCTTTCCTCTTTTAATTTGCATTCTACTTTAGAAAATCCAACATGGAAGTGAAATACGTCAGCAAGGGAATGAAGAGAGCAATTGTTAGTGACACTAACAAGTTCATTAGTGTAAAAGCAAAGGAACAATACCACCATGCTCTCAACTACAAACAATTCATCTCATAGAGGACTTTCCACAACTTGGGTGGGAGTTTGGAGAGGATCATCAAAGAACGAGGTTGCGAGAAGCTAACCTATGACAAAAAATCTTGCTTCATTCCTATGGTGTAAGAATTCTTCGTCAATGCGAAGAAGCACCAAAATCATAGAGTTTATGTCTAAATCAACTAAATAATACTATAATATAAGATGTAATGTACCATCAATTTTTATTATAAAATCTTTAATTTCTCACTATTAGAAATTCTAATATTCAGTGGAAAAGGTGGGAGGTTAAGATTATTAATTTTTCTACCTTTAGCCTGACTACCGAGGCCAAAGCTTACACTCTTTCATTTCTATCAAGTTATTGTCTATTGACAATATTAGTAAGGTGACTATGGATATAACCATTTTTAGTTTTGCAATTCAAAAGGGCTTTATTATGGATGTAGGGAGGGTCATTTATAATTATATTTATAATATGCTTAGAGGTTGTACTACTATAGGGTATGGTCATTCTTCTTTAATTTATGCTTTTTATGTTGTGGTAGGTGCGCACGGGGAGTCTGATGAAAAAATCCTAATTCAAAAGGCCCCCATGAATAAAAGAGCAATTGAAGGATTTGGCTCGAGGACTGAGGTGGGAGAAAGTCCATACCCAAATCCTCCAAGACCTTAAATAAATAACTCCAATAAATTGGAGGACAAGTCTCAAAGTTAAGAAAAAGGGTTGGTGAAACTAGTCGACAATAGCATGAATTGTGGATAAAATTTTACCATCATATGAGTGAGCAACAGTAGAAGTTTTCATCCATGACGTAGTTTAACTTAGCACTTGTTCATATGTTTGAAAATTGTGGCTTTTTTGTGGGCCTGGGTCAGACTTCTTTTCTTGGGGTGCATTATTATCAACCATATGTTAGCATCCCATCGAAGCTAGAAGAAGAAAAAGAGGAGGAAGATGACTATGATTATTAGTTTTCCCCTCACCTTTTTTTATTATTTATATTTTTCTCTTTCTTCTTCTATTTTATTTATTTATTGTGAAATTTTTTATAATAAATTTTTTGGTATTACATAAAATGTTTTCATTTATATGCTTTGTGTTTATCTCTATTATGTGGAATGCTTCAAAATTTAAAAGCTTATTAATAAAATTTTTAGTTCAAAGTGAATAATATTGAGGGCTTAACATCTTGTTAATAAAATTTTTAGTTCAAAGTGAATAATATTGAAGGCTTAACATCTCGGTGCTGTAAAACCAACACCTTGACATCGTTAGTTGAAAGACATAAGTTCAAAATGCAAGAACACAGTGCCTTAGTGCTACAAAAATAGTGCTATGGTGCTATAGATGTGACATTGCCTTAATAGTAGAGAGATCAGTACCTTGATGCTATAAGATGAGAGCCTTAGTGCTATTAGTTGGGTGCCTAAAGTTTAATTTTTTGAGAGCACAATGACTCAACATTGAGATATCTGCACCATGATGTTGTTAGATGAGTGTCTAAAATTTAATTTTCTTGAGGAATTAGCATCTCACTACTGGAACATCAACACGTTAATGTTATCAGATGCATTGTTAAGGTTCAAAATTCTTGAGGGCTCAGTGCCTCAGTGCTGGAATGTCAATGCCTTGGTTGGATGCATGCTTAATGTTCAAGATTCTCGAAGACTCAGTGCCTTAACAGTGGAATCTCAGCTCCCTAGCACTTTATTTCATCAATGCGTAAGATTCAATACTTTTGGAGAAATTTGAAATTTTGATAGCATAATGCTTTAATAATGCTATTTTGATTATATCTAGTGCAAAGCACCCTTCTACCTTATCCTAAATCCAAGATCAATGGAGGGAGGATTTGTTTCACACTAGAATCAAGTTTGATGGTGAAATGGATTTCAAGATTTAGTGTATCGATATTGGTAAAATAGCTCTATGATGCTGCTTTAAATAAGTTTCTTGATTTTATAACCTAAGAGGGTAGCACTGTGGTGCTGAAATACAACACTGTAGTGTTGTGAATATGACACTAACCTGAGAATCTAGTCCTACAGCACTAGGGTTTTGGTGCTTTGGTGTTACGAGGTGGAGCGCCGAAGACATCATTCCTGAGGTCTCAACACCTCGGTGCCGGGACTTGGCGCCTTGGCACCATAGAGTGGGAACTCTATTCTTGAACTAGTTTCTTGGAGAATTCAATAATTTCTTATAAAAATTTATCGACATAACACTTTAACAATGCTAGATTTTATAGTATTTTAGTGCAAGAAGTACTCTTCTCCCTTATTCGAAGATCCAAGATCAACTGAGGTAGGATTTTTCATCTCGTATTGGAACCTAGTTCAATGGTAGAGGTCTTTAAACTTAAAATTCCTAAGATTATTTAACCTAAAATATTTTTTTTAATAAAATTGTACTTCGATGATCATCAATGGAGGGAGAATTTTCATCTCTCATCAGATCCAAGATCAACAGTAAAAATTTTCAAATTTTTTTTAAGCATGGGAAATTTTATAAAATAACATTTTAATAATCTTTACATGAAGTTAAAAATAGCCAATTTCAGTCTTATCTCATACGAGAGGAAAACACCCTCATATAATGGCAAAAAATGTACCTTGGAGAGAAGAGAGTGCTGAAGAATACTTAGAGTTAAGATTGAGAGCAAGGTAGAGAGTAGTGGAAGAGAGAGAAAAAAGAAAAACACTAGAGTGAGCAGTCCCCCATTTTTATAGAGGTTTTTGGGTAACCATTCCCATTTCATAAGAAATTTTCCATCCCCTAACCTTTCCACCGCTTCCCCCTTGGCAGTTATCATTGCTAGGGAAGTTGTTGGCTGGAAGGGTTAGTTTTCTTAGTTTTTTTTTTAAAAATTGAAAGTTGTCGTGACAGTGCCTAGGTGTTGGTATTATAGGTCCGTAGTGCTCTAAGTCAGGATGTTCCATTTATTTCATTTTTTAGATGCAAATAAATTATTCCCCAATGAATGTGTCTTGTTGATTAGACATGATGCATTATTTTTTCTTATTTATTTGTGAATAATTATATGCAACAATATAATAGAAAGAGAGAAAATATAATCTCTAAAAATCTCTAATCACTTTCATATATCATATGAGACAGTGACATAAAAGATATTTCAGCTACAAATAATTAGCCTGAAATTTTCTAATATAGATAGAAGGTGTATGAGCTCTATAAGCCATAGTAGATTACCTCTCACGAGCTTTATGGATATGTTGAACCGAAACTTCTTGGTCATAGACTAATGAAGAAAGAATTTGCTCAAGTTCAGACACCTGAACATCCATCTATGAGCAATCCTCTTCTATAGCTATGATAGCCTGTTTGACCATAGATGTCCTCTGTAATTGATACTGTCTCCTCAGCTGTAGCTCTCTTAATTCAATAGATATGTCAAAAGTTCAAATTGTGCTCTAGAAAGCTCTCTTTAGTAGGATCTCAAAGCTTTGATATTATGCTCAAGATCTTGGTGAACTAAGAAGACTTGATGTGAAGTAGTGCTAAATGATTGCATCTGACAAGATCTCCTGATAAGTAGTACGTAACAAGAATAATCCAGACTCAACATCTCTACACAGGGATTCCCAAAGCTGTTACTCTCTTGCTTCAAGACCCAAGGTGGGAGCATAATCTAATAAAGAATTCACTTCCACATAGAAGTTAGAAAGCTCAGGTAAAACTTCTAAGTCAACGCTTAGAAGTAGGTGGCATAATGTTGTCACTATATGACATATGCTCTTTGAAGAGTTGTAATGTAGTGGATCTAAAAGCCTAAGACATATCTTGGAGATAAAGCATGAGATCCTCACACCATATAATTGCCTTTGAGCTATATAGCTTGAATTGAGAACAAGGTGGCACTCTACACAAGAGTCAACATCTGAGGAATCATCCTGTGTGGCACTCACCATCACCCAAGCCAAGTCTGAAAAGGGTAGCTCTTGAATAGTCATCAAAGTGTTAGATTCCTATGTATATAGGTTCTCTCTAATATACACATGATCATTGCTGATAGGGTGAGTAGACATTAGGGAAGACGCACTAGTATCTATCATTAATACTAAGGTGAGATCACTATCACTCTCCATTTGTCCTGTTGGTGGCTCAACTATTACTCGTGGGATGGGAATATAAGTAGAGTCGTCTATCCCTTCTACTCCCATATTATAACCAATTGATAAAAGACTATTAACATCTTTGCCATCTCTCTTCTTAATAGATGAATCCTCTCATCATAACTTTCTACTGCTGCCCTACTCAACTGATAGTCTCTTAGAATCATGAGTCATATGGCAGGGGGAATGCAAATATCATGCCTATCTAGCTCTCCTTAATCTGTGATTGTATATGCAAAATCCTAGATCCAAGAAGGAAAAGAAGGTGTGATGGATCCGTAATAACCATAGGTTGCTAACTCCTGTGTAAGTCTAGTATGGGGACATAGAAACCAGAACTAGTCCCTAGGCAAAGTAAGAAAGCCCAAGTTGTAGAAGCTGCTGCTAAACTAATAGACAATGGGAGCATCCTGAGGGAATGAGTATCTATGTCCAGTATCTATGGAAGTCCATACACAAGTGTAGCCTGAGTGAATCTGTACTGCCTAGCTACTCTGATAGGATTGTATCTCTCCAAGACCATCGACTCATGATGGCAGTAGTAAAGACAGGTAGATCTCAGCCTAATGAGATATTCTGCAATGCATTTATATATTATCTTTGATAATAACAAGGGTGTTTCTCTATTAGTAAGAGAATCTATGAATCTCTACCCAAACTCTGAACAGCCAGACTATGAAGGAATGATTTATGAATATTCTGAAATGATCCATCTTGCTTGATGGAGAAAATATGAAAGTCCATATCTAATCCCTGTCTAAGGTGACCATATCCCTACTCAACTGCATAATCAAAGGGAATCACTGCTCTCTAAAGTCGGGTGGCATCTTAGGATAACTAAAAGCTCCTAAAATATGTGGATGAATCCATTCATATAAGTAGTGACAAGCAAAATCTATGTCATAATGTCATGAGTCAGCCATAATGCTCACTTTGCCTAATCAACATTATAGGTAGGCTAACGATGCAAGCGCTAATGCTATCCTCTCACCACGAGTGAGCAAACTGGCTATCAAAAGAGTGGTGGGACATAAATGTTTGCTATGACCTAGGAACATAAAATATCATAGCCATGTGGCAATAAAGATCACTAAAGATAGCTCCTCATCAATGTTCCGTGCTAAGGTACATTGAGAACTAGCTTTTCCTTCAGGCTCAAATCTAGCACTGAGGGACTTCTTAGATAAATAAAATCCCATGTCAAATGGATCATCTAATTATCTAAAATTAGGCAAACACATTGCTGAATTGACGAAACTCTTAGACCATGTGTCTAGAGTAACTATGCCCTATAGTAGTGAGCTAGAGCATGATGGAGACCTTAAGGATATACATAACTACCTCTCCTATGTTGGCTAGCTGGCTGATGTTGAAAGAGCTCATGATCTAGAGGAATACACTCCTCATAGGGAATGCTTATAATAGGAAGGCATGCTATACCCTACATGTCTGTGAAAGAGACTACTATCTCATGTGGGCCAATCAAGTAGGCATTGGTGGTTCTGTCCCAATGTTTTGATATGCTCCATATCCAAGTAAATGGTAGATGGATGCGGTCAAAAAGAGATGCATAGACTGCATGATATATGACAACTCTCCTAATGATGTCACCATACATTTATAGATTATGGTGTGATTAGTACACATTGACCAAATACTAACTTTGGGTCTCAATCTTCTGCCTCATGATGTAACATGCGATAACCCAAAAGCTTGACTTTGCCTACAAAAGGGGTAGTGTCAGCAATTGGCTGAAGTGCATCCTAAACCTTGAATCTAAAGTGATCTATGACCCACTTCAAAGGAACATCATGACTATGTCTCAGGTTTAAATTGATAACCTAATCAGTAAGATCATGACCTCATGGAAGCTCTAAATTAAGAGGTAGAATGCATGATGATTTAGCAAATAAATCCTTAAAAAATTCTTGCCCATCAACATATCCTAATGCCATGATAGCCGACCATGTAATCTTATTGAATAATAAGAATCATGGGCTTTAATAGTGGCCCATATATGCTCCTTAGTAGTCTTAGTAAATGGCATATCATCTGGCCTTTTCTAGGTAAATATTGTTGCCAATTTGTAGAGAATCTAGACAAGAGAAGCATATAAATTTAATAGGCATTATAAAAAGTGGCAAAGTCTAAATTTGTAAATGAGTTGAACTTGTCAACTTTGATTCAGTATTCTGTAGTTTCATAGAGTTTAAATTTATATTCAGATTTAACCCTCTTTTAAACATATCGAATCTAGATTTCTATTTAGACCCATCTTTTTAGGTATGTTAGTTATGTTTAGACTTAAATTCTGTCCATATGGACATATTAGATTTAAGTTTAGGTTTAGATTCGGTCTCTTTGGACATGATGAATCTAAGGTTTGAATTTATATCCAACCATTTTGGGTATGGTGTAATCTAGATTTAGGTTTTACATAAAGTACTTTTTAGATATGATGGAATCTAAATTTTAGTTTAGATCTAGCCCTTTTGAGCTTCATGAAATCTAAATTTGGGTTTAGATCCAGCCCATATAGGCATGATGAAATCTAAATTTGAGTTTAGGATTTGGCTCTTTTAGGCATGATAGATCTTGGCTTAAAATTAGATCTGGCCTCTTTGGACATGATGGATTTGATCTGACCCATTTGGGAATGATGGATCTGATCTGGCTTCTTTGGGCAAAATGGATCTTGGTATTAAATTTAGATATGACCTATTTGGGCATGATGAATCTAATTTGACTCCTTTGGGCATGATGGATCTTGATTTAAATTTAGATCTGACCTCTTTACACATGATAGATCTTGGTTTTAAATTTTAATCCAACCTCTTTGGACTTGATGAATCTAATCTAGCCCCTTTGGGCATGATGGATCTTAGTTTAGGATAGCTTCGATTGAAGAGAGTTTCTCTTCGATGGAAAATTTTTCTTTCATTGCAAAGCTTATAAAAGTGCCCTCTATTAATAGGGGAATTTTCCTTTGATATGAGGATATTCTTCACATACTTAAGTGAAAGTATCCCTTCAATCGATCAATTTAGAGTTGATTTTGGCTCTTGCTTTTGTAAAATATAATGCCTTTAATAGTTATGCATAATATATTTTGAGATATTATCCATTTATATGGGGAATGTCTTTTCCCTTTTACATTAATGGGTTGATAAGCTCCCCCTTCCTATACTTTTCTAATGATATATGGTCCTTCCCAATTTGAGTTGAACTTTCTATTGGCTCGTTGATGTGGAATGATAGGCCTTCTACATATCAATACTAGTTCATGTGCTTTGAAGCTTCTTGGGTAAATCATACAATCATGAGCTCAGGTCATCCATGCTCTATACATTTCTAAATTTTATTGGGCTTGTACTCGAGTTTCATCTAGAGCTTTATGTTCTTTGAGTCATATTTCAACACTTTTCTCCATTATAAGTTCATTTTGAACTACTATACAGAGTGAAGGTAACTCTACTTCCAGAGGAAGTATTGCTTCTAATCCTAAGACTAAAGAGCACGATGTTGCTTGTGCAGCAATTTTGTATGTCATATAGTATGACCATAAGGCTTTTATTAATTTATCATGCCATTCCTTTTATTTTTAGAGAGAATTTTTATGAGAAATTTAACCAATATTTTGTTGAATGCTTCTGTGAGACCATTGACTTTTGGATTGTATATTGAAGAATATCATCACTTTATCTTGTATTTCTCAATGAAGCAATAGATTTTGACAATCTTGAAGGTAGTTCCATTATTAGAAATAATTCTTCAAGGTACTATGGATAGGTAGATGATATGGTGTGAAAACATTTCACTATATTATACGCTTTAACTTCTTTTAATGGAATTGTTTCTACCTATTTAGAGAAGTAATTATTGGCAGTTAAAATGAAATGATGTCCCCTAGACGATGGCGGATCTATTGGGGCAATTACGTAGATTCTCCAACTTTCAAATGGCCAAGATGTCACTATTATATGTAAGTGATTAGGTGATCAATGCAACGTGTCTACATATATTTAGCACTGAAGATATCATTTGGCATGTTCAATGCAGTCTTGAACCATACTAGGCTAATAATATTCTATTCATTTGATTTTAATTTTCATTTTAGGACTAGATTGGTGTGCACTGCACAACCCTTTATGGATTTCAACCATTATCATTTTAGCTTCATCTAGTCCTAGGCATCACAACCACATTTGGTCGAATGAGTGCTGCTATAATATATCATTCACAAGAGCATATTGTAATGCTCTTTGTGAAATTTGATGAGCCTTTGATTTATCCTTTGGTAATCCACCATCTTTACGATAGGTGTTGAACGATTCTCTCCATTCTTAAACTTCTATTATCGTTGAAATCTCTTGATTTTCTTTAGCTTTAAAGGCTTTCAAAATGGTTGGTGGCAATACTAGCCTGATTTAAACTATTATTATAATTATCTATGTGAGGGTTTGCCATTTATTTATCAAATTTAGCTAATGTGTCAACTTTTCCATTGGCCTAATGTGATACCCTTGTAATTATTATTTCAAGGATTTATTTTAGAAGCTCCAAGATATGCTTATGATAAAGTGCCAATTTAGACTTGTTTATCTTAAATGTCCCAATTATTTGTCAAATTATGAGTTAAGAATCTCCATATACATGAAGCATCTTAATTTCTTATGTTAATTGTTAGCTCTAGACTCGTGATTAATGCTTTGCCTTTAACTTCATTATTGGTTTGAGGTTCGATCAGAATATATGAATATCATAGAATACCACCACAAGTATTAAGCCAATTTTGACATGTACTATAGATAAACAAGGTGAGTTCAGTGGCTTTATTGATGAAGCCCCATTAAAGTAGAGTTTCCATTCTGATGATTATTGAGCTTCTTCCGCTTTGAAGATTTGTTCATCAGGCAATTCATCGTTGAGTGGAGAGTTTGTCAATAAATGATGAGCAACTAGAAATTCAGCCAAAGCTCACCCTTTTATAGCCTTTTATGAGATATATATTTTTATCAAATTGAAGTAATAAGACTACCAATTTAGCTAAGCGGCCAGTTAGGGTAGGTCTAGTCATTAAGAATTTAAGAGGGTCAACTTTAGATATCAAAATTATTTTATATGATAATATATAGTGCTGTAGTTCTAAGTAGTAAGTATCATGTTAGACATTACTTCTTAATAAGAGAATATCTTATTTCAACTCCTATCAGAGGTCAACTTATATAGTATAGGGCATTTTCCTTTCATTCTTCATTATTCTGAGTTAGCAAAACTCCTAATGTTTCTTTTATGGATATTATAAATAATATCAATGACTTTCCCATTATTAGTGCTACCAAAATTTGGGGATAACAAATATTATTATTTGATATCAAATACTTCTTGACAAGCATCATCCCATATAAAAGGGGTGTGCTTTTTCATCAATTGAGTGAAAATTTGACATCTCCCAAAAAGATTAGAACTAAACCTTATAATGTAAGCCAATTTGCCTTATAGTGAACGTAGTTGGTTCAGGGTCTTAAGCTAACATTTTCATTATTGGTTTTACTTTAGAGGGATCAATTTCAATCTCTTTATGGTGCACAATAAAGCCCACAAATTCTTCAGAAGTCACACTAAAAGCACATGTCAATGGATTCATCTTTAAGTTGAAATTTTGAATTCTATTGAATACAACTCTTAAATCACTTGTGTGCTCGCTTTGATTCTTGCTCTTAGCAACCAAATTATTGACGTAACATTCCACATACCTATGTATGAGTCAGTCAAAGATGCGGGTCTTTGCCTTTTGGCATGTAGTGCCAGCATTTTTCAATTCAAATGGCATCACTTTGCAATAATATATGCTGATTGGTGTGCAGAAGGTTGTATGCTTTTTATCTTCCGAGCCATTTTAATTTGGTTATAGCTTGATGAACCATCCATAAAGGAGAATATATTATAGTTTGATGTGTTTTCTATCATGAGTTCTGCATTGGGTAGTGGGGAGTCATCTTTTGGGCAAGCTTTGTTTAAAACTTAAAGTCAATGCTGACATGAATTTGTCCATTCCATTTTCTTATTAGAACAATATTGGCAATCTAGTTAGCATACTTCTCTTCCCAGATTAATCCTGCTTCAATGTGATTTTTGCTTTCAGTAATTACTTGCTCTTTAATTTCTAATAACATTCTCCTTGATGCTTGCTTTGCAGGCTGTACATTTGGTTTAATGGCAAGCTTATGTACAACTACGTCTGGCGATAGACCTAACATTTTATTGTAATTCCATGTAAAGCAATCTTTGTATTCATAGAGTAGTGCTTTTAATTCTTCCAATTTTTCTGATATGAGGTTAGCACTAACAAAGGTCGGCCTAGGCACTTCTTCAGGACCTAGGTTGATTTCATGGAGTTCATCAACGGTGGCTTGATTGCCTTCTTCTAAATCATTTGGAGCCACTTTAAGGTTAATTATTAATTCATCTTTGGGTACATTCTCATTTTCATGTGAAACATCCCTTCATTCATCTATAGTTCCCAAAGGACTTCTTCTTTATAGGATATTACATAGCATGAGCTTATTGGGGGAAATGTTGAAGGAATATATCCCAAACCCCATGTGGTGAATTTTCCATATCCTTTGGAATTTTGGACGCCATCCCTTTGCCAAAGCCTTTTGAACAATCGAGCTTGTATATTTGTTTGTAGGTTGAACATTATTCTTAACCAAGTCCTTTAGGGCCAATGAGAAGTACTGAAGAATAATAATTAAAATCTCTTCTTCTTCTTCAAAATCATCCTCTTCAAATAATTATTGCATGGGATTTGTAGTTCGCTCTTCAGTTTTGTAGAAAAGGATCCCACATTCCTTGTAACCCTTTCTATGAGGGACATAGAAAATTTTCAACTATTTTATTTTTTCTTTCCTTGTAGTTGTTAAGGCTTTTATATATGACATTGACATTATAGTTATTTTCATATCATTGTTAGAAATTTAGGATTCGAGTACCCTTATTCGAGAAACATGAGTTTTTTCTAATTATTTTGCCTCATTACTAGTATTAACTTCTTTGTTTTTGCTAGTTGAGGCTTTCTTAAATTGATAAAGAAATAACTCCTCTTCATCATCATCAATAACATTTCCAAGGTGGGGAATTATCTTGGGTTGCTTTGATTCATTCGTACTTTACCCTTTGAATTATCACCTTTTAGCATTAGTTTGATAGGTGGAGCCACTTGGTTTTGGGAATTGACTTCCTCTACTTTCTTAGGCATGAGGTACTAGGCATCATCATAGATCTTGATCTCATGTATCTAGAATGGCTACATATCACCATCAATTTGATGCTCTTCACCAATTCTAAATATACTTTATACATTGTTAGAGAGTTCAAGGTACTATGCCATATTCATGAATCCATGGCCTACTAAGGAGCACTTTGTAAGCAACTTTGGCTTCAATCACATGGAATTTTTCTTCTATATATTATTTCTTGAAGCATAATGGCAGGATAATGGATCATAAGGTTTATTATCCTTATTCATTGAATCATTATAGGAATATTATACTTTTTAAAGCTAATGCTGTGTCTTAGTTGTTAAGAGATTTACCAAAATGCTTGGGTTAATCAATATCCTTTTTATGCGGGTGAAATTACTTTTAGTTTTGACATAAAGCGGTCAATTGCACTAAGTTGTCCCTAGCAATAGGTCATCTTCACTAAATGTGATGGTTGTTGATTTGAGAGGTTAAGTCCTTTTTTATCCTCTCTTCAATGAAGAATGCTTCATATTATTATGGATTTTGCAAGGCTTTGATTAATGTCTCACTTATATCCTTAGATAATATGAGAGCATCATACATACTTAATAAAGAAGAGAGCTTGCATAAATGTGTCAGAATTATTTTGGTAGACTTTTGAGGTTTAGTTGATAATGGAGTTAAGGCATTTTCATAAACTTAAATTTCTTTGCCTTTATCATTGGCTTTCCATTATGAAGGTGGAGAAATTCATTTTCCACTCTTTAATTGGACTTGAGTTATTTCTTCTATCTGATCTTCTTTATCAAAAGAAGTCCGTGGATTTCGTATCTCTTCAAAATTTTTAGAGTTTTTAGTACTCTTAGAACTATTGCCTAGTCTATGACATAATTTCTTTGAGCCTGACCTGACATTCCATTTAATAGGCTTTTCTCTGGGAAAACATAGTTCTTCCTCAGAGTCAGTTGAAGTTGCAATCACATAACATACTTCTCTTTGGGTTTGAAGATTAGGATTTTTACATATGTTTTTGACTCGACATGTTTCTTTCAAAACATTCTTTTTAGGTTTTTTGTGTCAAGATGTAAGTGATGCATATATTCTTCGTTTAACTGGCCATCGAAGAGGTTGTTCATACTCCTCTAAAGATTCAATCATTTTTTGTGTTTCAAAGTTTGGTTTTCTAGTTTTTCTCTTTTTCTTTGATATGTGGTGTTTTGATGAAGAAGACTGCTTGATTTTTATCTACTTTTTTGTGTTAGATAAAAATTGACCTGTTGGGGGAAGAGCCTTCATGGGTCTTTTTCAGGCTCTAAGGAATTCTTCCGTTGGATGCCTTCTATAGCTAAAAGAATGTTAATCATTCTCTTAGTTTTTTTGAGATGAATGTCTCCCAACCACTTCATTTTTCTTCCAGTGTTTGCAGAGCTTTGCCCTTATCATGATTTATATTTTGAGTTCCAGTTGGCTCATCATCCTTGTCTTTTCTATTATGGATTAGGAGTGTTGTAACAATATTTTCCTTTTTGTTTTTAGGATGTACCAGTACACTATCTGTTAAAGTGAGTTCGCTATTTTGATAGCTCTTTTCTACCCAATCTTTGAAGATAGAATAATCTTCAATTTAGAGAGTTATAAGTCTATAGAATGGACAATAATTGGGATCATCAACTTTATCTACATGGTGTGGCTGATGTGGTCTAGCAAATGTAATCCCAATTTTATGGCATGTTTAAATATCTTAGTAGCACATTCTCTTTTGATAAAGTACTACTTAGCCATCTTATCTTGGAAGGTTGGCCATTTTTTCTTATCCTTTATCGGCTTATCTGGCGATCATGAGGTTGTCGCTCCTCCATTTTTCTTTTAGTCAACTATGAATGTGAATGTTGTATTCACATCATTCTTCTTTGAATCGTGCAACTTAGATTGCTTTCCTTTCTTAAAGAGATTATTAGTATAATTGGAATTAAGACCATTTTACATGGGGAGCCTTTTGAACTTGGCTACTCAATCCAATAATTCCTCAACGTATTAATCGTAGCCATAACAAAATATGGGGTCATTTGATCATCAATATTCCCCATGAGTTCTACTACATGTTTTTTTGTGAGTTGATAATCATATTTCATGCTTAGATTCTTCCATCTTGTAATGTATTTTGTAACACTTTCGTCTCTCCTTCTCTTCTCCAAGGTGAGATTTGTCATCATTACTTTCTTGATTGCACCTATAAATCTCTTGACATAGAGTGTTTCCAACTTGACGATGCTGAGTCATTGGGTAACTCAACATACCACTCAAAGGTTGTGTTGGTGAGATTGTTAATAATTTATCATAGCAGTAAGGCATCATTTCCTTTGGTATTTCCACAAGTGAATTTAAATTGGGCCAAGTGATGTCATGGATTCTTTGTGCCTGAAAAGGTATTAAATTTTAGCATAACATACCTTTTAGGATACTTTACTTGTTCATATTCAGCTGAGTATGGTTGACCTTTTTGAACTAGCTATTCAGTAATTTTTGTAACAATGACTACTTTGAATTTCTGGCTGATGATATCTTCCACTTGGGATTTAGTAATAATATCAGCTTCATGGTGAGTAGCTAATGTAACTTCTCTTGGAAATTCTTGCCTTTGTATTGAAGCTATTGGCAATTAAGATATAACATTTTGCATTCCCCATTTCAGTTATTGGGTTGATCTTCATTGGAAGATTTCTTGGAGGTATTTATTATGTTGCAGTTGCTAAGAGGTTAAGTTAACCATGTAGCTTTTTCATCAGCCTATCCATTTCATTGAGACAGTTGTTGAGCTGGCTAATTTCTTGGTCTCTTCTTTAGAGTTGAAAACCCATTTTTCACTGTAACCTTATTACAACATTGGTTTTTTCTTCAGGTACTTAAACTTTAACTTGAGCTTCACCTCTAGGTTCTTGATGATTTGAGTTCTCCTGATGTTCTTCCTCATTTTATATTCAGGTACACATTTCTATTTCATAGACATGTTTTGATCATGCAAAAAACTTTGACTTCCATGTAATCCATATCTTCATTATTTTGGAAGTTCAGAATTTGGCTCTTCATTGATTAGAAAATTTTCATCTTCCTAGAAGAGTTGATTATCTATGGCATCATCCACTAACTGACCCTTTTCAGATCAACATTTCTAGTTGATGATAATAGATTTAGTTCCTTTGTCTTCTAGTGGAGTTTGTTCATATTGAGTCATCTCATCTTCCATGTCTTGGAACTCTTTAGATACAGGTTCTTCTAGTGGAGGATCTCGAGGAATGCATGCTATATGTCACACTCTGGTGTTCACCAAAAGATTTAGGACAAGATGAATGATATTCCCTTTTTTGTTGAGATTGTTAGAATCTTCAGACCACTGGCCACCTAGTACCCTTGCACTGCTTATTGTTGATGTTCACCAAATATTAAACTCCTAGGCCTTGAGTTCTTCTCAAGGTGAGCATGATATTTTTTAATATTCTCACCTCTCACCAACTTTTTATTTCTCCTTTAAATTTTTTTATTATTAACCGCCTTCAAAACTTTATAGATTTTGAAGGAGATGGTCTCTTCTTTCTATGGTTGATTTTGTGATATGGGCTATGCATGTTCATCCCAAAAAGTCTTCTTGATAATCTCTTTTGAACTATTTCTTTTAGCCTAGCTTAGTTCAAAATTATTGTTGGTGGGTATATTCACTTCCACTAGTTGTTCATGCTATTGTTCAGTTTGTATAGATAATCCAATAACTCTATGAAAAGCATTATACCTCTTTCGAGCTCTCCTGACATTTTGGTGCCTGAGGAAGATGCTTTATGAATGTGCTTGCTTGGAGTAAAAGTAGTATTTTGAGGGATAGTAAGCTCCTCTAATGCATTACTAAGTCGATTGATGATGATAGAATTCAGCTTGGGATCAACAACTATCTTATCCTTAGCAAGCATTATTAGGACTACCGTTGATAACCTATCAAAAATAGAACCCCTCTTTGAGGTTAAAACTTTACGCTTAGGCACATTAGGAATGATCACATTCAATCTTCTTCATTTGTTGAATCCCTTTGGCATTCCAATTCCTTTAATGATAAGCTCAATTATAGTTCCAGTAGGTAGGAATTGAATGATCTTAAAAATCATTTTGAACTAGAGAGTAGCTCCAGCAAAACTAGTCTTGGTTACAACCTGAGCTAATCTAACAGTGGACCCCTCTCCTAACTTGACAATCATCATATTTGTGATTTATCATTGGAGGTTTTGATCCTGGCCATAGATCTAAATTTTTTAAATAATATAACCTGATATTTAAGTCTACCATGACACTGTATATTTTAATTTTTTGAATCAAAGGTGGAGGGAGAAGTAATCCCCAGTGGAGTCGACAAAAATCTAGTCGCTAAAAAAATAACTTTTTAGATACTCTCCGCCATCATTGTTAGGATAGGTAGGAGTACATTCTTCATGAGACAAATTAATATATATTCAACCAGATTTCTCCTAATATTATGTTTAGATCTGGGTTATACTTCCTATGAATGTAAGCATTCATAATTAATTACCCCTCTTATATGAATAGGTGTCTAGTGATGTGCGTGGTGTGGCATAGATGTACGGATAAAAGAAGTAGAAGATAATCCTGATCAAGATCTAATGGTTCCATCATCTGGGACTACGTTGTTCTAATCTACCAATATTAGAGGCCTATAAGTCGTAATGTCCAGGGAGTCTAATTAGCAGCCATGGATTGCCTTCCTTCAGATATCTCGAGTAAACTAGAGGTTTAGTGTAGGGGTTGTGGTGTAGGAATGTTTGCTTGGCTAACAAGTAAATAAACGAGGCTTACATTTATAGGAAAGCTATAATATATGGTGTTCACATAGCGAATAAGTAGATTGGACTTACATTCCTTAAGAAAAGCTAAGTAGGAATGTTCACATGGTGAACGAACATTGAGCTTACATCCTTTTAGAATGTCATTATTGTAGGGTTGTTCGTGTGCTAAACAAGAATAATAGAGTTACATTCTTTCAGAATGCTAGTAGGGTGTCGCATGGAAACAAGTAGATTGGACTTACATCCTTTGGAAGGCTAGTAGGGTGTTCGCATTGTGAACTAGTATATTGAACTTACATCCTAAAAGGCCAGTATATTTTAGAAGTTTGCAAGGAGAACCTAGAGATTGGGCTTACATACCTTGGGAATGCCATATTGATAAAGATTTTTTACAAGGTGAATGTATAGAAAGGACTTACATTCCTTTGGAATGATAATAAGGATGTTTGCTCGATGAACAGGTTAATAGGTTGAACTTATATTTATAGGAAAGTTGGAATATAGGGGTGTTCGTATGGAAAATAAGTAGGTTGGGACTTACATTCCTTAGGAATGTTACATGAATATAGATTATTTGCATAACAAATGTATATATTGGACATACATCCCTTTGGAATTCCATTATTGTAGGGTTGTTCGCATGACGATCAAGTAGATTGGGCTTACATCCCTTTGAAATGCTAGTAGGGTGTTTGCAGTGTAGACAAGTAGATTGGACTTATATCCCTTGGAAAGACAGTAGGGTGTTTGTATGGTGAACAAGTAGATTGGACTTACATCCCTTAGAAGGCCAATATATTTTAGAAGTTCGCATGGTGAACCTAGAGATTGGGCTTACATCTCTTGGGAATGTCATTATTTAAGGGATGTTCGCATGTCGAACAAGTTAAAAGGACTTACATTTCTTTGGATGCCAATATTGTAAGGTTGTTCAATGGAGAATAAATATATTAGGCTTATATCCCTTTGAAATGCCATTATTATTTAAATATTAGGATGTCAAATATTAATTTATGGTTTTGGAGGGTAGCACTTCGGTGATGGAAACAAAACACCTAAGCGTTATCATGGTAGTGCCTTAGTACTATTAAAATGACACCTTAGCATTGAGTAATTAGAACTGTAGCATTATAAGATAGGAATTCATGTTTTTAAAGACCAAAGGATTTATTGCCTCAGCCTTAAAAGACTAGCTACAGTGCCTTGGCATTAAATTTTGAATTATAGGATCGCGTAGATGTGGTGCCACAGTGCCAGTCAAAGGTTGGTTTAGAAAGGCTGGTAGACGGATATGCACTTTTAATTAGAAATGATAACTTTTTGACTAACATTGTGGCATTGTGTTAGAGCGCCGCAATGCTACATCAATGTCCGATTTTGCTTTCTGCATAGCATTGGTTATAAAATTAATTACAATAAATAATATAAATGTCTTTTTGACCAACACAGTGACCATTCTTGGTACACTGACCAATGCTCTGGAGTTATGAGTTCAATGCCTCAGCACTGATCCCATGTTTTAGAAATCGAGAGGCTAGCTCTTCGACGCTTCTAAGGCAGCACCACGGTGCTAGGGCTAGTCTATAAATAGGACCCCTATGCATGCTCACTTTTTATTCTAAAACTTTGGTTCAATTTTATAGTTTTCCCCTTTCATCTCTTAGTTTATATTTTACTTTAGCAAAGCCAACATGCTGCTGAAATATGTCAGTAATGGTAATAAGAGGGCAATAGTTTGCGATACTAATAGGTTTGTTAGTGTAAAATAGAGGAGCGATGCCACCACACTCTGATCCATAAATATCTCATCATAGAGAGAAGGTTTTACAACTCAAGTGGTAGCATGGAGAGGATCATCAATGAAAGAGGTTGGGACAAACTGGTCTATGACAATAACTCCTACGTCATTCCTGTGATGCGAGAATTCTTTGCCAACATGAAGGATCACTAGAATAATAGAGTTCTCATCCTAGGAAAACTAGTAAGTTTTGATATTAGTACTTTTTGACCTCATTTTTGGATGAGGTTAACATTACTTCCAAAACTAGTAATTGAAATACCTGATCCTTGATTAGGAATCTCCTAATTAGATAGTTAGAACACTTCACTTAGTGGCCTAATACACCTTTGTAAGATTTAATCTAACTCAAAAAGATTTGATAGACCTAAACCAAATTCAAATCCAAGCCTAAAGAAATTGAAATCTAAAGACACTTGAATTAAAATCAAAGTGAATTGGGTAATTAATCTAATTATCCTACTTAACTTAAAGTCATTTAAGCTTAAAGAAACTAAAATCAAACTAAACAAATGCAAATCAAAGTCAAATAAAACCATGAGATCAAATTAAAAGTATGAATAAGTCCAAATCAAGGTCAAAAGTGGTCAACCATTTTGTCATAGGTTTGACTTAAGTGGTCCCACCAAGTCAAAGGTCAACCCACCAAAATTTGATAAAATAAAATCATTACAAATGGTCTAAATGATAATATATTCAAGCTTTAACATGCATTTAAGAATATAAATCCAATAAGGCCTTAATTAGGCTAAATAGGTCATTTGATCTAATTGGGCCTAAGAGGACCATATTGGATTCAAATTCAAATCAAACTGATATGAACCCAAATTAATTATCCAAAATCATTTGAAAATGATAATCAAACATAATTTAATCCATCATTAGGTCCAATTTGACCAATTTGATCATTTGATCCAAATGAACCCAAGCTTAACCAATTATGCTTAATTTGAGCCAAATGGGTCAAAATTGAAATTAACTTCAAACATAATTGAAATCAATCACTCCAAATCATCTCACATATGTGTTTAAACATGTTTGAAGTCCAAACATAATCTAATTGGGTCAAAGTGGGTCATTTGACTCAATTAAATTCAACTTAACCCATTTAAGGCTAAAGGGGTCAAGTTAACTTTGAATTGAAAAAAATCCTCATGTGGCATGGGTTAATTAAATTCTTAATTATCCAATAGACAATCAATGATGATTTAAACTTAAAATTAAAGCCAATAAGTGAAAAGAAATGTGATTAAAGCATTTGAAAGTAAAAATGAATCCAATGGCATAATTAACCACCAAGCTTGAACCAAACCCTTCAAATCAACTTAAACTCATTCAAACCCATCCTAGGATGGGTTAAGAGAGAATGATAACAATTTTAGGCAATTAAACCAATCATAACTAAAATCCAAAAAGATAGAATATGGCATGATAAGCTAAGAGAGTATGAAGCCAAATCCCAATTCATCAATCCCTCATCCCCTTTACTTTCCCACCTCATGACCATTAGATAGCTGTTAAATAGCTGATGATCCTTGGAGCTAGCCTCCAAGGATAACAATTAGGCATGACCGACCAAGAAGAAAGGAAAAGGCATAAGAGGCTCTTGACCTCTAATGCAAAGTAGTAAAAAAAAAAAACCCCTTGCGTGAAATTAGCTATTCATTACCTTCCCCACATCATACGAAGATGATCACAATATTCCCCCAATTACTTCACCATCGACAGGATGGAGAATGATCAAAGCTGATAGGAAAGTTGTCGAACTCGATCTATAGGTTAATCCATGAGGAGAGGATCTAATTCCTTCATGCACCATTTCGAAGCTATTAGAGTCAACCCCACTGCCGGAGATCACCGAAATTGAGGTATGCCATTAAAGCCACTTCTTAAGATTTTAGTTTTGAAGCTTTTTAGATTGAATCTGATCTTATGGTAGATCAAATCATATAGATCCCTCCTATTTCATTCACTAACAGTTTTGGAATCGAATTTGAGAAATTTTAACAGTTGGATCACTTAAAATCACCTCAAATTATTGAAAAGATCTCAACATTTGACTCTGTCAAAGGAGAGATAATCTTCATTGTTCTTTCCTTATGTTAGGAATGGACGACCAAGATTTATGCAGATCGTTTGATTAAATCCCTTAAGGAAATTGCAAATTGATCAGGGCTGACCGATCTTCGATCGGATGGCCAGTAAGAATCCCACGTGCCACCATTTTGATGTGGATCCACGTGGATCCCACATGGGTGAATACTACGGTGCTGCATGTAAAGTAGTGCCATATGTCGTATCCATATGGATCAGATGCGATTAAAGAGAAAATTCAGGGTTTTCAAATTTAACAATTTTAAGAAAAATGATTAAAAAAGTAAGAAAAAAATCATAGAAAATAAAATATAAATCTAAAAAATGTAAATGAAAGCTCTATGAATTCCTTTTGATGAGAGGAATCTATTAAAATTAAAATAACTAATTTATTTTTGGGTATTTTTGCATTAATTTTTGAATAAAAAATTTCAACCCTAAATTAATCTCAAACCATTGATCAAAATGATTTAAGACTTTGGGAAATTGAAATTAGTGTTAAGATGCACATTATTTGAATTTGTAATAATTTATTGAATAATATATCTAAATATGTGAAATTTTCAATTCTAAACCCTAATAAAAATAAATTAAATATGCTTCAAATAAATTAGAAAAAAAATAAAAATGATTCAAAACATCATAACACATCCTAATGAAGTTAAATACATCATTGAAACCCACCGAAACCTAATTAATCATAAAATGACCTAATTTGGTATTTAATTGAATTAATTAATTTAAATAATTAATCTAAATTTAAATAAATCATAATAAATTAACTAGAACTCCAAAATTTATGAATAAATCCTCTAGATAATCAAAATAAAGCACATTCTAGAGAGGAATCAAGAAAAACTAAAATCCCTAAATAATCCTCATTAAATTAGGTTTAATTTATGTTTTAATGAAATAATTAAAATGTTAATTAATCAAAAATTCTACTTCTCATTAGGGTGAAATTTTAGGGAAATAAAATTGGCAAAGAACCTCACTTACAATAAAATTTTATATGCAATTGACCTTTGGATTGGAAATTATAATGAATAAAAATAATCACAAAATTACAAAATCCATAATATAAACTTATAACATCATAATTAACATCATAACACTAACATAAAATTTTCCATGCAATTTGAAAGTAATGGAACTTAATTAAACATATATTAAGAATTATGAATACTTAAAAAATATGGAATTTAATTACATTCCAAAATTAATAATCAATCAAACCATGGTAAACCCTTTAATAAATTGAGATATAAAATTCATTAACTTCTGAACTTTATAATCTATCAACATATAAATACATTAAGGCTATTTAAATTAAGGAGTAAAATGGATACAAAAGTAAATGTGAAAGATTAAGTTTAATTGAACTTAAAATAACATAAAAGTTAAAGTAGCCTAAGGTAAGTTTAATACAGATAACACAATAATAACCCTTCCTTAAACTTCTTAGGTCATGATGAATAAGAGAAATCACATTATGCTAAATGATAAAAATAACTCTTTTAAATAACATAATTATCATTCCCTTTAAGTTGATTGAAATGAATTGAACTATTCCATAATGTATGAAATTATAAATTGGAATCAACCATCTCAATCTAAGTTCATTAATAACCTTACAAAAATTAATGAATTGAAATAAGAGAGATAAAATAATAATAAAATTTGAATAGTCAATTCAAGATGATACAAATTATACAATTAGTTAATTGAATCATATTAAACATTTAATTACTCCATAATGCATGAAATTTAGGGTGGAACCCATTCTAATCTCACTTTAACATAAAATGCATAATTAATTTTTCTAATCTCTCTAATTGCATGAAATTTATTGTAGAACTTATTGTATTAAATCTAATTTAATTTTGTTGTGTACTATTTTAGATTGGATTTAATTTTGTGGTTCCACCCAAAATAGAACTTATTGTATTAGATCTAATACAAATTTAATTTTGTGTTCCACCCAAAATAGAACTTATTGTAATCTTTCTAATTGCATGAAATTTAGGCATAAAATGCATACTCCGAAGCCTTAAATGAATCATGAGTAAAAACATTTAGAAGTTCAAAAAATGTGTATTAGTTAGGTACATTTCATATCCTACATGATCTTAAAGATTAGTGAGTGAGTCCAAGTTCTTAGATTCCTTTCCTAAAAATACAATAGCCTAGTCATCTTGCATATATGAGACTTAGCATTACGGATTTAAAATGCGCTTAGGTGGTGTTAGCCGACAGCCCTTCCAAGCTAGTTATAGGTCCAAAATAGCTAGGGATAGGTATGTTCCCTCAAATAAGAGGAATGGTCCATAATTCTCAAAAATGGAACTAGGTCGAGCATCTAACTTGTGTTAAAAGCACTTATAGACTTAGGATATGAAGAATCCTCCTCAAAATAAGTCTTCAACCTTAGGCATTTCTGCAGTATTGTGCTGTTAGAATCTAAGTCCTAGATTTCTAAAAAAATATCAACTAAAAATTTAAATTAAATTCCAAAATTTAAAGCCTATTGGTAGGATAGTTGAAATGCATACTAGGCATCCTAATATCAATAGGAATTTCTTACTTTATCGTAATTGGATTCCAAAATATGTATTTCCACTTTAGATCATTACTAATTGAAATTCCAAAATATCATTCCTTTGGAAACCAACTTAGAAGTCAATAAAATAATAGCTTATTTCTTTAATCGAGAGTATTCTTAGAAAGAGATCCTTCATTCCTAAGATATAATTAACTATAATGGCTTGCCCTTATAAGGAATCATGAACCAAATTTAAAATAAACCATGCTTTACTTCCCATATAGTTTAGGGGAAAACTCTTTGTTACATGAAATACCTATTAGCCTTAGGAGTTATTAAATGATAGAATCCATTATAGGATAACGTATTTATCTTTCGAGATAATATGTTTACTCTTTAATGATGCATTTGATCATCCAAATAAGAAATTCCAAAATTCTATGGTGTTATAAATTTTATCATTAGTACTATTAACACAAATTACAATTTACAAGATATAGTGTATGAGTAATATCTCTTATATTATAAAGGTCATCCCGATTTTGATGAAATCCTTAATATCCTAATTATTACAAATTCTAATGTTTAGTGAAAAAGGTAGGAGGATAAGATTATTAATTTTTCTACCAGTAGCTTGACTGTCAAGACCAAAGCTTGACACTATCTCATTTCTACTAAGTTAATGTCTACTAGCAATATCAGTGAGGTGAGAAGGGATAGAGCTATTTTAAAACTTACAATTCAAAAGAGCTTTACTATGGATATAAAGTGGATCATTTATAATTCTATTTGTAATTTTCTTAGAGGTAGTACTACTTTAGGATATGATCATTCTTTTTTAATTTATTCTTCATGTGTTGCAATGGGTGTGCAAAGGGAGTCTAATGAAGAAGTCCTAATTCAAAGGGATCCTCTAACTAAAAAAATAATTGAAGAATATGGCTCGAGGATTGAGGTGGGAGAAAGTTCACACACTTCTCAGTCTAGACCTAAATCCTCCAAGACCTTAAATGAGCAACTCCAAGAAATTAGAAGACAAGTCTTAGATTTAAGAAAAATGATCGGTGAAACCAGTTGGTAGCAGCAGGAATTGAGGATAAAAATTGACCACCATATGGGTCAATAACAACAACAATTTTTATACATGGTTGAGTTTAACCCAACACTTATTCATATGTTTCACAACTATGGATTTTATGCAGGCTTAGGTCAGGTTTTTTTTTTTCTGAGGCTCCTCATTATCAGCTTTATGTTAACAGCTTGCCGGAGCTGGAAGAAGAAGAAGAGGAGGAGGAAGATGACTATATTATTAGTTTTCTCCTTGGCCTTTTTGATTATTTATATTTTTCTCTTTCTTCTTCTATTTTATTTATTTATTATTAATTATTTATTAACAATTTTTTGGTATTAATAAAAATATTTTCATTTATATGCTTTGTGTTTGTCTCTATTATTTGGATTATGCTAGGATTTAAAAGCGTAATAATAAAATTTTTAGTTCAAAATGAACAATATTAAGGGCTCAGTACCTCGACACTGCAAAATTTTTGCCTTTGCATTGTTAGTTGAAATACATAAGTTCCAAACTCAATAACTCATTGCCTTGAAGATACATATATAGTAATATGGCACTGTATATGTGACTTGGGCTTAATATTAAAGGTTAATATGCACAGCTTAACGATATCAATTAGGTGCCTAAGGTGTAATTTCTTGAGAGTGCAGCATCTCAGTGTTGAGATATCAGTACTATTGCACTATTAGATGAGAGCTTAAAGTTTAATTTTTTTGAGGACTCAGTGCCTCGATGCTGTTGGATGTGCACCTAAGGTTCAAAATTCTCGATCATCACCACTATGCTGGAACCTCAGTGCCTTAGCACTATTGGATGCATGCTTAAGATTTAAGATTCTTGAGGACTCGGTGATGGAACCTTAGTGCTAAGGCACAGTTTCATCAATGCCTAAATTCAATACTTTTTGAAAGTTTTAAAATTTTGACAGCATAATGCTAGGTTTTATTATTTTTAGTGCAAAGCACCCTTCTCCCTTATTCCTCATTCAAGATCAATGAAGGGAGAATTTTGTTTCACACTAGAACTAAGTTTGATGGTGGAATGGATTTCAAGATTTAACGCCTCAATACTGGATAAATAGCACTATGACATTATTCTAAATAGATTTCTTGATTTTGTAAACTGAGAGGGTAGCACTGCAGTGTTGCAAATAAGACACTATCTCGAGAACCTAAAGCCATGGTGTTTGGGTTTCAGCACCTCAACACTATGAGGCAGAGCACCAAAGGCATCATTCCTGAGGGCTTAGTGCCTCGACACCGTGGAGCGGGAACTCTATTCTTGAACTAATTTCTTGGAGAATTCAACAATTTTCTATGAAAATTTGGCGACATAACACTTTGCAATAGTAGATTTTATGGTGTTTTAGTGCAAGAAACACTCTTTTCCCTTGTTCTAGATCCAAGATCAACGAAGGGGCGATTTTTCATCTTAAGTTAGAACCAAGTTCAACGGTAGAGGTCTTCAAACTTAAAATTCTTGAGATTCTTATTCTTAAAATATTTTTTTAAATGATGCTAAATTCTTCCCACTTACTTTGGATCCAAGATCAACAAAGGGAGACTTTTCATTTCTCACTAGATCTAAGATCGATGGTGGAAATTTTCAGAATTCTCTTTTAATGTGGGTGGGATTTTATAAAAGAATGTTTTCGAGAATCTTTACTTAGAGTTAATGATAGTTGAATTTGTTCTTGTCTCCTATGAGAGGAAAACACCCTCATACACTGGTAAGAAACTCGCAATGGAGAGAAGAGAGTATTGGAGAATACTTGGAGTTGAGATCGGGAGTAAAAAGGATGGAAGAGAGGAAAAAGAAGGAAAAACTAGAGTGGGCAGTCCACCTTCTTTTATAAAGATTTTTAGCTGTTCTCACTTCTTGGGTAGTTTTTCATCCCCTAACCATTCCCACTTCTTGGGAGGTTTCCATGCCCTAACCGTTCCTCTACTTCCCCCTAGGCAATTATCATTACTAGGGAAACAGTTGGCGGGAGGGTTAGTTTTCTTACTTTTTTTTAAATTGAAGGCCATCATGATAGTTCCTAGGTGCTAGGATTATAATGTTGTGGCACTCTGTTGCTTACGTAGACAACTAGCAGGGGTGGTTTGCATTTCTAGAATCAATAAGGCGGGCGACTACACAACCCCCCAAGGCAGAATGTTCTATTTATTTTAATTTTTTGATGCAAAAAATATTTAATATAATTAAAAATTCTAATTTAACTTGTAATTGTTATAATAACTAACATATATATGATAATATCTAAATTATATCATAATTTTAAATGTCATATTTCAAAATTAACAAAATTACATGAAAATTGGTATTTTAGTAAAATTTATTTTATAATCAAGGAATTTCAATCTGATTTCATCTCGAGCATATTACTTAATCTTTTTCCTTCAATTGGATAGGTTCATGACCCTCTTTTGAGTAAAGTTAAATTTATTATGATTTTTCAAACATTAGTTAATTTTAATAATAAATGCATGCTACTCGTTGAATATATTAAGGGCTATCTTTGGTTATTTTAGACTTGCATATGTGACTAGCCATTATAGCTATTTGAATCTGGTATGTATTTATTATAAATCGTTTTTTATTGAATATTAGTTTATTATATGATAAAACAATTTCAAAATAATATATTTCTTTGAAATTATTTAAAATTACATTCCTGCATATAAATAGTCATCTTTCTTTTCATGAAAGGTCTACTTTTTCAAAATTCAAAAATCGTCCAGCAAATATAATAGAAAATTTATTAGATTTCTCTTTCAAGCATTCTCCAAATATTGCAAGATCAAATCTTTGGTTCAGATGCTTCAATATCTTCAATTGAGCAAGCTTTATCAAATTACTTGAGTTTATTTTCTTGATCTTAATCTATTTTAGTTGTTCAGTCTATTATTACCATCTATTTATTCTTTCAAATATTTACTTTTTAGTAGATTAGTCTTTGGGTATCATAGTTTAAGTTTTTTACATCAAAGGTTCTTCAAACATTTTTTTTGTGAGAAACTCTTATGATAATTTATAAAATTTATTTCATATTGCTAAAATTTTTATCTTCCTGTAAATATCTTTTGGTTTTATGAAATATTTCCTTATTAATCTTATTTGAAAGATCATTTATCCTTAGATTTATTTTAAAAGTATATTTTAAGCATTTAAAATTAATTTATTATGCTGAAAATACTTTCATATTTATTAGATCTCTCTTTTTAATTAAAAGCTTATCTAGTTTACTTTGATCAAAATGTACCAATTTTATTTAAGTATTTTATGATCTTTTATGTTAATTTAAAGTATCATTTTTTTGAAATAAAAGTAATACTTTGCTAGATTAATTGTATGTTAAGTTTCATTATAAAAATATAGTTTATAAAAGATTGAATTATTTAATTTTGCACTTATCATTTCATTCCAACTAATATACTTTATATAAAATAATCTTTTATCATGCTAAAAATTAGTAAAGCTTTCTATCTTTATTATTTAATAATTTATGAAAAAGATTTTTTATTAGAGATTTAATCATTCTTACTTTATTATATGCATCCTAGTTATAATTCCTCTTAACAATAAAATTATTATTTGCTGAATTATATTTTATTGTGCAATAGGCTATCATCAATTTCTATTAAAATCTTTTTTATGTTAGCTTGTAAATTACATTAAGATAAACATTTTGTAAGATCATTTTTAAGAAATTTATTTTATCATTTTATATCACAATTAAGTGAGCATTCTATCTTATTAAATTTGTTTGAAAAAAAATTCTAAGTTATAAAGTAATTATTTATAAGTTATAAGATCACCTTTTGATTTGGATAGCTTGGTAGATTTGCAAAAAATATATTGCATCTAAATTTATTATTTTGTATTTTTTAGTGCTTTAAAAATTTTTATTGGGGTTGTACTCACCCTTTTGTATGAGAGTACATGTTATTGTAAGGCTTGTACTCGCCCTATTATAGGAGAGTATGATTTATAAGCTATTTTATATTTAATGGATTCCTAGCCGAGGTGGCTAAGCATTGATGTAAGTTATTTTTGGGATTTGGTGGATCACGTAAAAATTGTATGCCTATTATCTCTTTTTATTTTAATATACTTTACTTTTGTTGTATTGCGAATTATAGTTTGTCATTATTAAATCAAATATTAATTTTCTACTAAAAGAAGTTAAAATTCTTAGATAACACCCAATTCACCCCACTCGGAACTACTATGGTGACTCACATGTTCAATATATTTAATTAATTAAGATCTTATTAATGATTAATTAGATTTGTTGGGTTTGGTTTAAGTTTTTAATTAAGTTAATTTATTTTGTAGGTTGATTAAAAAAGACTTACATCTTAATAGTTTTTGGGTATGTATTCCATTTAATTAATGTTTATTTTAAAATTTCTTTATATTTTGTTCAATGAAATTAATTCTGTTTGGTTAATTAAGTTTTGGATTTCATAATTTTGTGGTTTACTTAGATTTAGAAAATTTAATTATTTAATTTAATAATTTCTCTTATTAAAGAAAATGTTTCAATTGTAATTTTTGTAATTTTGGAAGTTATTATTCGGTTAAATGGTCTTGAGATGGTAGAAAATTGATAAATTTTGATTGAATAATCTTAATGACTTGAAAATCTTATGAGAAGTAGACATTGATGCATTAAGCCTACCACAAAAATCTTAAGTCAATTAAGCTTGTATTTTATGATTAATTTAGATATTAACATTTCCAATAAAAAACTAAATTATTCTTAAGGTACTTAATAAAATTTAAGGTTTTAAATCTTTATTGATTCTTATCTAGATGCCAAATCCAAAGAAGGGTCTCTTTAAATTTTTGGATTAATATTAAATTAATTATAAAATTTTGAATTTCAACCCCAATAAATTTAATTAGTTTTAATTTTAATTACTTATTAAACCTTAACTAAGTGCTTTTGAGATCAAATTAATTTTTGAAGTCTAAAAAATTTTCTTAGGGGCATTGATGTTAATAAAAGGGTGGTGAATCATTTTTATGTATTTTGGTAAATTATTATTATTTTATATTATTTATTTTATTTAAATTATCCTATTATGACTCAAAAATCATAAATCTTAATCTAGAGCTCTGATTGACTTTAAATTTTTATAGCAAGTAGGGGTTTACATTAAGTTTCTATCCTAAAAGTTTCAATTTTTTGAGGATAATTAAGAAAGTGTCATTTTTAATAAAACTCAAAATAGTCTCAAAATATTTGGTAAAATTTGGGGCTTTTAATTTTATTAGATTCCTCATTAAATTATGAATCTAGAGAGGGGTCATTTATATTTTTTAAAATTTGATGTCATAAAGATAGTTAATTAAGGTTAATTAAGTCAAAAATTTATTATTTTATGATTTAAGGAGTTCCAAAAAGCTTAAATATATTTTTTAAATTCTTTGATGTTAAATAAAGTTATTTGAGCAATTTTAATAATTTTCTCTAGTTTTCTTGATTTTAATTAACTATTTATTTAAAATTCACCATTTAAAAAATTAATGGCTTTTAATCCATTAAATATTTTGACTTAAAATTTTCATGATAAATAGTCTTAGGATCAATTATAATCTCTAAAAAATTTAACTTAATTAGATTGTTATCTTGGGAGCATTTAAAAAAAATTTTAATCAAACATAAATTAATCCTAAAGTACCCAATAAAAATTAAGAATTTTATGTTTAGATTCCTCTTGAAGAGCTCATTCCATAGATGTTTTTTTTTATAATTATTGGTTGATTATTTTAATTTATATGATTTTTTTAAAAGTTTCAATTGATTTTAAATATTCTTTAAAATTCAAAAAATCTAGAAATTTTGATTTAAGCTAGTCAACACTAACCAGGGACTATTTTACTTGTGTTGGTCTTGGATTGGTGTACTTGGACCTTGAGTTAGTGTTTAAGCAGGGAACACATTAATCTGGACTGTTTGTTCAAAGATCAAATGGTCCAAATCATAGCAGACTTCCTAGCATTTTAATCTCAAACATTTGTTATTTAAGTAGGATCAGACAACTGCTACTTCTCCTTCCTCATGGATGGCGAACAAGAAGGGTGGATGCCTTTGCTACCCTCCTCAAGCTCTGATTTCTAGTGATTCTCATTGGAAATCTGGTCTTTTTGATTTTAATGGACTAGAAACAAAAAATACACGAGGTTTCTATTTAAAAAAAAGTCCTTGTTTCACATGATTGTACCTGACACATTAGCAATCCTATAGCTTTGTTATGGCTTGTTACCTCACTTGACCTGATTTTAAGTAGATTTTTTTATTTGAAAATGATCCTTAGGTTGAGGAGAAGCTTCAAAATGGATATGTCCACTTTCCTCCTCTTCGATCACTGAGGACATTGACCTCCATCACCTCTTGCTAGAGCTTGATGTATTTTAATGGTTTTGGGGATGGGAAAGGTAAGGGAAAGCTTAATTTTACTCCTTGAATGATGGAAAAGGTGCACCAAGTGTTAATGGCGGATGAAATGACTTGGGGCATTAACTTTATAGATGGCTAGCCCCCTTCTCATTGGAGGAGCTTGGAGGTGGCCGACCATGCGGAATGGGAGCTTAGAAATGTTGTGGATAGGTGATCAATTAATTGAAGATTACTCTCCAAGTCAATTGAATAGATATATGGAGAAGAAGTGAGGAAGTTGAGAGGACTAGAATTTTTGGTTTCTTGCTGTTCTTTCTTGGCATTTAACCTCCCTTTATTTGGCTTCTTTCATAGCCTTTGAAGGTTATAAATGTCTTTCATATTTGGGGAATACGATTATGTTTGAATTGCTAAAGTCTAATTTGGAATTTTGTTTAGATTTTGAATTTGGGTCAACCCATGTTGACCTAATTGACTTATGTTGAGTCTAATGGTTTGTGTTGGATCATTAGCTTTGGATTGAGGCTTCAATTATTGGTTATTCATTTAATGTATTTAGGTTTAATCAATTTAAATTTGATTTTGATTCGAATTTATTTAAACCTAGTTTGGGGTGGTTTGGATAGATCAATTTTAAATGACTTAAATTTGACCTAATTTTACCTAACTAAATTAAATTGGGTTTACTTGAGTTCATAAGTCAAATTGAACTCAAGGAAGAGTTGGATTTTGTCCAATTATGTGTTTAAAGTTATATGTAATGTTTAGTTTTGTTTAATTTTAATTTAATTTAAATTTAGAATAGGGCTTATTTGGGTCTTAGGTTAAGTGATCCAATTAGCCAATTTGAGCTTCAATTAAATTTAGCTTTAGACTTGGTTGAGTTAGTATGATGATGTAAAGCCTTTTGGAGGTCACTTTGATTTAATTTTGATTAAATTTCATTTGAGTTAAGTGGGACCCACATGGGTTGACTTAAGTCAATGACCCTACTAGCCATCGTGATTCCAACTAAATTTATTTTTGTGTTCTATTTGTTTAAAGGCTATGGCACTCGAGAGGGGGGAAGGGTGGGGTGAGTTGGGTTTTAAAAAAATAATTTTATAGAATTCATTTTAAACTTTTTGTAGAAAACTTAAATCTTTAATGATAAAGTTTTAGAGAAATAAAACAACAATTAATAATAGTACAAAAGAAAAGTGCAGAATAAAGAAAGAGAACACAAAGATTTTAAAACAAAGTTGAGATTACAACAAATCTCTTGTACTCTCCTTCACAGGGAAGTACATCTAATAATGTACTTTCTTTAACGGGCAAGTGCAACCCAATAAACAAAGAAGAAAGAAGAACATAAAAGAATCTAACTCTCAATTTAAAATATTTTAGCACTCAAGTCCCAACTAATCAATATTAAGATAAATAGTAAAGAGAGCTTAAGATGAATAAATTTCTAATTAAATTAAAGTTAAAATAATGATATGAACTTTATATGAAACACTTGAAGTAAATAAGTCTTAAAAGAATATTCTAATTTAAAATAAGTAAAGACTTGAAATGAAAAGAACTTGAAAGACTATGAAATCAAATCACATGGATGATTAAAATATTTGCATGAATATGTAATCTAAAAAGAGTTTTACATTAAATGCTTTCAAATAAATAATCTAATGTGTATACCTTATTTGTAAAATCAATCTAGAAACTTTTTCCTCAAAACTTTGATTTATAAAAGTAAAGTTCAAGAAATCAAAATTTATGAAAGCTTTATGAATATAAAAGTAATTCAATCAAATCAAAGAGAAAGTTTTTTAAATCTTTTGAAGGAAGAATGAAAAGAGATCAAGAGAATATTTTGACAATAAAACTGTGGTGTTTTAATTTGGAGTTGTAGGGACACCATGTAAATCTTAAGGAATACTTATTAAAGTGTTTGAGTGCAACATTGAGGTATGATATACCATCTCAAAAAATAGAAACATCATCCTACAATGGACTTGATCTTCTAATAAGGACTCCTAAGGTAAATGGGTCTATATGTATACCAGAGATCTTTTCCCTACTTTATATGGATTAGTAAAGTAAGGTTTATTTTATGCTAGGTTCTTTAGTTTCCTATGGAAGCAAGCTTCCATAGTTAATTACATCCTAAAAAATAGAAATTTCCTAAGAATACTCTTGATTAAAGTAGTCAATGAGTATCTCTAAAGATTTCAAAGCTATACTATCAAAGAATTAGTTGTTATTAGAAATCAAATGGGATTGCTCGAATCAAAAGATTTTTTCACATATTTTAAAGGAGAATAAGTAGGAAGCACCCATGATACTAGGAAGCCTAGTGAGTGCTTCAATCTACCCTATAGTGGAGCTTTACATTTTTGAAAGAGAGAAAATTATTTATTTGAGTTGAAATTTCATTAAAATGCTAAAGCTTAGATTCTACAACACAAGTTTATGGAAATGCCTAAGAGGTGAACCCTTATACTTGCAGGAAAAAGAAATGAGCAGCCTCAGAACTTAAATCTAGAGTGTTCTAGCATAAGATAAGAGCTCGACCTAACTTTACTCAGGGAAAATGGGATATATTCGTTCACCTCCATAAGAGAATGAACACATCCTAACTCTCCTAGACTTACAACCACCTGGAATGGCTGCCATCTAACACCTTCTATGCTTTAAAACTATATAGGATGGTCTTATGCAGATGTAAGATAGTTAGGCTATTACTTAATTAAGAAAAAGGCTAGAATCCTAAACTCACTCTCTAAGATATTATATGATGATTGGACATCAAAATGTGACTTGCAAAATTTATAAAATTTTAAACCATTTTTGACACATTTATTTTTGGACTGAGGCTTGGGATAATTATGCCTAAATGCATGATGATATTGAGTTGTGAGATAAATCAGTGAGAATAGGTGTTCTCCACTATAATGGACTGCTCTCATAGGTCAAGCTTGTCCCCTATTGTGCAAGAGTAGAGATCCTCTCTATTCAAGAGCAAAATAATTTGACATGCATGTTATTATCACATACAATCATTCAGCTAAGGGGTTGCTAAATCTTTTATTATCTCGATTCAAAGCTTAGGATTTAAAATGAGGTTGTGAGTTACATTAAGATTTAGTTATGAGTTACTTAGTGGGGGTAGAAAATTTAACTTTTATCTTAAAGAGCCTATCACATCCAGGCCACACAATAAATCATCATACTTTAAGAAACCTATGAAAAGTATGTCATTTCTATTGCACAAACTAAATATGATAATCAAACATTTGAATTTATTATGAGCATAATAGGTCAATACAACCGGGTACCACCGTACACCCTAGAAAAGAGAAAAAGTTGTGTAGCCAACCTCTATATACAACTCAGATTACAATTAAATTTTACAAATGAAATGAATGCTATGGGGCTCTTCAATTCTTGTTATTCGTTCCTTCTTTGGATTAATTCGCTCCAGGCTTCACTAGGCCTCCTAGGTCTTTTCCTTATAGCCACTACTCATCCTAAACCCCATAGTACTAATCCTAATCATATTATAAAAATTACATATTCATGAAAAATAAAGTCTAACTACACTTTCAAAATAGACATTTGCTAAATAAACACAAAAGCCCAACAATTATATTTCACATATTTGGACTTAGCACCCTACACTTGGGTAGCCAAGCCCACATGTCCTAATTAGATTATGCTTAGGGGCATAAGCAGCACCTGCAAGCAAGAACATTTATATTCATTTATTATTATAACAACCCCTTTAGCACAATCCCGTGCATGAGATATCATTAAGCTACTAACGACGTAACATCCAGTCTATGCATAAATAATCCTAACATCTAATCTAAAGCATTACTTTGTTAAACAAAATACATCACCATAACATACTTCGGTCTAACTTAATACTAGAATCCCTAATTAGTGTGCTAAGGTTTAGTGTAATATGTCTTGGTTAAGCTTTGAAACTGTGGTTCTCTAAAGTTTTAGAATTGTTTAACTTGACCGTTAGGGATGGTTTCATTTCAAGTCTTTTAGTAAATTGATTGATTTTAACTTGCATGTTCTCATTTTATTCAATACTTAGCATCTAACTATTATAAAGGGAAGAAAGAGGCTTGGCCCCCTTCATCCCTACCTTAAGTTATTTTCTAAAGATAAATTATTATATCTTTGGTTTTTTAAGTGAACCACTTATGAATTTTTATTGAGCCTAAGTTTAGATTCATTTTAAGAAATCTTATTCAAACATGAAATGCATCTTAGGATTAATGAAATTAAGTCACCATCACATGAATATATTACACTACTTCCTTTCATTATCAATAACATTCACATTCTTTCATCTTTAATCTTCTTAATATTTGATTTAACACATATACATCCATCATACTCATGTTTTTGCACACTTAATGAATGCTAATGCATGAATTTGATAGAAAAGAAAGATTTCATCTCATAGCTAAGCATATGCAAATATGTATTAGAAATTTAAGCAAGAACATGCCGTTGTTAAACCAGGGAAGTGAGATTATCTACGACCTCCTTGGGACTACTTAAGCCTTGTATTCTTGAGATGTCCAGACTAATACGTGCTAATTCAAATACATGTAAACATATACAAAAGTATAAAAATAAAACCATGCAAAGGTTATATAAAATCTTTTATTTATGTAAAATATGGCACGAAGAGAAAAGTTTTATCATATATTCTAGTACTTGTATACACATTAATGAAATTAGGCAAGTATGTGCCATTATTAAACTAGAGAAGTCAGATTATCTAAGACCTCCGTGGGGCTACTTAAAGCCTCGTGTTCCCGGGATGTCCATACTATATACTTGCTAATTTAAATACATGTAAACATACACATAAAACATAAAGATAAAATAATCTATTACTATTTTTAAGTTACAACTAAGATGAGACTTCATTAATTACTTATAACAAACACTGATATAAATTTCATACTACTTTATTCATCATTAATTTATAATTTTAAAATAATTTGAGATTTATTAGTGATAATAGCCACACCATATAATAATATTTATCTAACTCATGCAATTTGATAGCAATCATATTCTTTCAATTTTCTTTTTGAAAATATGAACACATGAAACAAATGACATGCACATTTATGATAATTGAAAGGAGGTAATTAAATGTCACCACATAACATACTCAATTTCATTGAATCTTAAGGACAATCAAGCCAAATAAATATTACTTAACACTAACCAAAGTTTTTATAAGATTTAATTTTAATGTTTAATTTATTAAAATCTAAAGAGGAGAAATGATACTTAGGATTCGCCCCATCCCATGTTGGTTATTTGACATATTTAAGGAAAGAAATTAAATATATTTTATGAGTTCATTAGGTTCAAGCCATTAATCACATCAATTTTATTACCCTTGCACAAGCTTCTTTAATTTAATTAAAATTTTGATCATGACCCTTCAATGATATGCTTTGGGAAAATAAAATTGAAAATGCACCTAAAGAAGTCTAATGCAATTAGGCTCATGCCTAAGAGCTAGTTAAATTAAAGGAGAAAAATATTTAAGTTAAATACTCTTATGATTTCTCCATACTAATGGGATAATCATAATTTCTTCAATGACTTTATGCTATTAAACACATAAAGGGATTAATGGGTTGCACTTGAGTTATCTAAATAAATTTCAATTTTTATTTTATCATTGATTTATTTTAGTTATTCCTTAATTATTAAAGACATTAATTAAACCCTCTAAAGGAAGTATAATTGGAAAATATTTAAAAAATGGGTCCTAATTATTTCTCTCATCATACCCACTATTTACATTGATTAATTAACCCCAATTGCTTAATTTTTACCGTTCATTAATTTTAAAATCTTTAAACCACATGGAAAATAATTCCAAGAAAATTATGAGAGGTAGAGGACATCCCATAGAATCATCCCACCAAATTTGGAATTAATTAGCCAAATAATTTAGCCTTAATTAAAGTAATTAGCCTGAGCTTCAAACCTTAGTTAAGCACTATTTATTAGTTATTAATTAGAGATTTTATTTTTGTTAAATTCTTGTATGTTTAAGCTTTCCAAAATGGGCTTATTTTTATTTTCTTTTTATATTTTTTACAGTTAGTTATACTTTTTTTAAAAAGTTTTATCTATTTAATTACATTTAAAAACCTTAATAATTAATACTTTTAAGCCATCAGTGCCATGCGCATGCTGACGTGACAGTGCTTTCCATGTTGCACTGCTACATTGGCGACTTAAATCGTTTGACGCGACTAAGCGGCGGCGGACAAAATTTCATCTTGGCTATCTGATCTCGGATCGGACGGTCAAGATTAGTCCCATGAGTTTGATGAAATTAAATTAAGATTTCTAACATGATTAATTATGGTCATCTATTCTAATCAAGTGAAATGGATAGCCAGTGATCCATCATTCTGCGAGCATCAAAAGACGTACACCATCTACCTTCTGCTGCACAATATGAGCTTTCCAGAGCTTGTTTGATGGTGAAAACAACTCCAAAATGATCAAGGGGAAAATCTATGGAAATCATATAGTGGAAATCACATGAAAATTAAATTTACTTTACAAAACACAATATATAGGCCAAAATAATGGTTATCATATTTTTACCTCGCTGGAGCTAAAGATTGGCGGTTTGCTGATAGAGGTAGTTTAATCTTGAAGAGATGAAGCCCTGTCAAGAAAATCTCGAGCTGCCTGCTTGCTAATCGATCTGTGGACAAAATGTCATCGCAAAGCTCATCGAAGTTGGTCTAGAGATGTCTTCTGGTGGTCGAATCGCTCAGGAAATTATTTGTTTTGACTCACCGGAGTGAGGTGAAGGAGTGGGAAAAGTTAATTTGATTTTGGTGTAGATTTGAGGAGTTTTAATGAACTAAGCTCTTGGGTCCGATTGGGAGCTGGTCTCAATGGTAGTAGGGTGCGTGGGAAGCTCAGGAGAGGGTGTGGGACTATGCAAAATGCTTTAAGGAAGCTCTTAGGTGAGTTTGAATGAATGGCTGAGGTGGATGAATATGAGAGGCTGAGAGTGTAGCAGCCTGCCTTGAAGTGTACACTCCTCCTTAGGTGTACCAATGGTTGCCCATGAGTGAATTCACCCTCTCTTTGCCGAAGGCTGAACCCAATTGCCTTGGGTTAGGTTGCGTCATTGGTCCTTTATCCAAGAAGAGCCAAAGGTGGTTGTCATGGGGTGGGGAGTTGGAGAACTCATCCAAATGGAGATTTTGTTCCATTTGGAGGGCTCAGTTCAATGGGTTTGACCAAAATTGGGTTCACCATGGGTTGGGCCCACTTGGGTAGGCTCATGGTGACCCAAGGATGAGTCATGCCAAGTTTGGTTGGGTTTGGCTCAATTTGACCCATGTAGGTCAAGTGAGTCATGTTGGACTAAGTTGGCCATTTTGACCAAATTGGGTAAAAGTGTGAATTTGGGAAAGTTTAAATTTGAAATGAATGAGTGCAATTGGTTTTATTCAATTTGTGTTTGATTTGGATTTGGTTCAATTTTGATCAAATGGGTGATGTTGACCAATTTGACCAAATTAGAAAAATTGGCATGGGCATGGGTTAGGTTTATGTTCAATTGATCATTGATGATTGATTGAAAGAGTTGATTTGAATTGATTTGGATTAGGGAATGATTTGTTTCAATTGGTCCTTTTAGGTTAAATTGGGCTAAGGAGGTCAATTGGGTGGTTGACCCAATTGGGCAATTGAAGGTTGGATCATGTTCAATATTCAATTGGTGAATAACTAGAAGCATTAGTTTCAATCAATTTGGTCTATGATTTGATTTTATTCAATTTGACCTTTGGGTTAAATTGGGTCAACTTAGGTTAAAGAGCTAAATTGGCTAGATTAGGTTCAATTGATTATAGTGGAGTGTTAAATAGTGATCTACAATCATCAATGAGTAGATTGGACAACTTGGTTTGATCCAATGGGAGTTTAATTAGAGTTTAGCTTAATTAGGCCTTTTAGGTCACTTTGGGTCAAGCAGCTTGTCAAGTTAACTTGGACCAATTGGAGTTATGGATGATTGGGATGTGTTCAATGATAAAGTTGAAGTTGATTGGTGGCTCTGATTGCAATTAATTTGGGCTTGATTGGGTTTTGGCTCATTTGAACCTTTTAGGTCAAATGGGCTAACTTAGGTTGTTCAAATTCACTTGGTTTAATTAGCTTAATTTCAAGTACTAGAGTAGTTTGAAATGATCTATTGAATAATTAGAGTAATTGAGAAAATTAAATTTAGTTTAATTTACTTGAATGGGTTTGAATGGAGTTATAGGATTATGGTGGATTAACTCAGGTTAAGGTTCAAGTTAATTTGGCTTGGAGTTTGGATTGGAAAACCAAATTCAATTAAAATTAATTGAATATGTTTGACTTGGTTTAGCTCCAATGACATGAGCTTAAGTTTGGATGAGTAGATGGGCAAGAGTCTAGTTTAGGCCTTACGGTAGGTGAAACCTATTTATCTTATGGCAAACTTTAGGCTTAAGGTTATGCCCTATAAATCTCTAGACTTAGGTTTAGTGTTCTCATAATCACTAAAAGTGTCCTAGCACTAAGGGAGTCTAAATGTCTAGAAGGCTCCTAAGTCTAAGATGGGAGAGGTCGATTGTCACTCCAAAAATGAGGTAAAAAAAAGCACATAAAACTTTTCAGTCAAATCAAACCAATGAAGATAAGTATTTAATAGAATAAATGAAAGCACTTTTCTTACTCAGGCCCTTTATATGTTTGCAAAGAAATCTATGACTTGAAAGTTTCTTGAAAGAAGAATTAAAAGAATTTTAGAAAATCTTTACCAATGTTAAAATAAATTCTTTTTAATTAACATAACATGAATGATAAATATTTTGAATAAGAGATTTATGAAAGATAACAAATGTGAGAAGCCTTAAAGATATTATTTCAATTCAATCAAATCAAATGGAATTACTTGAAGATGAATAAAAAGAGATTATAGAAAAACCTTAACCATAAAGCACATAAATCTTTTAATATAAATCAACCAATAAAAATAATGATTCAAAAGATTGAAATAAAATAAATACTCTTACTCAAGCCTTTGTATGTTAGCAATGAAATCAATTGACTTGATGTGAACTTTTCAAGGAAAAAAAGAGACTTGAAATATTTGAGGAAGATCTCCATTTGAATGTAGTTTAGAGAGTGAATAAGGGAGATGGAGATGAACTTAGCACTTAAACTCCAAGAAATTGACTAGCATAGGTTAGGCCAAGATGGAGACATTCAAGAGACATTAAGTCATGAAGTTCACTCTTTAAATAGAATTTTTTATGAGAATTTTGACCAAGGCTATGGATAAGAAGAGGGAAATAATGAGAGGGAAGAATCAATAAAGAAAGTAATTTAAATAAATGATCACATGCAAAATAAATTCTAATAAGGATATTTGAATTTCAACCAAAATAAAGATATATATATATATATATATGGAGAGAGAGAGAGAGAGAGAGAGAGAGAGAGAGAGAGGAGTGCAAAAAATTAATCAATCCAATTAAATAAAACCAAGAGAATAAATCCAAGGATTTTGGTCAAAGCGTGAATAAAGGGAGGGAATATTTATTTGGTAACAACTTGAATTTTGAATTCAAGAACTCATGATAACCATTTGAATGAATCTCTAAATAAACACATAAGAGGACGGCCAAGGCAAGAGAGCGAAAGAGATTTATGCATTTAATATTATTGATTCAAATCCATTTAAAGAAATAGTCAAGGAGGGAAGGAATTTAAATAACTTCAAAATTAATTTAATTTCAACCCATTTATTGTGTGGAAGGGCCAAGAGGAAGGATTCAATCAAGAGATATCAATTTATTTCATATTGATTAAGATAAATTTAGGTAAGTTAAATAACTGAACTGCTAATAAAATAAATCAATAATTATATGATGAATTTCGGCCAATGCATTCCAAAAATGGATATAATTTTCAATCAATGCAATAAATGATGTGTAAATGTTGATAAAATAATTTAAGAAAATTTTTGAATTAATTGAATAAATTTATTTAATAGAAAATTAATAAAGGTGGTGGCCAAAAGGCTTTCCTAAAATGGATTTAATTTAAAAAGAAAAGATTATTAAATCAAGACTTATTTGAATTCAATTTTGAGTTAACTTAAAATAATTCAATTAAACCCCAATTAGCTCAAATAAATCATGCTAGGGTCATCAAATTTATTTGATAAATGTTTAAAATTAATTTTTTCGTGATATGATAATGAATATTCAAATCAAATTCAAAATAATTTAAATTCAAAAATTCAATTGAATGAGTTTTTAAAATTTAAATAATAAAGAAATTATTATGAAAATAATTTGAATAATTCTCACATCATTTATTAATAAACAATTATAAAAAATTCTGCAAAAATAAAATTAGGTAGATAATTATGGTATGAGAGAAAAATAAAAGGATAGGAGAGAGAATAGGATAATTAGAGTAATTCTAGAATAATTTTATTTTCATGCTAGAAATTAATTGATAAATAATGTAATATAGCATGGAAATAGTTTAGTGAAGTTTAAAATTAATTTATCTTGGTTTAAAGCACATTAAATGTTATTTAAACTCATGTATTTAGTTTTTGTTATCTAAAATGGATAAATCAAGGAATAATCCAATTTTTATATGTAGAAAAGTTTGAAGGAATTGGATAAATTATTTTGAAATGATTAAATCATTACTTTTATTTTATTGAGCTCTTATTTATCTTATATTGCAAATTCCATAGAAATTCCCAAATTGCACAAGTCCAAGCTGATATGACTTTTCTGATCTAACTAAGCAAGCTGAGTTTGGTGAATTTTCTAAAACACTTAAAATAAATAATTAGTAGCTTCAAGAATATATGTTTACCATCAATATGAATCAAAATTAAGAATAACATTCATAATGATTAATGTTGATTATTTATCCTATAAATAAAAAATTAACTATTATTACACATGATTTGTTATTATCAAATCAAATGATGAGATACACAAGGTGTATAGTCAACACTATTGAATTAGTATAATGATTTTTAGCCTTTGAGAGAGCTCAGTTAAATTTAATTATGGTTGTTTTGACTTAGTGCGGCTCACATAGGTCAACCTAGGTCAAATTACTTGATGGGCAACTTTAAGCCCCAATTGGATTCAATTTTGTGTTGAATTGAGTTTGTATGCTAATCGTGAGTCTTTATATTGATTAAATTTGATTTAATTTTAGGTTAATTGAATTTACTTTGAATTTAGGCTAGAGAGGGCTTAAATGGGTTAATTAGGTTAATCAAACCAATTTGCCCATATAAGAGTCAATTAAATTCAAATGTGTTTCATTTGGTGTTGGATTCAATTTAGTTGAATTTGGAAGTGACTAGTCTCATCTAGCCCAATTGGGCTAGGTTGGGTTTAGGTGGGACCCATCAGCCTGACCTAGGTCTCACCATAGGGTTTTGATTTCAAATTAATTTTGTCTATACATTTTGTTTTTCATTTAATTATGGGTTTTGATTATTTCATTTTTGAATTTGATGTCTGCCTAAGCAATAAGGAATTAAGGGGGATCCTAGTTTAGAATTGAAGTCCTAAATACTAGGACATGTTATTCAAAAATGAGGTCAACATATAAGATATTAACTTGCAACAAATTTGACATAGAAAAATCACTCACTTATTTTTATAAGAAATTGCAAGTTAATTTTTCAAAAAAGTTCTTAGAAATTTTTTACCTTACACAAATAATAGACTAATGCAGAAATAATTTTAAAGTGTTTACACAAAATTCTAGTATGCAATAAAATAAATTTCAATAAAGGTTAATTTTAATTTTAATAGTGATTATATAGTAATATATGACTGATTTATTTCAGTCTTAAATCCTTTTTCTTCTAGTATGGAACATGAATTCAACAAACCAAAATAAATTATAGCAAACTATGATTTAATTTAAGGAAGGTGTGAATATTGCAGTGGAATGATCAATGCAAATAATATCAAATAAGCATCTTATAAGATTAATTATATTGAAGCAATTTAAATTATGATAAAAATAGAAAATGAAAGTAAATTCCAACAAGAAACTAGTTTAATTTCAATCAAAATTGTGCTTCAAATTGATTCAATTGATCATAAGATAGTTAATTATAATTAGGGAGGCTTAATTTTAAGTAAACTATGTATTTTCCAATAAAATAAAAATTTCAGAAAATAAAAACATAATGTGACCAAAAATAATATTTTACTTCACTAAAAAATTTTAAAATGATTTTAAATGATAAGATTTCTTTTGAACAACACTTATGTTAAAATATTTGATGCAAGCCAATGATTTTTGTCAGAGAATTAAAAATTCAACAAAATAATATTTTCCTACAAAGTATCTCAATAGATGTCATAAAAAAATATTTTGATTTAATTTGAAATGATACAAATCAAATTTCAAAGAGAATAACAAAGTAAATCAAGAGGCCTTACCAAAAAAAAATCAATATTTTGTCAATTGAAATTAAGCTAAACTCAATGATGAAATTAAATTATCAATTCTAGTCTTAAGATATCAAATTAATTTAGAAATTTAAATTAAAACCTATCCAAGTGAAATAATGATTAGGAATTAAAATTTAAATCAAGTTGATGATCATTATTCAAATCAAAATGATAAATCAAGCATATTTAATAAAACACCAAAGTTAGAAATTAAGAGAAAGAATTCTCACTCTAGGCTTTAGAAGTTTAAACCAATTTGAAAAGAACCTTTGAATGAACCTTTTTTTATTACTTACATAACTCTCCTTGTGGAAAACCTTGATACACCAAAGAGATTTTGCACGGAAGCTCATAAGAATCACCAAAAAAGTTTTTTTTACTATAACCAATGACTCACAATTTTGGTGAAGAGAGAAGAGAATAAATTGATTTTCTAATTAGGTTAGAAAGAATTAGAGGTTTTATTTTTGAAAGCTATTTAAATGATAACATTTGGGTCCACAACTAAGAACTAATTTAGAAGATGTTTAATGCAAAAATTTAATTAATTAAACTTGAGTGAGTCACTAGGCTTAACAAAAAAGTAAAATAGAAAAATTTTAATGAATATATTTAATTCAAGCAACTAGAATAAATTAGGTAGTGATGTAAATTTATTTAGCAAAATTATAATTAAAAAAACAAATATAAAACCAAGAAAAATTTGCAAATATTGGCCAATCAATGGAGAAAAAAGAAGGTGATTTATAGTAGGAAGTGAGGGATTAATTTATAAATTTAATTAAATAGAATACCTAAGCAGAATTAAATTACTAAAATGTCATAATTAAAATGAAATAAAATGATTAAACTAATATAAATAAGTAGCCTTAAATATATATTAGTTTACATTCAATTTAATTGGCACTTGACAATAAGAATTTAAGTTTATTTAATTAATCCAGAACATTGCATATAATAAAATTCAAAGCCAAATAGTTTTAATAAAATTTTGAAAAAGAAAATAATCTTGCACAAAATAAAATAAATTCATTTTTCACCAAAATAAAGTTAATATTGGTTAATTATGCAATTTAAACTATCATGAACCAAATAATATGTATATGATATTGTAAAAAAAAATAAAAAAATGCACATTATTGATTTATATGAAAATAAATTTATGATGAATGAAGTTATGAAATGAGGATTAAAAATGAAATTTATCCAAAGTGAGCTTATTTGTCAATTTATTTGCAAAATTACAATGTATAGACTCTAAACACAATCAATTTTCCATGGCTTGTTCTTTTTGATAAATTTATTGAAAAAAACTAAAATAAACTATTAATGATTCCACACATATATTTATTATCGTCAAAATCCAAATTATGAGTCCATGGGCTCATGGAGCTAATACTACAAACAGACCCTAGTTTGTTAAATGACCATGAAGAAGTTCCATGGGTCCCAAGAAATTCTCCTCAGTACATCACCCCCAAAAAAACAATCAGGTTGAAGCTGCTAAAAGTAAATATTTAATACTAAAAAAGATTAAAGGTGTCTAAGCCAAGTGGGCAAAGACATTACCCTCTATGCTTTGGGCTCTTAGGACAATAGTGTCATTGATAACTAGACAAAAATCCATTTTCCCTATACCATGGAGAAGAAGCCCTACTAATATTTGAATATAAATTATATAGCTAATAAGTCATGGCAGCAACCGACTTCAATCAATAATCCATTGAGTGAGAAAAAAATAAAGAATTGGAGGAAACAACACTCCACTTATTAGATACACTCCAACCACAAGCACCTCTAAGATGGGAGGAAATGAAGAGAAGAATGGAAAAATATTACAACAATGTTAAGAAAGAGATATCCAACCTGACAACTTGGTTTTAAAAAAAAGTAGATGTAGTAACTCACCAAAATGCATTTGACAAATTAACTTCAACCTGGGATAGGCCATAACTCATTAAAAAATAGGTTGGACACAACAACCACAGATTACAAACTCTTTGGAAGACCTTAGCTTTATGATATGAATGTAATTCATTATGGTTATGAAGACAATTATTATGTATTTAAGTATAATAAAAAGACTGTTAAGTTGTTTCCTTTAAACCCACCAAAAAGAGGTTGATTACACCCCAACATAGAATGCTCCCTACACCTCCACATAATCCCAATTCTAAACTACAATCTAAACCTAATCAGAAGAAAAAAAATGTGAAACTCCAATTAATCATGATATCACAATCTAGCTATAATATAGATACTTCTAATTTACATTTTGGTATGTGTCTCTTGGAATTCAAAAAAAAACTTTAGGATTTAGAAGTTTAGCTAAAGAATTCATTGGTCCTACTTGTTTATTTATCATACACCTTCATGAAGTTTCCTTCGATACCAAGGAACACTACATACCTGCTATGATCTTAGATCTACTATTTGAATTCTTTGATCTAACTCCTAATGAATTGCCACCATTATGGGATATACAATATTTTATAGATTTGATTTCCAGTTCACAAATACCTAATTTGCCACATTATAGAATGAATCTAATCAAGCATGCAAAATTAAAATGAAAAATAGATGAACTTTGAAATAAGGGTTTAATCTAAGAAAGCCTTAGTCCTTATGCCCCTTCTAATTTCTAAAAAGATGGAACTTAGTGAATGTGTATTGATAAAAGAGTAGTAAATAAGATCATGATAAAACATAGATTTCCCATACCTAGACTGAATAATATGTAAGATGTTATTTTTGGCTCATCTTCATTTCTCTAAGATTGATTTGAAAAGTTGATATCACTAGATAAGGGTTAGATTAGATGATGAATGGATGACAACTTTTAAAACTCCTAGTGGTCTTTATAAATGGTTAGTTATGCCCTTCAGACTTTCAAATGCACCTAATACATTTATGAGATTGATAAACACTATCATGAAACTTATGGTCTATTTAGATGAAATCCTTATTTAAAGTCCTGATGAGGAATAGCATCTACATCACTTAAGAATGATTCTTAAAAAGGTAGGAATGGTGAAATTGTTTGTTAATCTTAAGAAGTGTTTCTTTGTCAACTTGAAGTTATCTTCTTAAGATTCATCATGTTTGCTGATGGACTAAAAGCATATTCCACAAAAATCAAATCAATGATAGACTGGCTGACTCTGAAATCATTTGTGGATGTTAGAAGCTTCCATGTACTATACACTTTTTTAAGAGGTTTATTAAGAACTTGAAAAATGATGTAATTCTTGTCACTAATATCTTAAAAAGAGATAAATTTACTTGGACTACAAATGCTGAAAAGGACATGTAACAAATCAAAATCTTATGACATTTGTAGCTATATTAAAACTTCCTGATTTCAATAAAACATTTGAAGTAACTTGTGATGCATCAAGTGTTGAAAGAAAATCACCTTGTTGCTTTTTTAGTGAGATGCTGAATGACGCTAAACAAAATTATTCTACTTATGATCGAGAGTTTTATGAAATCATTCAAACTCTTAAGCATTGGCAATATCATCTATTGCACAAGAAGTTTATTTTTAATATGGATCATTATTTCCTTAAATTCAACAACTCCTAAAAGAAATTGTATTATAAACATGCTCAGTGGATTGAATACCTTCAAGAATTTTTCATCATACTTAAACATAAGCGTAGGGTAAAAAGTAAGTTTGCAAATGCAATATCTAGAGTATCTCTAATCATATCATCTTCAGAGTTTCAAATCTCTGGATTTGATGCTCTAACGAAGACTATAAAGTTTGCTCTAATTTTCATTTAATTTATCTAGGGCATGAGTCCAAACCCTTAACTTTTCATGGTTCATTTATTATCATTGATGGATATCTTTACAAATGCAAAAGATTATGCATCCCTTGTACATCCATGAGAGACTTCCTTATCTCTAAACTTCATTCAAGAGGTATAGCTTGGCAATTTAGCAAATCAAAGACCCATGATTTCATTGAACATAGATTTCATTGGCCATATTTATGAAGGGATGCTGAACATGTTGCAGCCCAGTGTTTCACTTGTCATCAAGTTAAAACTATTAAGCAAAAAGCTGGTCTCTACACATTGCTACATTTTTCTTATCGACCATGGGAGGACCTATCAATGGACTTTATGCTAGTTTTATCTAGAAGAACTCATGGACATGATAGTATCTTTGTAGTTATGAATAGATTTTCTAAAATGACACTTTTCTTGCATTGTTCAAAATCAAATGATGCATCTTATATAGCAAGGTCATTCATTAAAGAAATTATAAGACTATATGAGCTTCCAACCACTATAGTTTTTGACATAGATGTTAAATTAGTTTCTTATTTTTGAAAAACTCTATAAAAACTAATGGGAACTCAATTGAAATTCTCCTCAGTATGTTATCCATAGATTGATGGATAAACATAAGTTTTTAATAGGACATTAGAAAATATATTGAGATGTTTAGTTGGGAAGAACTTAAAAAACTAGGATTTAACGTTACCTACATCTGAATTTGTTTATAATAGTAACATTTCTTGATCAACCCACAAATCACCTATTAAATTAGTTTAGGGGTATACTCTTATGATGCCTATTGACCTAACTAGCACACCTACCCATGCATTTTTTTGTTTTAGCTTATACATTTGTATGTGATTTTCATAGCCTTCATGAAGACATAAAAAATAACTAGAAGAACAAAATGCTAAGTATGTTGAACAAAAGAACAAAAATAAATTTTTGTAAGGAATATAAGATAGGTGATTATGTATTAGTACATATCCATCTTGAGAGGTTCCATTCGATCAAATAAAAGTTACAATTGAGAGCTTGTGGGCCATTTAAAATTATTAAAAAATTTGATATTAGCACTTATGTTTTTGAATTGTCCTTCACATGTTTATTAGTCCAATTTTCATTGTGGAAGATCTAATATATTTTAAAGGAGTAACCCAACCTTCAAATTTCTAAATGGAAATTTTATAGGAGGATATAGAAATCATTTGTAAGTACCTATCTAGCTAACATTATTTGAAGTGAAGGATGTTATCACAACTGAAGCACCATCAAATGGTAGTATTGATTAGAGGTTCCTAACTAGGTGGAAAGATGAACCCCTAAGTAAGGATACTTGGGTTAATTCAGATGCACTATTGAGTATTGCCCCAAAACTTCATGAAGACATTTAGAATACTAACTCTTTGAAGAAGAGTTATTTAAGTCCAGAAGAATTATTGTAGCACATCAAGAAGAAAAGGGCCCATTACAAGGTTTTATACTAAAAGACAAAGCCTTTAAAGCTTATGTTATATTATATCTATTATAGTATTTTATATTTGTGTCCCATGTGTTGTATTTTGTGGTAAATAATTCATGTAGTCTTGTTTAAGTGTTATATGAGAGTTGTAATCAAAGTCATTAAGTGTTTAAGTGTTACAATCATATCAACATTCTAACACTTAAGTGCTTATTTTATAACACTGCCCCGCTACAATAGAGACCTATTTAGCAAGAAAATAAGGAAGTTGGTTCCTAGGCACTAGCGTGTGTTTCCTAGGTGTTGTAGGATGATATGTTTAGAATTTATGTCAATTTTCAGTACTTATATCGAAGGGACACACCCTTTGGTTGTAACCTATTTAAATGTTTCTTTTAGTATAATGATGGGCTTTTGGACTATTTGTGTAAAGAATTGAGTGAAAAACTCTAGGTTTGGAGCTTGGTGGCCAACCAACTGGGGATTCCGTGATCTCTCACCGTCATTTTGCTGCTACGTCTAATATTAGCTTTTTTGCGAATAGTAGCAGGTTAGCTGACAGCTTTGTCATCAAGTTTGGAGTCGAATTTGATAACTTAAACATCACAACAAATTGAGTGACATTAGATCTTATTGTTGATGTGCTTTTTAAAAATAAATAGCCCATTCCAGAGTTCTTTAGTGCACCTCATCCTGCCCCTGCTAAAGGTAGGAAAGTTACTACTTAGGTCACTAGGAGGGTCCAGATGGGTCCTACTCAAAAGAAAATCAAGCTGCCCACTCCAGAGGAATTGCTTCCTCCCTTCCTTTCTAGTACCTTAGAGGTAGGGTCCACTTCTGAGCCCCTTGATATGACTAAAAGTTAGAAGAAAAATAAGGGTAGAAGAGTTAGGAGGATAACCCTAAAAAAAGTAAACAAAAAGAAATATTATACATAGAATTAACTAGGGTGAAGGATGGATATACCCTCCCTAATACTTCTCCTCTCATAGACAGAAGCAGATATCACCCTTTTTTGTAGCCCAGGGAGAGGAGGATATATCTAGTATACCAAGTTCTCCACCTCACCCCTTTATTCATGAGAGTTAAAAAAGTTTTAAAATGTTGAACAAAGAAACACATGGTAGGCTATGCTAGATCCTCCATAAGATCCCAAGACCCTCCTTTACACTAAGGAGGAGTTACTCAGGGCTATGAAGGATCACGAATCAAAGAGCCTAGAAAAGAAATCTTAGGAAGACTTACTACTTCCTAGTACAAAGGGAAGGGGAAGCTTGTCCTCCCTGTTAGAAGAAAACCTTCATATTCTATGCCTATTGTACTGGAGTGATATCGCAACCCTGGAAAATCATTGACTTGGCATAGAGATCAGATAGTTAGTTTAGGGAATGATAGAGTCTTTCCTAAAAAATAAACAATAGAGTCTCTATTAGGAAAACTTCATTGGCCACTGAACCAAGAGTTCCTTCACCACCTACACCACCTTCACCATCATCAGAGAGAGTACATATCACTTGGGTTGTTTCAAATAGGCCTTCATCATCTTCACTTAGGCCTCAAGCTGAAGGGCATCATCATCTCATGTTTCCAGTAGAAGAATGAAGTCTCTTCATCCATCTCCTACCATTATAGAGATCACAGGTGAGTGACACCTTAGCTTAGGAGCCACTCTTGATATAAAGGAAATCCTTATTATCCAGGAGGTTCCAAAGGGTGAAGTATCTAAACTAAAACCCATCCATCTGGTAGATGAGTGTGATGTCATCCTTGATAGCAGTGGTGTTCCATTTAATCTTATAGAGAAAGAAATGAATAACACTATGAACGAGTATGTTGAAAATGAAAAATTTAAAAAAATTCAAAAAGATTATGATCTAGAATAGGATGACTTATTGAATGATGGCTCAAGACTTCCTATAGCACATATCTATATAATAGATACTAGATCATCAAAGAAGGAACATAATGAGTCATAAGAAAATCCTAGAACTGATCCCACTCAGCAACTAATCCTTCAACTACAAAAGAAGGATGATCAAATTACTATGATGGAGAAGAGGATGGATGGAGGAGATGGTTTTTACCATGCAATCACTCCAAAGCATGATCCCCTCATCTTCACATTTTCATCCTATTGAGCAACCTAAGACAAGACACTCCACTGATGATATAAAGCTTAGTTTAAAGGAGTATCATCAAGAGCAAAAGCTTGAAGACAATATACCCTCTACAACTGACATAAAGTCCTTGGTGGAGCAACAAGTTAAGAAAGCCTTAGCACAGTCGGGAGGTGCAACCTTTGTTTCAAAGGGTAGACCATACCCTGAAGAATATGATTCCATTGCATGCCCTAATGGATTCGTACCTCCATCTTGTAAAGTATTGGGATTGGATATCCCAAACAGCTTCTAGCACACTTTCATGGAAGTTGTTGTAATGTTAGTGGGAGCAATGCTCTATTATTTGGACAGTTCATTAGTTGCTTGACCATAGGTGCTTTTGATTGGTATGCAAAAATATTGAATGGTTTAGTGCACTTTCCCTGAATTAGAAGGTATGTTTATTAAAAGTTTCATTATCACCCAACACCTCATCATTATGGGAGACTTAGTGGCTAAAAAGCAAAAGCCTGGTGAGTCTTTAATTGACTATATTTTGAGATGGAGAATCCTCAGTCGTAAGTGCAAGCCCCAGTTACAGTAGCAGCATGCTATTGAGATTCAACTATCAAATATCCATGGTCTCATGGCCTCTCAAAATCTTTGAAAAACTCTTAAATAAAGCCTCCATCATGTAAGAAGAGGCTCCTAGGATGACCTTCTTAAAAGAACACTCTTTTGTAGAACAGTCATAATCTAGGAAGCTTTTAGAAAAGAAAGTAAGCAATGTTTCTATAGTAGATAGAGGGAAAGCCATCATTTAGATACAGGTAAAGAGGCCTTTGTCTTTTAGGCCACAACAATAGTGAGTATCACCTACACCCAAGAAGATTCCAACCAGCCCTTTAGTGAAAAAATAAACTAGACTTCTTCTTTCAAAAGAGAGGTGGTGAGGAAGATATTCAAGAATCTAAAAAAGAAACCATATTTTAAACTGCCCGACCCGAAGAGGCTATAGAAAGTTAGTAAGGTGAATGACCCTAACTATTGTATGTACCATCAAATGTTAGGTCACACTATTGAACTACTTCATCTTTAAAAATGGCTTGAGAGGAACTATAAAAAGTGCCTGAAGATCATTCCAAAAGAATACCTTGTGGATCTTGGACAAGGGTCCATTAAGGTCATAAGAGATGATGTTACTTCTTCTAGTACTCCTTCTTCAGATGAATGAGATATAACTTTGTCCCATTCTTCCAAAAAGTATTTAATGAAAAATTTTAAAAATATAATGCAGGATCCTATGAAGACATAGAGGAAGATCCTCCAGATTGATCGACCAAAGTCTGGAGATTCAATTCCACCTCAACCCCATTCAACATCTTGAACTAGTCAGATGACTAGAGAGTGGTGAGAGAGGTCTGTTATACATGATAGAGTTTTGTATGACAATGATAGAAAGGCTAGGCCTTACACTTATTTTTCATGATTTACTCATTTTAAAAATATGAATAAAAAGTTCACCTCAAAAAGCATTTCTTACATTTGTCATATCTAATGAATGTGCTATTGAAAATGTTGAAAAAGAAAATGTTCAAATAGAAATTTCTCATAATGATGTGTTTTGTGAACCAGGATTAAACACTAATATTTCTATGGAAGATTGGCAATGCAATCCTATTAGCATAGAGGTAGAATTATCATACTCTAATAAGTCTTTAGAAAAGGATATAATGGATGAAGACCAAGTTGATACAAACCCTAAAGATGTCACTGAAGTGAATCTCCATAGCGGGAAAGTTCTACCACATCATCTACCTCCTCCCCCTAAAGAAAAGGAGAAACAAATTATTGATCAAAATTCCAAATTTTTATAATAACATCTAGTAGTTGTACCAATTGCTCTCATGGTCGACTATAACATCTTAGCCCATCTTAGGAAGCTTCCTGCTATGCTAAGAATATACGATGCCCTCATTCTATCAAAAGAAATGAGGGATCATTAGTACATGACTCAACCCATAGATATGCCTTACCTAGCTAGCAGCAACTTCCTCAGATAAGGCTTGCTACTTTAAAGAGATCCATGGAGTTATCTTCTAACTATGATATAATTTTAGGTAGCTCTGATCGCAATAGTCCCCTTTACATTTTTGACAAGTGGAGAACATCAAGTTGATAAAAGTTTTGGTTGATCTTGGCACTTCAATAAATATCATGAACTATAGAGCATTATCATTCCTAAAAATTGATACTAAAAGACTAAGCTCAGACAAGATGTTATTGAGAAGCTTTAATGAAACTAGGGAGAAAGCTTTAAGCTTAATCACTCTATTATTTGACATAGAGGGATTGCAGACTGAAGCCAAATTCCACATTATTGAACTAAAACATCCTTCAATGTCCTCTTATGCAGACCCTGAATTTTTGAATATAAAATGGTTCCTTCATCACTCCATCAGTGTATTAAACACATTATAGATGGAGTGGAGTACACCATAAAAGGAGATATACAACCATTCTCTATCCATGAAACTGAACTATATAAAGATGCAGCTTACTACATGCCTAAGAATCTAATGCATGATTCTATAAAATCTAGCATTATTGAGGCATCAAGTAAAATAATAACTAAAAATGAAGAAAATAAAGAAAAGGAGGAAGAAAAAGAAAAAGAAAAAGAATCTTCAGTGATACATATTAATTTGGAATCCAGTTATGCTGAATATTTCAATAAAAAAGATGCCTCAATAAAGTTTGAAATTACTTAGAATCATTTAGTGAGGAAGAGCAAATCTAGGCATTAAAGGATGATCGAAATTGTTCTACATTTTAAAACCTGAAGAAATATGACACTTTGACTTTAACTTCTCTTACTCAAAATAAAGTATCTCAATTAGAAGTCAAAGTGGTCCCTAACTTATTAGGGGAGGTGGGGAAGTTGTCTAAATTTTACTCTATACTCGGACCTTCAAGCTTAGAAGTAGATGTAAAGCTTGAAGATTCATTATCAAATGAAATAATAGAACTTCCTTTTGATTGGTATTTTGATTATGTTATAAATTCTATAAAATGTGGTTTAATTACAAATACTTGGCCCAAAGGTATAGCTCAATGCATGGAGAGCCTGTAGAATACTAAAACAAAAATCTAAATTCTAAAGCTGCATTTGGTTTGGTATCATCGGACCTTTAGATGATGTAGGACATTGTTTGATGATAAGCACTTATCTAGAATCCTATCAATTATTTGAAGTTCCTTCTAACTCTTTAGAGGAATTACACCTTGAAACAATAAATGAATTTGATGATTGCTTACTTCAAAATGCTCCCCCTAAGTTTAAAAAAGAAATCAAGTCTACTATTGATAAGTTAAAGGAGATTAACCTAGAAACTACTAAAGACCTAAAGCCAACTTTTATTAGTTCTTTGCTAGATCCAAAAGATTTTGAAGAGTTGATCACTTTACTCTTTGAATACAAAGATTACTTTGCATGGAGTTTTGATGAGATGTCAGGTTTATTTTTGGATGTTGCCAAGTATAAACTAGAGATTAAACCTGATATAATCCCAGTAAAGCAAGCTTCTAGGTGAATGTACTTAGAAATTGAACAACAAGTGATTGTTGAAGTTAAAAAATTGAATGAAGCTGGCTTTGTATTAGAAGAATAATACCTTGATTGACTAGCCAACATAGTCCCCGTAAAGAAAAAGAATGGTCAAATATGCATTTGAAGTGACTTTAGAAATTTGAATAAGGCTTGTCCCAAGGATGAGATCACATTGTTAATACCAATGCTTATGGTGGATATATCCTCATCGCATGAGATCTTTTTATTCATGGATGGATCATCTGGGTATACCTAAATTAAGATGTCTCCAGAGAATGAAAAACATATGAAGTTCAAAACTCCTATTAGATATTCGATTACACAGTCATGTCATTCGGTCTCAATAAAGTATGGGCTACATATCAAAAAGCCACGACTAGAATATTTGATGACTTAATTCACAATCAAGTCGAATGTTACATTGATGATTTAGTCATCAAAAGTAAAGAAAAAGAAAATCATTTATTTGATTTACGAATCATTTTTGAATGGTTGCACCAATATAACATGAAAATAAACCCGTTAACGTGTGCTTTAGGAGTGACTTCTGAAAAATTTTTGGGGCTTGTAGTGAGGCATTGTGGAATAGAGATCGATCTAGGAAAGATAAATGCTATTATAGAAATGCTGCCACCTAGGAGTCTTACACAGTTAAGAGCATTCCAGGGAAGGATTGAATATGTAAGGAGGCTCTAATCGAACTTATCAGGAAGATGTCAACCATTGGCAACATAAACAAAAAAATATTTCAAAATTTATTTGAGATGAAAAATGCCAGAATGTGTTTGAAGGTTTAAAACAATACTTCATGAACCCTCTTATTTTGGCTGCTCTAATTCTAGGAAAGCTATTGATCTCATATACTACAGATTTAGATGAGTCACTTGGAGATTTATTAGCCCAAGTTAATGAAGAAGGGAAAGAAAATTCTCTCAATTATCTAAGTCATAGACTTATCAGACAAAAATGATTTAGCTACCTATTGAAAAGCATTATTGGCCATAGTTTTTACTGCTCAGAAACTAAGACATTACATGCTTTCTCATAAACTAAATTTGATTTCAAGAGTAAATCTATTGCAATATCTTATGACCTGCCCAACGTTGTGTGGATGTCTAGCATGTTGGTCGATGATTTTATTACAATTTGAGATTACCTTTATTCCCCTTCATGCTGTGAAAGGTCAAGTCGTAGCTGACTTCTTAGCTACACATCCTATACCTAAGAGTTCTCCTTTAAATGATGATCTTCCAAATGAGTAAATCATGATATTAGAAGATGAACCTAATTCCACTTGGGAGTTGTATTTTGATGGAGCAGCATCATAAAAAAAATAAAGAATTAAATTTATCTATTTCATGGAAGGCAGGGATTAGATTAATCTTTATAACCCCAGATAAAATAATGATGCTATATTCCTATCATCTAGCTGAGCCTTATACAAATAATAAAGCTAAATATGAGGCACTTATAACTGGATTAGAGCTAGCAATCCTTATGGATATCAAAAATATAAAATTTTTTATGGATTCCCAATTAATTATTAATAAAGTAAGTAAAATCTATAAAGTTTTTCATCTAAAGAACTTTAGTTATTATTAATACATGATGAAAATACTTGAGAAAATTTTATATGTAACTTTGTATAGAATATCTCATAAAGATAATTCAATAGCAGATGCTTTGGCTAAGCTTGCCAAAGAAATCATATGTCCAGAAAAAAAATTTATTCCTATAAAAGTTCAAAATCAACAAGTTTTATCTCTTATAGATTTATATTATATGAATAGAGAAGTAGAAATGCAAAGGATGGCCACTCTTGCTAAAGGTCAAGAAGAGTGTAATTGGAAGCAGGCATTCATTAATTTCCTGAGTCAGGGGAGAAGGCTTCCTGAAGACAAGTTACTAGTAAATCAAATAAAGAAATGTGCCTTGTCTAATGCATTAATTAATAATGTATTATATCGTAGGTCATTCGATCAAATATGGCTATGATGTTTAAATAAGCAAGAAGCCCATATAATTGTGAATGAAGTACATTCTAGATTGTGTAGTGCTCACCAATTTGGACCCAAAATGAAATTGAAAATCAAAAGACTTGGATATTATTGGCCATCAATGTTAAATGATTGTATGGAAATTGCACGTCATTTCCATCAATGCTAGATACATGGTGTAGTCTTACATTAGCCTCCTAATGTACTACACCCTACAATTTCCTCTTGGCCCTTTGGAGTTGGGATACTGACATCATAGATCCCATTGACCTCTTTCATCAAAAGCGCATCATTTTATGTTAGTTGTAACTTATTTTCTAAATGGGCTGAAGTGGTACCACTAAAAGAAATAAAAGCCTATCATTTTTTGAAATTCTTTCAGGAAAATGTTATATATCGATTTGACATTCCTCACTGAATTATATCCGATAACAATCCATCATTAAAGTCCACAAAATTAAATCATTTTGTGGCTAGACATAAAATTGATTGGAGATATTTGATCATCTATTACCCCATGGCAAATGGATTGGGTGAAGCATTCAATAAAACTTTAGTATGAATTTTGAAAAAAGTACTTGATGAAACAAATGCCAATGGCATGAAAGTTGGTTGAAGTCTTATGGGCCTATTAGACCACATATAGGACACCAACTCAGTTTACACCATATGCTTTGGTTTATGGAACTGAATCTATTCTTCCATTAGTAGTACAATTACCTTCATTAAGAAAAGTAGTTAATAACAGTATTACAAAAGATCAAAATCATAAAATCTAATTGGAAGAACTTGAAAGCCTTGAAGGAAAGCATTTGAAAGCACAACAAGACCTTGAACTGTCCCAAGCACATATGGTTCAAGCACAAGATAAGTTAATTTGTCCTAAAACTTTCCAAGTAGGAGAGTTGATCTTGGTTCTTAAACAACCAATCTTAGCTTGTGGAAAATCAACAACAAATTCGAGCCAAATTGGGAAGGACCATTCACAGTGGAAAAAGTTTATGAAGAAAGTTTTTATCAGTTGATTACTTGTAATGGTGAATGTCCAATGCCACCAATCAATGGACGTTACCTAAAAAAATATTTTATTTAACTTGTAATCTATTTCAAAAGAATAGTGATCAATAAAAATTATGTTTCTATTTAATGCTTTTGCAATGGATGTTATTTCTTTCTATGCAACGGTTGTCAATATCTCATATAGTCTTCTTAAATGTAATCTCTCTAGGATAGAAGTAAGCCTTTTCAAACCATTATTTCTATACTTTCCTTGAGCTAGGATAAGCCTTCCATGGTACCCTCCTCATATATTCTATATGTTTGGGGTAAGCCTTTCGTGGCACCATTCCTATTATTCATAAGATATGATAAAGTCACAAAGACACCTTTCTTATTAAATTATCTATTTAGATTAGGAATAAGTCATGAAGATTGCTCTTATATTTGCCAAAATATTGAGGATTGGATTAAGTCATTAAGTCCCCTTTTCTCCTTCTTAGCTATCTAGGTTGTATTAAGCCACTGAAAGCCCCATCTTAATAGCTAATCACATAAGTGTAAGTCCCATAAAGGAATCATGTTAAATGTGTGTTAGGATAAAGTCACTAAGACCTCTTTCTCCATCATAAAACAATCTAGATTAGGATAAAGTCACTAAGACCCCTACTCTATTAGTCAAAACTTGAGGAATAGGTTAAGTCACTAAGACCTTTCCCTCACTTGAGGAATAGATTGGAATTAAGCTATTGAAAGTCCCTTCCTATTAGCTGAATTTCACTAGACTAGAATTTAAGTTCATATGATCCCTATTCTAGTTTCAAAAGAAAGAAATGTAGGAATCGAATAAGTCATTAAAGACCCCATCCCTATAAGCTACCTAGGTTAGGACTAAGTCATGAAGACCCCTTTTCTAAAAGCCAAACTCTTGAGGTTTAGGAATAAGTCACTAAGACCCCTCTTCCTCATTATAACTATTCAAGAAGATATAAAGCCATTGAAGGCTCTTTCTTAATAGTTTAGTAGATGAGATGAAGTCTTATAGTAGGCATCCATTTTTTTAAAAAGAAAAATTTTAGGATCTACCTATAGCTCCCTTCCTTAGGTTGGTTAGTCATTAAGGCTATCCCTTTGGCTAGTTTATATAAGAAATTATAAGTCCTTGGAATTTCTTATTAGTTTAGCCATTGAAAAAAATATATAATTCAAATCTATGATAATCAAGAGAAGAATAAGTCTCTTGAAGACATCTTCTCTGGCTACCATAATTATGTTAGGATTAGGTCTTTCTTTAGATCTACTCCTAATGATATCTTTATTCTTCTAATAATTTAGTGAATCTATGTATCTCGGAATGAGTCATTTCAAATTAAAAACAAATTTAGGCATATTTATGCATATTTTTCATAATTTAATCAAAACATAAATATAAACTCAAAACCATAGCCAAAACTCCTTCAAGCTTATTCTTATAGTGTCGACTTGTTCGATCAACACCAATATATGCACTGTACTCTAAATAGTCCACTACATATACTGATAGTTCATTTATTGACCTCATTTTCGGATGAGGTTAATATTACTTCCAAAACTAGTAATTAGGATACCTAATCCTAGATTAAGAATCTCTTAATTGGATACTTATGACACTTCACTTAGTGACCTAATGAACATTTCTAGGATCTAATATGACTCTAGAAAATTGGATAGACCTAGACGAAGTTAAAATCGAGGCCTAAAGAAATTGAAATCTAAAGATAATTGAATTCAAATCAAAGTGAATATGGTAATTAATATAATTATCCTATTTTACCTTAAAGTCATTTAAACTTAAAGAAACTCAAACCAAACTAAAACAAATGCAAATTAAAATCAAATTAGAAGCATGAATAAATCCAAATTAAAGTCAAAAAGTGGTCAACCTTTTTAACATAGTTTGACCTAGGTGGGTCTCACCAAGTCAAAGGTCAATCCACCAAAATTTGACCAAATGAAATCATTCCAAATAGTTTAAATGATAGAATATTTATATTTCAATATGAATATAAAAGAATATAAATCCAATAAAGGATTAATTTGGCTAAATAGGTCATTTGCTCAAAATGGGCCTAAGTTAACCATATTGGATTCAAATTCAAAACAAAGAAAAATCAACAAAAAAAATAAATATTCAAAATCATTTGAAAATGATAATCAAACATAATTCAACTCATTACTCGGTCCAATTTGACCAATTTAATGATTTGACCCAAATGAACTCAAACTTAACCCATTAAGCCCAATGTGAGCCAAATGGGTCAAAATTAAAATTAACTTCAATATAATTAAAATCAATCACTCCAAATCATCTCACACATGTGCTTAAACATGCTTGGAGTCCAAACATAATCTAATTGGTTCAAAATTGGTCATTTGACTCAATCAATTTCAACTTAACCCATTTAGACTAAAATGGTAATTTGATTCTTAATTATCCAATAGATAATCAATGATGATTTAAAATTAAATCTAAAACCAATCAATGAAAATAGACGTGATTAAGGGATTTGAAATTAAATTAAATCCAATGGCATAATTAACCACCAAATGAACCCCAGTTTGAACCAAACCCAATGAAATCCACTTAAACTCATCCAAACCCATCCTAAGATGGGTTAAGAGAGAATGACACCAAGCTTAGAAAACTAAACCAATCCTAACTAAAAACTAGAAGGATGGAATATGCCATGGAAGGCAAAGTGGATATGATGTCAAATCCAAATTCTCTAATCAATAATCTTCTTTGCTTTCCCAGCTCATCACCTCTAGGCAGTTGTTAAACAACTGATGAACTTTATATGTAGCCTCCAAGGACATCAATTAAGCATGGCCAACCAAGAAGAAGGGAAAAGGCATAAGAGGCTTTAGGCTTCTAGTGGTGAAAAAAGGATAGAAAACATCTTGAGTGAAACTGGCTATTTCATTACTTTCCCCACCTCATATGAAGTTTATCGCAACCCTTCCCCGATTCCCTTACCACCGGGAGGTCGGAGAATGGCCAAAGCTACTAGGAAAGTGGCTGAGCTTTGTATATAGAGCAATCCACAAGGACATGATCCAATTCCTTCTTCCCACAGCCTCGACACACCATTTTAAAGCTATTGGAGTCAACCCCACTATTGGAGATCTCTAGAATTGAGGTACTCCATTAAAGCAAACTCTTAACCTTTCAGTTTTGGGGCTTTTTAAAATGAATTTGATCTTAAGGTTGATCAAATCATATATATGTATAACCTTTTTTTTCATTCACTGATTGTTTTAGAATCAAATTCAAGCGATTTTAATGGTTGGATGACTGAAAATTACCTCAAATTGATGGACGGCTCTCGATGCTCATCTCCATCAAATGAGAGATAATCTCCATCATCCATTCCATCTATTAGGAATGGACTACCAAGATTTTGGCAAATCATTTGATTAGAGCCGTCTGATCTTCCATCGGATGGCCTGTAATAATCCCATGAGTGCTGCAATTTTGATGCAAGATCCACGTGGATCCCACATGGACGAATAATGCGTCGCCGCGAGTAAATCAATGCCATACCGGATCCACAAGGATATGATGCGGTTAAAGAGAAAATTTGAGGTTTTTTAATTTAAAAATTAAAGAAAAATGCCAAAAAATTCAAAAAACCATAGAAAATAAAATATAAATCCAAAAAATCTAAATCAAAGCTCTATGAACTCCTCTCAATAAGGTAAATCTACTAATATTATAATCCTCAATTAATTTTAGGCATTTTTGCATTAATTTGGGTTTGAATAAAAAATTTCAAACATAAATTAATAACAAACCATTAAACAAAATGATTTGACACTTTTGGGAATTTAAATTGGTGTTAAGATACATATTACGTGAATTTTTTATAATTTATTGGGTAATAGATCTAAATATGTGAAATTTTCAATTCTAAACCCTAATTTTAATAAAAATAAATTAAATATGTCTCAAATAAATTAGGAAAAAAAATGAAAATGATACAAAAAATTATAACACACCCTAATAAACTTAAATACATCATTGAAACCCACTAAAACCTAATAAATCATCAAATGACCTAATTTGATATTGAATTGAATTAATTAATTTAAATAATTAACCTAAACTTAGAAAAATCATAATAAATCAACCGGAACTTAAAAATTATAAATAAATCCTCCTTGGATGCATCTTCTAGAGGGGAATCAAGGAAAAATAAAACCCCTAAATAATCCTCATTAAATTAGCTTAATTTAGGTTTTAATAAAAAGATTAAAACCTCAATGAATCCTAAATTACACATCTGATTAAGGTGAAATTTTAGGGAAATCAAATTGGCAAAGAACTCTGCTTCCCATAAAAATTTCAAACCTAAGTGATCTATGGAGTGGGAATTCTTGAAATTTCAATTCATTAAGTTAATTTAAAAGGATTAATAAATCATAAAAATCACAAAAATTGCAAAGTCCATAATATAAACTTAAACTTCATAATTTACATCAGAACACTTAAATAAAAATGTCCAAGCAATCTTAAAGTAAAGGAACTTAATTAAACATAAATTAGGATTATGAATAATTGAAAACATGGAATTTAATTACATTCCAAAATGAGTGACCAATTAAACCATGATAAAACTAGTAATAAACTGAAATATAAAAATCATTAACCTCTAAACTTTATAATCTATCAATATATAAATACATTAAGGCCATTTAGATCAAGGAATAAAATGGTTACAAATATAAATGTGAAACATTAGGTTTAATTGAGCTTAAAATGACATAAAGGTTAAGTAACCTAGGATGAGTTTAATTCATATAATAAAAAATAAATAACAACCCTTCATTAAACTGCTTAGGTCATGGTTAATAAAGAAATTCACAATATACAAATTGATAAAAGAACTCTTTTAAATAGCATAATTAGCATTCCATTTAAGTTAATTGAAATGAATTTATCTATTCCATAATGTATGAAATCATAACTTGGAATCAACAATCTTAATCTAAGTTCTTTAATAAACATTAGAAAAATTCATGAAATAAATGAATTAAAATTAGAGAGATCAAACAATAACAAAATTTGAATAATCAATTCAAGATGATACAAATTATACAAACATAGTAAATTGAATAATATTAAACTTAAGATTGCATGTAAGTTTATTTAACTTAGTAAACATCAAAAAAAATAAAAAATAAACAAATGAAATGAATATAACTTAATAAAACATAAAGATAATAGATAAAACATTAGGTTAAATAAAATCAAACATAAAGGTTCAACCTAAACTAAGACATAACAATACTAATGAACAAAGTGAAAGAGAGTCAAACACATTAACTTAAATATATTTAGTTTACATAATGAACACACATTAAACAAACATAAATATCAATTCTGAACATTAACAAAAAGAATGAAAAATAAATCAAATAAAAAAGTAAGTTAGAAAAGGAATCAAATTTTAAAAGAATTAAAATTACAAACTTAACTCAAATCAAATCTTCTAAATGAATTTAAAAGGAATTAATTACGATACTTAGGATCTTAGTTAGATTTTTTGGAATGATCCTCACTTTAAGGTGAAGACTTCATTCTATTAGGACTTGGGGTGTTGAATAGAATGGGTTCCACCCAAAATGGAACTTATTGTATTTTTCATTCTTGAAAACTTAATCTCACCTTAACATAAAATGCATCTAAAATAAAAAATAAAATTTCAAAATTATTAAATCACTTAAATTGAAACCAACCATGGTAAATTAAATTAATTTTAAAACTAAAGGAAATAAAAAGAATAAAAACAAAAAAAATCATATTCAGTGTCATATGGTACATAGTCTGAACACCCGAGGTTATAGAGCTACAAGTTCGAAAGAGGTCTTGATACCTCGAATCTCTTGTATAATAATAACATGTACCTATGAAGAAAAATTATGAAAATTAAAAATTCATTAAAAAGAAAAATTGGAAACCCAAATTAAAGCTTGAAATTAAAAAAAGCATAGCAATGCCTTGCCACACAAACCCCCATTATTCACACACTAGATCATTAGATCATAGACTCTAGACTTAGGTTCGATCATTCTATGATATTTTATGATGATGTGATATGAAATACCTTTTTATTACTTTGGGGTGTACTATTTCAGACTAGATGGCTGAGATTGATTGTCGTTAGTTTGGATGGTAGGACATTATTTTTAGAATTAACATTATCTTTTGCAAAGGGTTGTGCCAAATAAGTCTCTTTTAATAAATAAATTATAAAATTGTTGTTTGCTTGTAGGTGCTGAATAGCCCCTTAGTATCTAATAGGGCAGGTGGGCTGGGCAAGCAGCTAATATTAAGCCTGTTAACTGATGTCTGCTATTTGTATTTTCTTAACATATGTTTTGCTGGTCATAGAATTTATTTATGAATTTGAAATGTAAATTTGAGGTTAGAATTTGTTTAGGATCTATGGGATCAAGGATTAGCAGGGGCTGACCATACCAGCAGGTAAGTGCAGAGGTCTCTTGGGAAGCCTAATGGAGGTCCCTGAAGAAGGCAACGATCTTGGAAAGATGACCCATAAATCTAAACTTGTAGTTCTACGCTGGGCTGTATAAGGGAAGAGCTCGACTACCCATCTTCTCTTTATTTTAGGGTGTACAATGATACCCAGCCGCATTGATGTTTTTTTAAATTTAATTAGCTTAATTTATTTTAGGTGTGCAATAGAATCAACCTACTTTTTTAAGTTTCTTTTGGTGTTGTGCTTTCTTATGATGAATGCCTGGATGATTAGGCTCATAGGGAAAATTAAAATTTCTACCCAATTTAAATCTAAAAAATTAAAATAAAAATAAAGCAAACTTGAAACTCACTTAAATTAAAGACTTAGACAAAACTTAAAATCAATTACAAACAAATTAGCATTTGAAAATCATGCAATCATATTGCTTTGAATTGACACTTCACCCATTGCACATAAGGGACACCTGACTTGTGAGGGTGACCACCTTCTTGGGGATGCCTGCTCGTAATGATTTGGCCCATAACCATTTCTAATTGCATGGAATTTAAGAATATAAATGCATACCTAAGACCTCAAATGAATCATGAATCAAAACACTTAAAAATCTAAAAATTATGCATTAGTTAGATGTATTTCATACACTATATGATCCTAGGGATTAAGAAGTGAGTTTAAGATTCTTAGATTCCTTTCTTAAAAGACAACAACCTATCCATCTTGCATACATAAACTTGGCATCATGAATTTAAAATGCACTTAGGCAGTGTCAGCTGGAAACCCCCTTCAAGCAGGTTGTAAGTCTAGAAGAGTTAGGGATATGTTAGTTCCCTTAAGTAAGAGGAATGGCCAAAAATTCCCAAAATAAAAATAGGTCAATCATCTGACTTATTTTAGAAGCAAATATAGACAAAAGTTCTGAAGCATCATCCTCGGAGTAAGTCTGCAAACCTATGCATTTCTATAGTCTTGTGCTGCTAAAATCTAAGCCCTAGATTTCTAAGAAAATGACACTCAAAATCTAAATTACATTTTAAGATTTAAAACCCAATGATAGGATAGTTGAAATGTCCACTAGCATCCCAATATTAACAAGAATTTCTTACTTCATCCCATTTAGCTTCCTAGAAGAAATCTTTTCACTTTGGATCAGTGCCAATTGAAGTTCCAAATATCATTCCTTTAAAACCAACTTAGAGATTCCTTAGAAATAATGACTTATTTCTTTAATTGAGAGTATTCTTAGGAAGAGACACTTCCTGAGATGTAATTAACTATAAGGGCTTGCCCTTATAAGGAACCATGAACACAATTTAAAATAAACCCTATTATACTTTTCATGTAGTTTTGGGGAAAACTCTTTGGTACATGAGCCCCATTAGCCTCATGAGTCTTTTATTAAATGATCAAATCCATTATAGGATAACATGTTGATCTACCGAAATAATATGTTTATTCCAAAATGACACATTTGATCATCCAAATAATAAATTTTTAAACTTAATGTGGTGTCATAAATTTTTCCCACAAAGTATATTTTCTATCGACTCCGCTGGGGAATGGTCCCTCTTTCCAATTTTAGAAATAAGTTATTATTTCTATATATCGGTAGTGTACTTGTGCCACTCATGGGTCAAGATTTTCTTTCTTTCCTTTGGAATCTCATGAGTGGTTGAGATGGATATATAGAAATAATAACTTATTCAAACCCTAGTTAAGTGACTGGGTTCTAGAACTAAACCCCCAAAAAGGGAGAAACAAAAGAATATTAAGTCATTTCTATTCGACCTAAATCTAGTCAAGATAAATTTGATATCATTCTAATATGGAAAAGAAATGTTATATTCAAATTAAAAAATATATATTTATCTCAAATTTTGAAAACTCAATCTCAAAAATAAACCTCAAAGTTAAATTTGTCCTTGATCCTACTTTGACTTTATACTAAAGCTAAAGTGAATCAGGACAGGGTCCCTAAATTGGTACCCTTTGTTCTAATGCATTCAAAGGTGACAAACACCTAAGGATGTATATTGAAATGAGGGGGTTCCTTCAAATCCTAAGAAAATTCAAATCAAAGGAAGTGGGCATAGTCTTATTTATTGCCCCTTACCACCATGATTGAAGCTTGAATTGCAATAAAAAAAGAATTGACTCAAAAGAAAATTATAAAAGAAAGATAGATATGAAAAATCATCCCAAAATAATGCCTTATTGACCTTAGGAAGAGGTCGATTAAAGAATTAAATATAAGTCTTCTATCCTTATAGAAGTAAATTTTACATAAATGAAAATTAGCTTTAATCTTGATTCCTCTCCAAATGTCCACTAGACTTTTGGAAAATCACTTGTTTAAGCTGATTGACCTATTTTAGTGACTAATTTGGAGGTAACCCACTTTTAGACCTTCCAAAAAACTTTGAATCATTAAGAGTTTTAGGAGAGAGTTGAAATAGGATGATGACATGAAATAATGAATAAAAAAAATGACATGATGAAAATCTCACTTTTGTTCCTAATCAATAAAAGAAAAGAGAAGGTAGTGAAAGAGGATTTTGATTCTCCTAATAAAGTTGAAATGATTAAAATTTAAGCCTACTAAATTTAAATCAACTTCTTTAATGGGAGTCTTTTCCCATTGAATGATTGATATTTCATAAATGGCCTTAATTAATTTTAAGGATGAATCCTAAAAATTTAAAATAAAGATTTCAATCCTTCTGAAAAAATCATAACCTTAGGATTGGGTCCTAAGGGTGATATTCCTATCTCTTAGAGTGGAAGTATGAAACTTATATCTCTGGTAAGTTGATAGATAAATCACTTGAGACTTTGTCAGTCCAAATAAAAAAGAAACCTTAGTTTTCTCTGCTAAAAATTAAAGCATTATATGCTTTCATAAAAAATGATTCCATGGTGAATCCATTGCAATGCCATATGACCTGCCAAACATTGTCTTGATGTCTAGCACGATGGTCAAAGATTCATAGCAATTTGAGATTACATTTAATCTTCTTTGTGCTATAAAATGTACAAGTCATATCTGACTCCTTAGTAGAACATCTTTACCCAAGGCTTCTATTGTTAAATAATGATCTTCAAAATGAAAGATCATGAGGTCTATGATCTATTGAGAATAGAGTTAGACCTACCCTCCCTCCATATCAAAAGAAAAATTATTGAAATTAAATTCAAAATAGTAATCATACCTCCTAAAATGACATTGAAAAGAAATGGCAAATAAGTCATTCACTTCAAAATTTTGAATATGATGTTTTTCACTTCAAAATTTTAAATATGATGCTTTTCACATCTTAAAGAAGTTCCTTGTAAAATTGAGTATCATAATTCTATATAAAAAAATGAAATGAAATAAAATAAATAAAATGGAAAAGAAATGAAAAGAAATGATCATTAAGCAAGGCATTACATACTTCTATAATTTGCCTTCTTTAATTATAAGCAACTTCCTCATGTGGCATTCTACTATAAAGAGGTTCTAGGGTTATGTTTTGTGATGAAGACATACTATTAAGAACTTATTAACATCTTACTTAATTTAGAAAATTTAAAAGCAAAATCTCCAAAATACTTTTTGATCTAGGTGCATTAGTCAACATCAATTGTAAGTAAACACAAAAATAAATATACATAAGCCCAATTCTAATATAATTTTGATGAGATGGTGCCATATAAATTCAATCAAGTAAAGAAAGGAGTTTTCAATTTAATGAAAATTTAATCTTAAAAAACTCAATTTAAAAGAAAAACTTAATCTCAATCACACTGTTGATTGAAGAATGAGAATTCAAACATTGAATTTTTTTAGAAATTTAGGAACATCTTCAAATTCTCTTGGATGGTCCAATCCATCCCAAATAAAAAAAAGAAAAGAAAATGAAATGAAATAGAAGAAAACAAAAGAGAGGAAAAATAATAATTGAGAAAGGATGTTCACATTCATTTTATAATCATAAGGGTAGAGTCTTTAGGAATGTCATTATTTTAATCCTAAATGACCTCACTGAGTCCTATACTTAATTAGAGAATTAGAAAGTATCATATCATGCAAAATGATCAATCAATCAAAATAATGAATGGATTCGCCTTAAATGATGTATTTAGACAAAAAGTTGAATGTGTCCAATTTCTTAGTAAATCTTGTATCTAGCAAAAATGTCAAATGTGACATTCTACAAACAATTAAAATGTTATCGAAATGTTGACAAAAGAAAGAAAATTATAAGGATGGAAGGACAATATCCAAGAGCAAAAGGATGGAGTCTCAAATTTCTAAGTATGTGGGCATTTTGACTTTAAACTTCTCTACACCAAAATAAAGTGGTAGGGTTAGAAGTTAAGAATTGTTCCTAACTTAAAAATAATCAAATGCTTGATACTTTATCATTATGGTCTTTGCCATGTTGGATGAGCTCACATGGCAGATTAAAAACATGATAAATCTTCTTTTCCAAGAAGCTTTATCTTTTGTATGTTGAAGATTCAATCAAGTATAATCTGATTCCATTTGGAAATGGCCTATAGATAAGAGTCATAAATAAGAAAAGCTATGAACTATCCAAAAAATTTAAATTGAAAAGTTGGTTTGAGATTTAATACTATAGAGCCATTGCAAGATAAAAATTGTTAAATAGCTAGGGTCCTGACTTTCTTTCCAAAGACACTCTAACATATTAAAAAGATATTGTTTAGATATGTCGAGTGACCTATGTAATCATCAATTCAGGATGCACCCCTAGAATTTGAAGGGAAATCTAAATTTATAATTGCCAAAGTAAAAGAAATACATCTATAAATAAAAATTTGATCTATAACTGATATCAATAATCTAACTCTTAAATGAGTCAGATATTGATGACTTAATCAAACTATTCTTAAAGTTTAAAGAATATTTTATTGGAAAATAAAAGGAAATATTATCCAGATATATCGATCTATAAGCTCAGGGTTGATGCCATTTCAAAAAAACTAAGTTCCTTGATGGCTGTGGTCAAACATCAAAAGAAAGAAAGATATTGCTAGACTAAAAGCTAGTCAATGATGGTCTTTAATGTGAAGAAAATATTCTTCTTGGTTAGCTTACATCATTAGAACAAAGAATAAACAAAAGGAAGAAAGGAATAAAAGAAAAAGAAAAATATTAAATCAACATGTGCCACTTCTTGGGACTAGGATAAAATCCTTACCTTGAAGATGGGTTCCTATTACCCATACTTTATTGCAAAATCAGAAAGCTTTCATGCATAAGATTGTCCTCACTAAGGATAATTTGTATGAAAATTATCAAATCAAAATAATTATAGAAAAAAATTGAAAGCATACGATACAACATTCAGAATCCTTACAAGAATGTTCTATTATTGTTGACTTCATTTTTAGAATGAGCTCTCAACACCTCCATCTTAGACATAGGATTGCTCTTATACTTTAAGAGTTCCTTAGTCTTAAGACACATCTAGTGATTAGGGGACACTCAACCTAGCCTTAGAAGACTTAGAAGGGTTTAGCCATAGGATTAGGTCATGCCTTAGGGCTATTAGGAAACTTGCCCACCTTTAGGTTGAACCACTCCCCACTTTCCTTCCTTCAAGTAAAACTCCAAATCAATTCTAATTGATTTTCTCCAAACTCAAATCAAATTTATGATTGAAACCCATGATCAAAAATCCATCAAAATTCCTAAGTTAAAATTTTCCTAAGTCCTTAATCCTCTCTTAAGGACTTATCCAAAATCAAGCAACAAAAACCAAATCAAATCTTTGAGATTTTCTCATACCCCATTTATATCCTAATTTATATGCACATATATAAATGAAATATAAAGACAAATCAATCCAACTAAACTCAAAATTTCAAATCAATTCATGAAAATTTTCTTAAATCCCTTTAATTTTCCATTAAAGGACTTAGCCAAAATCAATCCTAAACCTTGACCAAACATATTCAATACCTTGAGATTTTCTCAAGACTTATTTATATTATCATTTATATTCTTATATATAAATAAAATATAAATATAAATCGATCAAATCCAACTCAAAAATTAAATTCCAATTTAAAATTGCCTTAAATCCTTTAAATTCCCTTAATGGATTTAACCTAAATCATAATCAAACTAATTCAAATTCATAGGATTTTCTCAAAACTTATTTGTATTCTCATTTATATTCTCATATATAAATGAAGTATAAATATATATCAATCAAATCAAAGGCAAAAATTAAATTATAATTTAAAAATTTTCTTAAATCCTTTAAATTCCTTTTTAATGGATTCAGCCTAAATCATGACTAAACCACTTCAAATCCTTGAAATTTTATCATGATCCATTTATATTCTCAGTTATATTCACATATCTAAATGAAACATAAATTTAAGCAATCAAAACCAACTCAAAAAATCAAACTCAAATCAATTCAGAATCCAATCTAAGCTTTTCAAGTCAAAATCTTGAACTTAGCCAAATCACTTTCAAATCAAGCCAAACCCTTGATTTTATCTCATGGTTCAATCCATCTAACAATCATGAGCTCGTATATAAATCTAAAACTCAATCAAACAATCAAAACCCAAGTCAAAAATCAAACCCAAAATCCTTTCATATTCTTCCTTTGTATATGAAATTTCCAAATGGATATAAACCAATTTGACATCAAACCACTTGTAAATTGATTTATATTTCAATCATGAGTCCATATACAAGATCAACCAACTTCAAATCAAGCTTTGACCAAGCCATTTGACCCACTTAGGCTCACTTGACCCAAAGTGACCTAATGTACCCTTATGAGCCAACTTTTGACCCTAACCAAATTGGATTGAACCAAACTCATATATTTTTCTCATCTTGATCAACAATCATCATGGGATGATCAATCAATCAAATTGGGTCAAACCAAGTCAAACCTAAGGGTTGACCAAGTCAACACTTAACCCAAAATGAAACCTTACATAGCCAAATTTTAGCATAGGCCTAATTGATTGAAACCATTGATCTAACTTCACTCATGACTTATGTTTGAACTTGACCAAGCCAACATTTGAGCCTAACCTAGCCCAATTGGCCACTTGGCCCAAGTTTTGCCAACTTGACCTAAAAAGTCAAAATGGGTCAAAACTTGATCTAAGCCAAATTGATCCAAACCAATGGGTCAAGTCCATTCTAAATCACTTGTGGAACTTGACCAAAACCTCAATTGGCCAACTAGACCCAACCTAGCCCAATTGATCTTAAACCCAACATGACCTAAAGGGGTCACATTGAGCCAAATTGAACCTATCTCAAATTGATTGGAAACAAAGATACCAATCCACTCCATATGACTAACCAAACCTAAACCTACCTTTGACCTACCTCAAATAGGTCAAATGGGTCAAATGGGTCAACTTGATCTATTTGACCTAAATGAAGTCATATGAGTCAAAACCAAATATATACCAAATTGAATCAAACCAAAGCCACCAAAACATTTCAAATGATCATATGAACTTGACCCAACCCTTGGTTTGACCCAATTTGACCAATTGGTCAACTTGACCCATTTTGACCTAAATGGGTCAACATGAGTCAAACCCTATCAAATGGATTCCAAATCCAATGAAACTTAGCAAAACCTAGTTTCTACACACCCAACATATCCAAAGTGGAAAAATAGCAAAATGAACATTCAACCCCTAGGTCATAGAACAAATTTTGGCCTAACTCATGGGTATTTTGGCCATACGCTCTTCACAAATACTTGAGGCTTTTCTAAAAGCTCAAGGGTACTTAACGATGAGTGGTGTACCCAACCCAATGGGTTAGGGTCAGCCCATTTGGCCCTTAGACCAAAGACAACCACTTAGAGCAATATTGAGTTTTCAAATTCTCTCATAAGCTCAATTTGATGCACATAAAAGGTTGGCATTCCACTCAAGGCCTCAAACCAATCATGTGCAAAGAGCTAACAGCCTAAACAACCCCTCCCATGTGGTCAATTGGATCAAAATGGCAACTCATGGTTCGACAATCTGATTGCCATACGGGGAGATATAGTCCCCTAATTCAATGAAATTTTAACTCACTCACTATCGATTGAAGCTAAGGAACCCTTGCAATCATCAGAGCATTCCAAGGTCTTTAGAGAGGATTTGAATTCTTCTTTCTTGATTTTGCATAGTGCAAAAATAGGGGAGGTAGAGTGAATTGCTAACTTATTCTATAGTTAATTTCCTCCAAATTCCTTTTACACACTTCTTCTAAAGACCAATTTGAGCTCACTCAAGCTCACATTAGAGTTCCCAAAGTAAGGAGAGGATCAATTCAATCAAAGTTGAAGCCCAAGTGAAGTGGTGTTGGTCCACCCACTGATCTACTCAATCCCAAGGCCTATGAATTTCAACAGGGCTTCATCTCCACCAGACGAAGCTACCTCATCGAGCTTGAGTGCCGGTGATCACCTCTGATGAGGTATGGAATTTTTTGACCACTTAGCTAAGGAGGTGTTGGTCCTTTTTGAAACAAATGTACATGGCATGTAAAATCCACCATTGGATAGGTTTGTAATTATGCTTAGATGGTGTGGGTACAATTTCATTTCAATCTGAGCTCAATCGAGCTTGGATCTCCCCTTAAATCATGGTCGATCCCCATTGATCCTCCGGGAAGAACTTGGCTCATCTCAGCCATCAATCAGTGCATTTTAAAGGATGGCTGAGATTATTTAGCACATTTTAGAAATCAATTACCCTTTTCAAACCACAGGTGAATCCTCAGCTGTCCGATCTTTGATCGGATGACCGAGAATATAAGCGCATGCACCGCTGCCACCTTTGTGAGGTGACAACTTAAGTTGTCCCCTCACGGCGTGACGTGTGTAAAACCTTCCATACGTCGCCATTAGAGATTCAGGATTAGTTAAGTGTGTTAATTAATTCCTAATTAATTCAGAGAACTTCTAAAATTCATAATTCCCTTTAGAAAAATTAAAAAAATAAAAAGAAAAATGCTATCTAAAGATAATTTCATCTAGAATATTTTAAAAATGATTTCAAGGGATTTTGAATTACTCTTTTCTCTGAATTTAGGTTTCTTTGGGAATCTTAATTAGCTAATTATCCTTTAATTGGGTCATCAATTAATCTCAAATTTCTGGGGTTCATTTTAGGGGATGACCTCTGCCTCCCCTAATTTTCTTGAGATTTACTAGGGCTCAATTGGGGAAATTACTATTTCATTCCCTAATTACCCCTTTCATGCAATTAAGAGTAATTAAGGTTTGGATTAGTGTTTTAATCCACTATTAGGGCATATTAAGGTCATATCTAGTAAGCAAGAGGTTTATAGAATAATTTTGGGGCATTTCCCATAAGCTATTCCCTAAACCCCCTCTTTGCTCTTTAATTTCCTCTTAATTAAGGGTTAATTCATTAATTATCCCTTTAATCAATTTTCTAAAAATTCTAAAAAGTTCCAAAACTTAATTAATCTACCTTGGGTAGATGCTTAGGTGTTTAATAGCCTAAGTTCAATTAAGGAAATCAAAACTCCATTCATAAATATGAAAGGGTGTTTTGAAATTACTTAAGCTAAAACTCTTAGCTTAATTAACTTTTAATTGTAAGCCAAATTGCATTAGGCCTTTTCATTATTAGGTTCATTGCAAGTTTAAATTACTTGTGGGTTTTATGTCATCTCATTGGCTCATACTTATTTGATTAATTCTTCTAAGGTGGTGTACGTAAGGGTTAATTAAGCTACTGAATTCACACCCTAACCTAATCAACACATTAAAATGGATCTAATTATCTAAAAATTAAACAAAAATCTCAAACACATGTGGGAATGGGTTAGGAACAGCAAAGCCATCTCAGATTTTCAAAATTAAATCAAACTTCAAACTAAATAAAAATCATTTTGAAATCCACTATGATTTATTCTAAATTTTCTTATTCTATAAAAATGTCTTTAGGATTTAAGTGAAGTGAATTTGTTTAGATGATTTCATTGCTTTGGATCTTCCCCAACATGTTAAATTGTATGCCATGTGATTTCATGCATTCATAGTTTCATTTCTCAAATTTTAAAATGAAATTGTTTACTTTATGTCAAATTTGCATGTGTTAGCTAAAGTAGAAATATGAGTGGCTATTATCACTTCTAAACCCAAATTATTTTCAAAACATATAAATCAAATGCCAAATCTAAAAGTGTGTTACTTATACTTTAATTATAAGCTTGCATGTGATAGATTATAAAGTCATGTTTAGCATAGTTTTCCTTTCTTTCTCATGTTAACATACTTTTCAATAGGAGTTGGTAAGATGTAGGGTTCATTTGAAAAGAACCCAACACTTACTTAATTCCATTCCCTATTCATCCCTATGCTCTCACCTAAGAAGGGTTTCTTATACTTGCATGCATAAATTGCATAAACAAAAATGAATCCATTAAATAATTTTTGCATTCTTCTTTTCCATTTCATTTCTTTTATACACAAGTTTGTATTTAAGAAAAGTGGTATATTAGTCTGGACAACCCCGAGACTGTGAGGCTTTAAGTAGCCCTAAGTAGGTTTTATACCTTACACCTCTGGTTAACAATGGCACCGTACTCACTTATGCCTTTTCAACTTTCATATGTGTATGTGAAATTTTGGATAAAGAAAACCTTTTCTACTAAAGAAAATCATGCATCTTAATCTTCTAAATTTCCTTGAATGAATTACTTAGCATGCATCATAAAGTGTGTTAAATACTCTTATTTGCATATATAGATATGCTTATGGTCCATCCATATGCATGTTATATATGTTGGGGAAAGAAGTGAAGTAATGTCTGTTATGTGAATTTTGATTCATTTTATTTAATCTTAAAATGCCTTTCTTTTTGAATAGGTTTGTTTAGAGTTTATCTAAACTTAGGATTAATTATAATATGTAATCAAAACATTCACCCAAATGAAACTAAAATGTGAGTCTACTTTAGAAAATTACTTAGGATGGGAAAGGAAAGAGAAGTCTTCTTCTCTTTCTCTCTCTTTATAACATAAAAATTAATTGTAGGATTCTAACCAAATGAAAACACAAAATAAAATCAAGCAAAACTTCAACAACTTAAATGAAACCCCCCCCCTCCCCCCTCCCCCCCCCCCCCCCCCCCCCCCCTACACACACACACACACACACACCACTCTAAGTTGATCATGTTTTCACACTTAGAAAATTTGAACCTAAAGCCATAGCTAAGCATACCACACAAACCTTCAAAGCACACAGATTAGCCTAAGTTACCACTTCTAGCTTTAGTTACGTCGGTGCATGGTTTGATGCTTTGTTTTATTTTTTGATGTGTGTTTTAGACTGAATGTTAGGGTGTATGCTCGTAGAATGAATTATAGGACGTTCTTCATCTAACTATTCTTTTATGTAGGGGATTGTGCTTAAGGGGCGCTATCATAAATAAAAATATAATTGCTTTTGCTTGCAAGTGCTTTATACCCCTAATAATAATCCATAGGATAGGTGGACTTAGTCACCCATGTGTGGGGTGATAAGTCCAATATACATGTTTGGGATTTGTGTGGTTTTTTTTAGCTAACCTTTATTTTGCAAGTGTTAGTTAGATTTCCACTTTTCCTTTTTATGTAAAAATTTGTATAATTAGGATTTTGGAATGATTTCTATGGGGATTAGGATGAACATTGGTCATAAGATCCTATCTTATGCACCATGTGAAGCCTTAGAGCATCCACCTTCCAACCATCTAAAAGGAAGAACAAAAAAAAGAAAAGATGAAGAAAGAAGAAAAGAAGAAAGAAGAAAAGAAGATAGAAGAAAGAAAGCTTGAAAACCCCCATAACAATGAATTCCTTTTGCTTAATTGTAATCTAATTCATGTGTAATCCAGGTTGTATAAGGGTAGAGCTCGGCTACCAAATTTGATATTTTTTGAGTTTGTGCGGTGGTGCTCGACCACAACAACCTTTTATTCTTTTTGCACTTAACTTTATAAATTGATGATTTGTTTAGCTTGTGCATTAAGTAGCATATTTTTCCTAGTTTCTTGCTTGATTTATGTATGGCCTGGATGAGGATTTGGTTCTTTAGGAAAAATAAATCTTTTACCCAACTTAACAACTCAAATTAAAAATAAACAACTCATAACCTCACCTAAGCTTAGGATTAAAATCAAGATATAAGATTTAGCAACAACCCATTAGCTAGAAGAGCATTTATTTTATAACATCATGCACAAATGCATCTTATTTCACTCTTGATTGGAGGGCTTCCACCTTTGCCAGAGAACTTGGCTTGACCTATGAGAGCCATGGTGGAAACTCACCTCCTCCCTTCTCGCTGATTTTGGCCCATAATCTTATTTCTCATACATTAGGCATAAAAATCCTATTATCCTGAGTTAAAATAATTGTCCAAAATAAAAATAAATTGAATTTTGAATTGCATTAGATTTAGGTCAATTGAAGCATTCCCTTTACATGATCTAGTCTCTTTAGGGAGTGAGTTAAAGGACTTAGTCTCTTTCTAAAATAAAAATAGCCTAACTATCTTGCATTAAGCATATGACTTGCCTACATGTATTTAAAATCATAGGAGAAGTTGGCCTGTGGTTGTAAGTTGTCGGGTGGTTTTTCCTCTCTTGTGGAAAACCAAACACTCATTTTCATAGATTTGTGTGACCCTAGCCATAGCTCCCTAGATTTAGGGGTTGCTTTTGTTTTAAGCATAAATCCTCACCTCTTAGGTATTTTTTTAATCTTATGTTAAGGAATCATAAGTCCTAAATTTCTAATGAATAATACAACTCAAATAAAGAAAATCAATTTCAAAAATCTCTCTAGGTTTGAGATGCTCTCTAGGTTTCTTAACATCGTGAGCATCTCCAACTCATTCCCATTTAGCTTCGATAATGAATCTCTCTTTGATCAATCCCATTTGATCTTCAAAATAAATTAATTGATTGATAGTCTTTTCCTATTAAAATCTTTAGAGACAATAACCATTTACCTTAATCGAGAGTTTTCTTAAGAAATCTCCATTCCTTAGGATGTAATTAACTATGGGGGCTTGCCCCTGTAGGGAACTTAATGAACCTAGTTTAAAATAAACCCTATTGTACTTTTTCATATAAAGTAGGGGAAGAATCTCTGGTACATTCTGAAGACCCAACGCCCTTAGGAGTCCTTATTGAGGTGATTAGGTCCATTAAAGAGTAGTGACTTCTATCTTTTGAGATAATACACTATTCCTTGATGATGTACTCGATCAACAGAATAAGTGAATCTACAGATCTATGTGGCATCCTAAAAAAGACTAATTTTTACATAAATAGTTTTGCCACTCTTTTAGCTAGAAAAATTTGAAGGCGACCCTATATGTGTGTGGAAAATTTTCACTAGAGATTTTTCTGATGATTCCACTGGGGATGGTTCCTCTCTCCATCTTTGGTAAATGATCATTGTCTTTAAGTATCAATAGTGGATTTGTTCTTTTGTATGAATCCAAGACTATCCTTCATTTTATTGACACTTAGCTCATTTCATTGACTTGAGTTAGCCAACATCTTTAGGTTTTAGGACCACACTCTTTTTCTTAAAATCCCCGTTGGGTTCTCCAATGGGTAAAAATGAAAATTTAACAAAAAAAGAAAATATTCAAAGACTTCCTATTTATCACCTTTATGATAAAGAAATGTTCATTCTAAAATAATAAAGACAAAAAAAAATCTTCCATAAGAACTTTGCTTTTCAAAAGCACATTTACAAGAATGCACTTAATAAAATATTTTCCACAAAATTTTGTCACCCTCATTTAACAATTCCCATAATTGTTACATGTAGGGATTTTCAAAAATAGAACTAATAAAATTTCCAAAAGCACAAATGAACATCTTTCCATCAATTTATTTTGATGAAGATTTCATTTCCAAAATAAAATGAACACTCATCTTTCTAAAATTCAAAATCTAAAAATCAAAATTTTCAAAAAAAAAAAAAGCACACATGAATCTTTCCATTCAGTACACTCTACTTATTGAATGGAAGTTTCACTTTCAAACAGAATTTAACTTTCCAAAAGCACAAATGAATATCTTCCATCAATTCACTTTGATGAAGATTTTATTTTCAAAAATAAAATGAACAACCATCTTTCTAAAACCAAATATTTAAAAAAAAAATCAAAAGCACAAATGAACATCTTTCCATCAATTCACTTTGATGAAGATTTCATTTTCAAAAATAAAATGAACAATCATCTTTCTAAAACCAAAAATCAATTTTTTTTCAAAAGCACAAATGAACTTCTTTCCATCAATTCACTTTGATGAAGATTTCATTTTCAAAAAAAATAAAATGAACAATCATCTTTCTAAAATCTAAATAAAAAATTTTTAAAAGCACATATGAACCTTTCCATTCAATAAACTCACACTTATTGAATGGATGTTTCATTTCCAAAAAAAAAATTAAAGTTTTCAAAAGCACATGTGAATTCTTTCATTCAAAATACTCACACTTATTGAATGAAAGTTTCAGTTCCAAAATAAAATTAAACTTTTCAAAAGACTACATGAACATCTCTATTTAATATACTCAAATTTATTAAATGAAGATTTTATTCTCAAATAAAAAAAAATCATTTAGGAAATCCCACTTGAACATATCTCACACATGTTTTAAGTTTGAATTCCTCTCTTTCAAAAAAAAATAATAATAAAACAACAATCACACATAAAACAAAAATTTTCACATTCCAAAAATAAAATTGGTTTCCATTCCCACATACCCAAATTTGTGAAATGGAGGACCTCTTTTTAAAAAATCAAAACTTAAACAATCACAAATCAAAAATTTCCAAAACACATTTGGAACCTCACTTAACATACCCAAATTTGTTAAGTGGAGTTTCCAAATCCCAAAATCAAAAATTTTCAAACAAACATTTTGGAACTTCATTTAACATAATCAAATTTTCTCAGTGAAGTTTCCAAATCTAAAATCAAAAATCAACCATCACATTTCAAAAAAATTTCTAAACACATTTGGAACTTCGTTTAACATACCCAAATTTGTTAAGTGAAGTCTCCAAATTCAAAATCAAAATTTCCAAAACACATTTGGAACCTCACTTAACATACCCAAATTTGTTAACTGGAGTTTCCAAATCCTAAAATCAAAAAAATTTCAAACAAACATTTTGGAACTTCATTTAGCATAATCAAATTTGCTAAGTGAAGTTTCCAAATCTAAAATAAAAAATCAACAATCACATTTCAAAAAAAAAATTTAAACTCATTTAGAACTTTATTTATCATACCCAAATTTGTTAACTGAAGTCTCCAAATTCAAAATCAAAATTTCCAAAACACATTTGGAACCTCATTTAACATATCCAAATTTGCTAAGTAAAGTTTCCAAGTCCAAAATAAAAAATTTTCAAAAAAGTTCAAAACACATATGGAACTTCATTTAACATACCCAAATTTGTTAAGTGGAGCCTCCAAATCTAAAAATTCAAAATTTTTCTAACACATTTGGAACTTCATTTAACATACCCAAATTCATTAAGTGAAGTCTCTAAGTTCAAAACTAAAAGTTTTCAAAACATATTTGGAACTTCATTTAGCATACTAAAATTTGCTAAGTAAAGTTTCCTAGTCCAAAAATTCAAAATTTTTCAAACAACATTTTAGAATTTCACTTAACATACCCAAATTTGTTAAGTGAAGCTTCCAAGTCCAAAAAATCAAAATCAATAATCATACTTCAAAATTTTAAAAGCACATTTGGAACCTCATTTAACATACCCAAATTTGTTAAGTGGGGTCTCCAAATTCAAAATCCAAAAATTCTCAAACATATTTTGGAACTCAACTTAACATACTCAAATTTGTTAAGTGAAGTCTCCAAATCTAAAATCCAAAAATTTTCAAAACACATTTTGGAACTTCACTTAACATACCCAAATTTGTTAAATGAAGTCTCCAAATCCAAAACAAAAATTTTCAAAGCACATTTTAGAACTTCATTTAACATACCCAAATTTGTTAAGTGAAGTCTCCAAATCAAAAATCAAACATTTTCCAAACACATTTTGGAAATTCACTTAACATACTCAAATTTGTTAAGTGAAGTCCCCAAATTCAAAATCGAAAGATTTTCAAAACACATTTGGAACCTCACTTAACATACCCAAATTTGTTAAGTGGAGTCTCCAAATCTAAAATCAAAATTTTTCAAACAACTTTTTGGAACTTCATTTAACATACCCAAATTTGGTAAGTGAGATTTCCAAATCCAAAATTCAAAAATTTCCAAAACACTTTGTGGAACTTCATTTAACATACCCAAATTTGTTAAATGAAGTCTCCAAATTCAAAATCAAAACAAAATTTTCAAACACATTTTATAACTTCATTTAGCATGCTCAAATTTGCTAAGTGAAGTTTCCAAAGTCAAAAACAACAAAATTATCAAACACCTTTGGAACTTCTTTCCTTAGAATACCAAATTTGCTAAGGAGAAGTTTCCATTTTCGAAACCAAAATGAAATAAAAAATGTTGAACACACCATTTGGAATTTCATTTAGCATACTCAAATTTGCTAAGTGAAATTTCTATTTCACAAAACCAAGTGGTACTCCATCTTTAGCAAACCAAATTTGCTAAAGTTGAATCTCCACTTTCAAAACACATCAAAAACAAAATAAAATACTTAGGATTCCCTTAGCATACCAAATTTGCTAAGGATCCTACTCTTTTCTAAAATCAAAACAATTCCAAACAAATGAAACAACTAGGATTTTCTTAGCATACTTAAATTTTCTAAGAATCCTATTTTCAAAAATTAAACAAAACAGACTTAGATTCCTCACTAAGCATACTTAAATTTGCTAAATAAGAATCCTAAATTTTCTAAAATCAAAACAAAATTCACAAAAAGAAACAAAAACTTCACTTAGCATACCTAAATTTGCTAAGTAAAACTCCAAAAATAATCAAACAAAAATGAAATCAATTTGACCCTTACTTTAGCATACTCAAATTTGTTATAGGAAAGGGTCATCAAAAATCTGAATAAAAACAAACATGAACCTATGGAAGCATCCTTATCAAAAATTTTGAATCCACATTTCAACATACCCAAATTTGTTGAAGTTGGATTCATATTCATTCAATCAATCTTCTCAAATCTATTTGAACCCCACTTCACTTCCAAGTTGTTGGACGTGAGTTCAAAATTTCAAAATTCAAATATTCAAAAAATCTATGGAGACAGGAAACTAATTCAAGTTCATTTCTCATTGCAGATTCTTTTCAGTCAGTGCAGTACAATTCAGTTTTAGTTTAATACAGTTTTGGAAATGGCTGGTTCTCAAAAATTTATCTTTACCTTGCCTCATGGTATGGATCTAGATTTAGATCAGGATGAATTCCCCATCTAGACCATACCCATCTGATTCACTTTGGTCGGGGATTTGAGGGAGCCAAGATCACTTGTGAGGGCATTCCTGTCTGTCGGCAGGGAAGGGTGACGGTGCCCGGTCATCAGGATAGACTTTCCCTCAGATTCAGATATATCCTCACTAAAGAGGAAAGCTATGGCAATACCACAAACTTCAGTTGTTACAGTGCCATCAGTACCAGCTCCAGTTGTAGTTCATCCCAGAGTTGCCCATGTTGCCCCAATGCGGGCTAGCAGCCTATCATCTGTACCCTCAAAGGGTAAGGCTCTCATGGTTTCAGGGCTTGCCTCCCCTACATTTGAGTATGGATCTAGCTCACACTCCTCTCCCACACACCCACGATAGGAACAAGAACCGTGTGCCAAAAGCTTCCACAACGGATAGCCGGAGAGCTGAGTAGCTCCATGGATGAGTCTCCCATCATCACTTCACCACTGGTTACAAAAAACCAATTCCATCTCTCTAGATCAAATAGAGAGGATGCCAGGAGGATTTGTCACCTTCTCTAGTGGTGCACTTGCAGCCAGTAGTTTCTTGGAGTAGGAGGTCGTACGCTGGCTTTTGATCTATTTATGCCAGGTTGGTAGATCATATAAACACTCAGAATCCAACACTTTGTTCGAACTTTGGTCTGTTATCCCCCACAGTATAGGGAGGTAGATTCATCAAGAGAGGGATCGTGAGGACCATACATCACACATTACTAGCAGGGAGTGACAGAGGTTCAGCCGTCAGTCGGCCACTTCTACTTTGGTAGATTTTCTAGCTCGGTGCACTACCCGCATCGACCATACTGATAGTATACTCCTCACTAGGACTAGTCACCATAGGAGGATAGCTCCTAGAGAGTCGATGGTGTCTCCACCTCACCGCTCTACCCTGTCATGCATCGCTCGTTTATCTCCCATTCCATCTAAGGCCGAGGCGCATCGAGAAAAGTGCACCCCGTTGGTGATCTGACTATGGCCAAGGGATCCAACCCTTCCTACATTGCCCATTATGGTAGGGTCGAGCTCTCCTGCTCGACCTTCTGCCCCAGTGGTGGTGCGAAAGGAGTGGCGACCACGAAGTGTCATGGTCATTCCTTCACCAACTCTGCCAATATAGCTGGATGCAAAGATGGTGACAGTTATCACAGATATTCAAGATGACAGTTCAGCTGCAATAGTGGTAGAGGAACATCCTAGGATTATTACCCCTCTTACAACTAGTATTAGTCAGGATTATCATTCATCCAGTCAGTACAATCCACACAGGATTGACTCTCCAGTCTAAGGTGATGTATGGTGCCTCTCAGTTCATGATAGTGATCACTCAGCCTAGATCATTCATACATGTTCAGATGAACCATTCCATAGATGAGATAGTGGCCCATTATTTCATGCAAAAGAAGGAGATTTTAGGGTATGAGTTATCAGATGAAGAGAGAGTCAGTTTTGATCCCAATGAAGATGACTTGATGGGGGATTCAGTTGGAGTCTGCATGGTTGACACTAGGGGATCTCTCCTTAGGAAGAAATAAGCTATGGAAGGTGATGAGGTTGATTAGGAAGACACTGCAGAATCATCCCAGCACCTCTGACACTAGTTGAGGCGGAAGGATGAGCAGATTGACAGGATAGCACATCAGTTCCAGGACTTGTTAGGAGTAGTGTCAGTGCTTCAAAAATAAGCCCCTCCAGTTCATCCTATTACAATTGATGTTAGTCAGCATGTAGTCCATGTCTTGGACCCATCCAAGACTCTACCTCCCGTTGAGCAAGGTAGCACTAGCCTGTATAGGAAGGTAGTTGAAAGTACCTCCATACATGAAAAAGATTAAAAATCCATTATTGACCAGCAGGTGAAGGAAGCTTTGGCTTAAGCCCGGGGAGGATCGTCGATTCCAAAAGGTAGACCCTTCCCAGAGAAATTTGATTCCATCCAATATCCTAAGGGTTTCGTGCCTCCTTCCTTCGAAAGCTTTGATGGTAGTGGAAACCCGAGGAAACATATAGCACATTTTAGAGCTAGTTGTTGCAATGCAGGTGACAATGATGCTTTACTCTTTAGACTCTTTATCAATAGCCTCACGAATATTACTTTTGATTGGTATGCAAAACTACCTAACGGTTCAGTAAAGACATTTGCTTCAACAAGAGATTTGTTGGAGCTCAACAAAGGGTTACTGTAGGTGATCTCATCGTAGCATAACAACACCTTGGTGAGTCAGTTGTTGATTATATTGTCTGATGGCATAACCTGAGTATGAAGTGTGAACCACAACTGTCTGAACAGCATGCCATTGAGATTCTCTTGAAGAATATCCATGGCCGATTGCTTTCATGCTTAAGGGCTTCACTATCAAGACATTTGAGAAGTTAATCAACAAGGCATCTAGTCTACAAGGAGAGGCCAAATAGTTGCCTTTTCAAGATCAGTTGCCAAAGCGAAAGTCCCAAAAGGTCTATGAGAAGAAACACAGGCGATGCGGATAAGAAGCGACCAGCTAGAGATCAGTCTGAGAGACCATGACCTCATCAAACTCCACCTCCTTTGCCCTGTCGTAGCCATACCTCCACCGTAGCCTCCATGGCCCCAGGCCCCTAGCCATCTAGCTGCATGCATACCGCCAATAGCTATGGTCCACCTACTCTTTTAGATAAGTTAAACAAACCTTATTCTTTTAAGAGGAGGTAATTAGAAAAATCTTTAAGAATCTCTTAAAGAAACTTGATTTCACTACAGAGCCTAAGACCGAGGAAGTTAGCAAAGTCATGATCCAAACTTTTGCCTACCATATGCTAAGCCACATTTTGAAGGATTGCATTCAAGGGGCTTGAACACAATTTCAAGCGGTCTGGTTATCTGAAGGAACCTTCTATGGGAACCTTCTAATTCTATTAGGATAATCCTGAGATCAAGATGAGTGCTTTCAGTCAAACCTCAAAACCACCAAGGTTTCAGAAAGTGCAGAATAGCATGACTGAGATAGCCCTTTAGCATAGCCACTGACCATGAACAACCTCACCTTGATTGCTTCCACACTAGTGACTTCTTCCATTTGATTAGTTCTTCTATTTCTTCTAGAACTCTTGTATCGTGATAAGGGCATCAAATCCCTTACTCCACTCACTCTACTTGATTTCTACTTTGTACCTCCAAATAATTCCAAGAAATTGAAAAATAAAGCTAGCTTGAATTATATCTATGTCACTTATGATGGGTTGTCTTCTTCTATTCCAAATGATAACTCTTCAAGTCTAAATAACTATAACAATTCCAATCTTCCTCTTTCTGATTCATAGTTAAACTTTCCAACTCTGAACACTATGGTTCACCTCTTAAGATAGACTTGGAATCATCCGATTATGAGGGTCCCATAGAAGAAGGTGTAGGTGAGCCTGAAGTGTAGGTAGAACCATCCACCGCCTTGTCTCAATAGATCATCAAAGTCAACCTTCGTAGTGGAAATGTTCTACCTCCTAGGGCAGCACCTCAAGATAGAGGGAAACAAGTCATTGGTACTAAAGATCGAGAAGCCCTTCCACATGATGCTCCACCCTTGGATATGCTTATGGAAGATCAGCTGAAAGTGGACTATAATGTCCTTTCTCATCTAAGAAAGTTGCCATCTAAGCTAAGTATATATGATGCCCTTATCTTATCTAAAAAGATGAGAGAATCACTAATCAAGGCTCCCCTTGTTCCTGAGATAATCTTAGCTTAGTTAACCACCATAGATGAGGAAGCACATTATGCAAAAGAAGCCCAAAGGATCACCTTCATAGATAAAGACCTTCTACTAGGGGACTTGGAGCGCAGCCGTCCCCTCCACATCACATTGATATGGATAGGTTCAGGCTTGCCAGGGTTCTTGTGGACATGGATGCATTGGTGAACATTATTAGTCTAAAGACCCTTGCCTATTTGAGGATCAAAATCTCCACACTCTGAGGAGATAGGATGATGTTGAGAGGATTCAATGATCAAGGTGAGCGAGCTTTATGTTCTATAGTGTTATTGTTGGAGATCGGTGATTGGAAAGTTGAAGCCAAGTTCTACATCATTGATTCAAATACTTCATTCACTGCTTTGCTAGGAAGACCTTGGATACATCAGAAAAAGATCATTCCATTCCATCCTCCCTTCATCAGTGCATCAAGTTCAAAAAATATGGAATTGAGTATCGGGTCAATGGGGATGAAAAACTATTTTCAGTTAGAGAGGTTGAGATTTATGAGGATGCGACCTACTATCTTCCTCAATGCACCCTTTCTCGTGAACTTGGGCAAAATTCAAATGCAAAAACAAAAGAAAAAGAAAATCAAGAAAAGAAAAAGATAAAAGAAATTGAATAGAAAAATGGGAATCCAAGTCCACAAGAAAGGAGAAATGAGAAAGAAATAGAGCCGCATATCACATTCTACCCAAAGTCCATTCCTTCATATGGATGTGTAGGTAGAAAGGGTCAACTTGCACCAGGTAAAGGTAGAGGTAGAAATAGAGTCAGTTCCAGAGGTGGGAGATCCCCTAGTTAGCCTTTAGCCAAATGAGGTCGTGTTCCAGTTCACAGGAGTACTCTTACTATTCACATAGACTTGGAATCCAGCTTAGAGGATGATTTTAATGTGATTAGTATACCAGCCAACCCCTCTAAGTGGGGTCCATTGGAGGTTACTTTCATTCCAAACAGTGATGAAGACCGGGCCTCCAAGCAAAGCATTCGAATCTAGTTTATGTAGAACTATTAGGAAGGAGTTGGGAACCCAAACTTTAACCTCACTTACATCTCTGAAAGTTGAAGGTTTAGTAATTAAGAAAGTCCCTAAGTCTTCCAGTGACATGAAGTAGAAGTGGTTCTTTTTAGGGTCATCCTCCTCTAGTCCAGAGCTGGATGTAGGACTTGAGGAAGATACTTTTAAAGAATTAATGGAATTACCAGTTGGTTTTTACTCTCCTTGTGTTCAAAATCTTATACAAAAGGTTTAGTTCCTCAGACATAGTCCAAGTATAGGTCAGAGTACTTTGATAAATTATGGAACAACTAAGGTAGGGTAGCACAATCAAAAGTAGGACTAGGATTCATAGTTGGTCCAGTCGATGATGGTGATTACTGTTTGGTTGTTACCAACCATTTGGAGTCTGATAGGTTCTTCTCACACATCCCCAACTCTTATGAAAATGTGTGTTTAGAAATCTTAGATGATCTAAATGATCTTCAAGTCAAGGATGCACCTCTAGAATTTGAAGAAGAAATCCATTCAAGAATAGACAGGCTCAAAGAAATCAACCTCGGGACAGAAGAAAATCTATGCCCGATGTACATCAATTCATTGTTGAATGAAGAAGAAACCAATGACTTAGTTAGGCTATTGACTGAGTTTAAAGACTGCTTCACATAGATTTATGAAGAAATGATCAGATTATCTCCTGATGATGCAGTCCATAAGCTAGCAATAGACCCTGACATTACCACTATTAAGCAAGCTCCTAGACGCATGCGATTAGAAATTGAACAATATGTCATTTCTTAAGTCAAGAATTTGATCAATGCTGGCTTCATCAGGGAAGAAAAATATCCTACCTGGTTAGCTATTGTCATCCCAGTTAAGAAGAAGAATGACCAAATTCGCATTTGCGTCAATTTTAGGGACTTAAATAAGGCATGTCCTAAGGATGAGTTTCCACTTCCTATACCAGAATTAATGGTGGACATCACCTCATCTCATGCAATCTTCACTTTTATTGATGGGTCATCTGGCTATAACCAAATTAAGATGTCTCCTTAAGATGAAAGAAACATTGCTTTCTGAACCCTGATCAGAATCTTCTATTATAGGGTCATGCTTTTGGCCTTAAAAATACTGGTGCTACATACCAATGGGCCATGAGTCAGATCTTCAATGAACTCATCCATCATCAAGTCGAGTGTTACATTGATGATCTAGTAGTCAAACACAAAGAAAAGGAAGACCACCTCTTTGACTTGAGAGTAGTTTTCAAACGGTTAAAAAAATATAACCTAAAAATGAATCCTCAAAGTGTGCATTCATAGTAGCTTCAAGGAAATTCCTTGGGTTTATTGTTCAACATCGGGGAATAGAAATAGATCCTGAAAAGGTTAAAGCTATCTTAGAAATATCACCTCCTAAGAGTTTAACTCAACTTAGATCCTTTCAACGAAGGCTGACATATCTAAGATGCTTATCTCAAACCTATTAAAGAGATACAATCCATTCTCAGTACTTGTCAAAAAGGATGCTAAGTTCAAGTGGGATTATAAGTGTTAGCACGCATTCGAAGAAATTAGCGTGGGTGAAGGCTGCGGTTCTCGCCTATCTGGCGCCACTCATCCTTTACACTACTACATTGGATGACTGGCTTGACACTCTATTGGCCCAAGAAAATGATTAAGTGAAGGAGAGTGCCCTCTACTACCTTAACCATCATCTAATCCCCATTGAAGAAAACTGTCCACCTATTGAGAAACATTGCCTAGCTTTGATTTTTGCTTCCCAAAAGCTACGATATTACATGCTTTCTCATAAGATGAACTTGATCTCCAGGACAAATCCATATAGTATCTCATGACACGACCAACACTATCTGGACATCTGGCTCGATGGTCCACAATATTCTCACAATTTGATATCACTTTCGTACCCCCTCTGTGCGGTTAAAGGACAAGCATTAGTGGATTTCTTATCAGCACACCCACTTCCTGCTGATTCTCCATTTATAGATGATCTCCCCGATGAACAAATCATGAACTTAGGGAGACCGACAACCACTGATGGGAGATGTATTTTGATGGTGCTGCTTTTTATCTCAAAGGTGAAACACCATGATCTATTCTCCCTGGTAAGATAGGGGTAAGAATAATTCTACTAACTCCAAACTGTGATGTGATGAGAATCTCATACTATCTTTCCAAACCCTTGCACCAATAATGAAGGCGTGTATGAGGCATTGATTGTCGGTCTAGAGTTATTCATTACTATCAGTGTCAAGAGAATCGACATCTACGGGGATTCTCAATTGGTTATCAACCAGATCACCGGGTCCTACAAGGTTCTCAAACCCAAGCTTTGTCACTACCATGAGTATACCATGAAGCTGTTGGCCTAGATTTCTGAAGTTTCCATCTACAAGGTTCCCCGAGTAGAGAATGCAGTAGCAGATGCTTTGGCGAAACTTGCCAAAGAATTGGCATGTCTGGAAGATGAGTCCATTCCAATAAGTGTTCAAAATAGACAAGTATTGTCTCTTATTGATGCTGAACTCAACGAGAGACTTTTTCTTGAAGGGGAGATTACTGTTGCCAAAATAGACAAGGAGCTAGATTGGAGGCAACCATTCATAGATTGCTTAAACACCGATAAACTATCTCAAGAGAAATCACAAGCTCATCATGTGAAACAGAGAGCTCTCTACTCTTGTTGATGGCACCCTGTACCGCCGATCCTTTGATCAAATATGGCTATGTTGTTTAGGCAAACACGAAGCCCATGGCATTATAACTGAGGTACATCCAGGTCTATGCAGAGCTCATCAGTCTGGTATGAAGTTAAAGATGAAGATCAAGAGACTAGGATACTACTAGCCTTCAATGATTTCAGACTGCATGGATGTATCTAGAAGATGCCATCAGTGCCAGGTACATGGTATGGTTCTCCACCAACCACCCAACATTCTACACCCTACTTTGGCTACATGGCCATTTGAGTGTTGGGGTACCGACATTGTAGGTCAGATCAACCCTCCTTCTTCTAAGGGGAATCGATTCATTCTAGCTGCCACCGACTACTTTTCCAAGTGGGCGGAAGCCATCCCACTTAGAGAGGTCACAACTCAGCATGTGCTTCAGTTTTGAAGGAACCATATTGTATATAGGTTTGGCATGCCTCGATGAATTATATCTGATAATGGTACTGCATTCAAATGCACAAAAAATCAACAACTTTGCCAAAAGTCATGATATAGACTAGAGATACTCTACCATCTACTACCCTAGAGCAAATGGCTTAGTAGAAGTATGCAACAAAACTCTTATCCAAATACTGAAGAAGACTCTTGATGATAATAAATGATAGTAGCATGAGCAGTTAGTTGAAGCCTTGTGGGCCTACCGCACCACATACCAGACTCCAACCCAGTCTACCCCATTTTCCCTAGTGTATGGATCTGAGGCCATTCTTCTTTTAGAAGTTCAACTCCCTTCACTAAGGATAGCATTAGGTAACAAGATCACTTCAGAACAAAATACAAAGTTACGGTCAAAAGAGCTCGAACATTTGGAGAAGATTTGCCTATGGGCATACCAAAATCTCAAGTTATATAAAGACAAAATTATTCAAGCTCACAATAAGCTGGTCCGACATAGGTCTTTCCAAGTAGAAGAACTTTTGTTAGTCCTAAGATGACCAATTTTTGCCTGTCGAAACATGGGAGGAAAGTTTGTACCCACTTGGGAAGGCCCCTATGCTATAGAGAAGGCCTACTAATGAGGATCTTATCAACTTATTGATTATAAAGGGGAACACCCGATGCTTTCAATTAATGGGCTCTATCTAAAGAAATATTACCCATGAAATAAATCATGTTTGAAAATAATCATTAATAAAAGAACAAAAATTTGATTCCATTCATCAAATCTTCTCTTCTTTTGAAGTGTCATTTGCTTGTCTTGTGAATCCATCATGATGTGTTTAGGGTAGATGTTAGAGTCCCCTAGTGGCATCCTATCAATTTTTCACATCACAAACACAATCTCCCAATGCTATTAGAATAGATGTAAGAGAACCTGAGAGGCATCCTATTTTGATTAGCATAACTAAGTTAGGGGTAAGAGTCCCCCAGTGGCTTCCTTTGTTAGTGGGAATTCTTATTGACATCCGTGGCATCATTTCATAATTTCCCAGCGTGTTTTATGGTAGGTGTAAGAGTCCCCCAGAGGCGTCCTATTCCTTTTAACACATGCACAATAATAAACACAAAGCATTCATCTTAGGTTAATTTGATGCCGGAGAAAGCGCCCTGTGGCACTCACTCATTAGCTTCTCTAGGTCAGGTCTACATGCTACCTTGCTAGTATGTCACCCCAGTGAGTATTTATTGGAAGATATGAGTCCCCAAGCTTTCTTCCTAACTTGATCATTGTAGACCAACGAGCACCTTGTTAGTATGGTAGACTTCACTGCTTAGCCAACAAGCTACCTCATGTTGACTTTTCTTAAGAAGATGTGACTCCCCATGCTTTCTTCTTGAACTAGCCATCATGCACCAACTAGGTAGAGTATATTTGAGGTTTAGGATAAGTCGCCTAGAGGCTCCTTTCCTCTTGACTACTTTTGAGTTGATATAAGTCCCCCAGTGGCATTCACTAAGTAGTGCTAGGTGGGTAACCTTTGTCGAGAAAAGGCTATCCGAGTTTTATAGGAGGATGTGAGTCCCTGAGCTTTCGTCATAGGCTGATTATTGTAAACTGATGGGCACCTTAGGTTGGTTGATGTACAATATGCTGACAGCAACTCACCTAATGAGCACACCACTCTTGGCAGATGTGAGTGTTCATACTTTCTCCTTGAGTTGGACACCAAATACCTATTGGATATATGACTAGCCATGTCATCTTCTCCAGGGTGTTGGATTAAGCCCTTTGGCGGCCCCATCCCCTGTGGGCACTCTATTTGGATCAAGTCCTTTGTGACCCCATCTATACACTACCCGAGTTACCTTTGGATTGGACAGTCCCCCTTTCTTAGTAGCCACCCCTATGGTTGGAGAATTTGTTTAGCGAATATGTAGATTCTTCATTGGTTCAGTAAATCTGAGATAGGTCTAGGCTGACATGAGCTCCTTCTCAGTTTGATCCATTGCAAACTAATAGGGTCCATGATAAAACCAACTAAAATATAATAAATTAATTAATTCGCTTGTGGATTAGGAATTCAAGCTCCCAAAGGATGCCTTTTCCCAAGCAGGCATCCTATCTTTGGGACAGTGTTAGCAGAACTCCCTATAGGAATTGCCTAACTACTTGAGTTGAGATAAATCCCTGAGTCGGTACTCACTCCATAGTTGCCCTTAGGTTGGGTTCAATCTATTTTTTCATAAGTAGGTTACCTCGGAAGTCATTCCGCTTTGAAAGATGTAAGGCTATGATGCATTCTTTCTAGCATGACTGTCGCAAATCGACAGGCAGCCCTAGGTCGGGTTCGATTTATTGCCCAAAGCAATCGATCACCCCAGTGATCTTTTCTAGTGGAAGATGTGAGTCCCTGAGCTTTCTTTTCTTAAATTGATCATTGCAAATCAAAAGGCACTCCTTTGGTCGGATAGTTCTCCCATCGGCTGGGAAGCTACTCCTTTTGGTTTAGCAAATCTGAGATAGGCCTAGGCTTCTATAAGCTCCTTCTCAGTTTGATCCCTCATAAATTAATGAAATCCTTTAAAATAAACCAAAATTAAAGAAATGAAAATGAATCTTTGACTATCCTTGATCTAATTTAAGTCCCCAACGGCATTCACTCGGTAGTCTGCCCTAGGTCGGGTTTGATTTATTTCCCAAAGTAGCTGATCACCCCAGTGGTTCCTTATTTCTAAAAGATGTGAGTCCCTGTGCTTTCTTCTTAAAACTTGACCATTGCAAACCAAAAGGCATTCCTTTGGTTGAACAGTCCTACCTTGTGGTTGGTAGATTACTCTCTTTGGATTGGTAAATATGAGTTAGTTCTAAGCCTCCATGGCCCCTATTCAGTGCAATCCATCGCAAACCAATAGGATCCATTCTAATAAAAAATAAATAAACAAATCTAAAAAAATGAAATTAATCTTTGACTATCCTTGAGCTAATTTAAGTCCCCTAAGGGCATTCACTCAATAGTTAGCCCTAGGTTAGGTTTGATCTATTGCTTTACCAACCGATCACCTTAATAGTTCCTTATTGCTAGAAGATGTGAGTCCCTGTGCTTTCTTCTTAAAACTTGACCATTGCAAATTTAAAGACATTCCTTTGGTTGGGTAGTCCTACCTTGTGGTTGGTAGACTACTCCTTTGGATTGGTAAATCTGAGTTAGGTCTATGCCTCCATGGTCCTTACTTAGTACTATCCATCACAAACTAATAGGATTTATAAACAAACAAACTAAAAATGAAATCTATCTTGACTATCCTTGAGTTGATCTAAGTCCCCCAGTGACTTTCACTCAATAGTCAGCCCTAGGTTGGGTTCAATCAGTTATCTTACCAATAGATTACCCCAGCAACTAGTCCCTACTCTAGAGGATGTAAGTCTACTAATCTTTCTTCCTAGTATAGCTGTTGTATACCGAAAGGCATTTCCTTTGGTTGGCTAGTCCTACTATGTGTTTAGTAGACTATCCCTTTGGATTGGTAAATCTAAGTTAGGTCTAGGCCTCCGTGGCTCCTGCTCAGTGTGATCCATCGCAAACCAATAGGTCCATCTCAAAACCAAAATCTAAAAATTTTAAACAAACAAATCCAAAGAAATAAAATAAATAATCAATCTCAATCAACCTTCTTTTGCTCCTCCTCAGTGAGATGCAAATCTATATAGTTCCCCTAATGGATCTAGGACTTTTTTCTCTCAGTGGATTTCTCAATCTCTACCTTGTGGATGACTTAAACTTGCTTCCCTAGTGAAGAGTTCATCTTTCTATTCCCCGTGGAGTCTAAACAGTAAACAAAACAAATTCAACAAACAACAAATTAAAACAAATTCAACCCTCTTCCCCAACGGAAATCAAATCAAACCTCTCATCCCCTTGTGGATGACTTGAACCTGCTTCCCTAGTGGAAGGTTCACACTCTATCACTTAGTGGATATCTTCCCTCTCTCTTATGTCTTGGACATAAGTAGAGCCACATTATATTAGGCTTTAGATTATTTTTACTCCTTGGGTTAAGAATAGATTATCTCTGCTAAAGCTTGTGATCTTCTAGTGTTGTTGATCATTTCGGTCAACACCAATACGTGTGGTGTACCTCGTCAATCACTCCACACCTATTGGGTGCCCTTTGTTGACCTCATTTTTAAAATAAACTCTCAACACCTCCATCTTAGACATAGGATTCCTCTTAGAATTTAAGAGTTCCTTAATCTTAAGACACATCTAGTAGGTGGACTCACCAATCTAAGACTTAGAAGGGTTTAGCCATAGGATTAGGTCATGCCTTAGCGGTGTTAGGAAACTTGCCCACACTTAGCTTGAACCACTACTCACTTTCCTTCCTTCAAGTCAAACTCCAAATCAATCCTAATTGATTTTCTCCAAACTCAAATCAAATCCATGATTGAAATCTATGATTAAAATCCATGATTAAATCCAACAAATTCCTAAGTTCAAATTTTCCTAAGTCCTTAATCCTCTCTTAAGGACTTATCCAAAATCAAGCAACCAAAACCAAATCAAATCTTTGAGATTTTCTCATACCTCATTTATATCCTCATTTATATTCACATATATAAATGAAATATAAATCTAAATCAATCGAGCTCGGATCTCCCCTTAGATGATGGACGGTCCCTATTGATCCGCAGGGAAGAACTTAACTCATCTCAGCCATCCATCCGTGCATTTTAGATGGACGCTGAGATTATTTAGCACATTTTAGAAATCAATTACCCTTTTAAAACAGCGGGTGAATCCTCAGTCGTCTGATCTTTAATCGGACGACCGAGAATATAAGCGCATGCGCTGCCGCCACCTTTATGAAGTGACAACTTAAGTTATCCCCTCACAGTACGACACATGTAAAGCACGCTGACCTCCGCCGCCACGCATCATGTTGAGAGCTAGGGATTAATCAGGTATTAGTTAAGTGTATTTATTAATTCCTAATTAATTCAAAAAAATTCTAAAATTCATAATTCCCTCTAGAAAAATAAAAAAATAAAAGGAAAAATGCTATGGAAAAATAATTTCATCTAGAATATTTTAAAAATGATTTCAATGGATTTTGAGTTACTCTTTTCTCTTAATTTGGGTTTCTTTGAAAATATTAATTAGTTAATTATCCTTAAATTTGGTCATCAATTAATCTCAAATTTTTGGGGTTCATTTTAGGGGATGACCTCTGCCTCCCCTAATTTTCTTGATTTATTGAGGGCTCAATTGTGGAAATTGTTATTTCATTTCATAATTATCCCTTTCATGCAATTAAGGGTAATTAATTTTTGGATTAGTGTTTTAATCCACTATTAGGGCTGATTAAAGTCAAATCCAGTAAGTAGGAGATTTATGGAATAATTTTAAAGCATTTCCCCTAAGCTATTCCCTAAACCCCCTCTTCTCTTCTTAACCATCCTCTTAATTAAGATTTAATTCATTAATTATCCCCTTAATCAATTTTCTAAACATTTTAAAAAGTTCTAGAACTTAATTAATCTACTTATTTAATAGCCTAAGTTCAATTAAGGAAATCAAATCCCCATTGATAAGTATGAAAGGGTGTTTTGAAATTACTTAAGCTAAACCTCTTAGCTTAATTAACTTTTAATTGTGAGCCAAATTACATTAGGCCTTTTCATTATTAGGTGCATTGCAAATTTAAATTACTTGAGGGTTTTATGTCATCTCATTGGCTCATACTTATTTGGTTAATTCTTCTAAGGTGGTGTAGGTAAGGGTTAATTAAGCTACTTAATTCATACCCTAACCTAATCAACACATTAAAATGGATATAATTATCTAAAATTTAAATAAAAATCTCAAACACATGTGGGAATGGGTTAGGAACTACAAACTTATCTCACCTTTTCAAAATTAAATCAAAGTTCAAACTAAACAAAAATCACTTTGAAATCCACTTTGATTTATTCTAAATTTTCTTATTCTATAAGAATGTCTTTAGGATTTAAGTGAAGTAAATTCATTTACATGCTTTCAATGCTTTGGATCTTTCCCCAACATGTTAAGTTGTATGTCATGTGATTTCATGCATTCATAGTTTCATTTCTCAAATTTTAAAATGAAATTGTTTACTTTATGTCAATTTTGCATGTTTTGGCTAAAGTAGAAATATGAGTGGCTATTTTCACTACTAAACCCAAATTATTTTCAAAATCTATAAATCAAATGCCAAATCTGAAAGTGTGTTACTTATACTTTAATTATAAGCTTGCATGTGATAGATTATAAAGTCATGTTTAGCATAGGTTTCCTTTCTTTCTTATGTTGGCATACTTTTCAATAGGAGTTGGTAAGATGTAAGGTTCATTTGAAAAGAACCCAACACTTACTTAATTCCATTCCCTATTCATCCCTATGCTCTCACCTAAGAAGGGTTGCCTATACTTGCATGCATAAATTGCATAAACAAAAATGAATCCATTAAACAATTTTTCATTCTTCTTTTCCATTTCATTTCTTTTATACACAAGTTTGTATTTAAGGAAAGTGGTATATTAGTCTGGACAACCCCGAGATTGTGAGGCTTTAAGTAGCCCTAAGTAGGTTTTATACCTTACACCTCTGGTTAACAATGGCACCGTACTCACTTATGCCTTTTCTACTTTCATATGTGTATGTGAAATTTTGGATAAAGAAAACCTTTTCTACTAAAAAAAATCATGCATCTTAATCTTCTAAATTTCCTTGAATGGATTACTTAGCATGTATCATAAAGTGTGTTAAATACTCTTATTTGCATATATAGATATGCTTACGGTCCATCCATATGCATGTTATATATGTTGGGGAAAGAAGTGAAGTAATGTGTGTTATGTGAATTTTGATTCATTTTATTTAATCTTAAAATGCCTTTTTTAATAGGTTTGTTTAGAGTTTATCTAAACTTAGGATTAATTAAAAGATGTAATCAAAACATTCACCCAAATGAAATTAAAATGTGAATCTACTTTAGAAAATTACTTAGGTTAGGGAAGGAAAAAGAAGTCTTCTTCTCTTTCCCTCTCTTTATAACTTAGAAATTAATTGTAGGATTCACTTGAACTAAATGAAAACACAAAATAAAATCAATCCAAAACTTCTAAACAACTTAAATGAACCCCCCCACTAAGTTGAACATGTTTTCACACTTAAAAATTTGATCCTAAAGCCACAGCTAAGCATACCGCACAAACCTTCAAAGCACACACATTAGCCTAAGTAACCACTTCTAGCTTTAGGTTAGGTCGGTGCATGGTTTAATGCTTTGTTTTATTTTGTGATGTGTGTTTTAGATTGAATGTTAGGGTGAATGCTTGAGAATGAATTGTAGAATATTTTTAGTCTAACTATTCTTTTCTGTAAGGGATTGTGCTTAAGGGGCGCTATCATAAATAAAAATATAAATGCTTTTGCTTGTAGGTGATTTATACCCCTAAGCATAATCCATAGGCCAAGTGGACGTAGTCACCTATGTGTGGGGTGAAAAGTCCAATATACATGCTTGGGATTTGTGTGGTTTGTTTTAGCTAACCTTTGTTTTATAGGTGTTAGTTAGATTTCTACTTTTCCTTTTCATGTAAAAATTTATATAATTAGGATTTTGGAATGATTTTTATGGGGATTAGGATGAACATTGGTCATAAGATACTATCTTATGCACCATGTGAAGTCTTGGAGCATCCACCTTCCAACCATCCCAAAGGAAGAAACAAAAAAAAAAAAAGAAGAAGAAAAGAAGAAGAAAGAAGAAAGAAAGCTTGAAGACCCCCATAACAATGAATTCCTTTTGCTTAATTGTAATTTATTTCATTTGTAATTCAGGTGGTATAAGGGTTGAGCACGACAACTCAATTTGATATTTTTCAGGTTTGTGCGGTGGTGCCCGAACACAACAACCTTTTATTCTTTTTGCTCTTAGCTTTATAAATTGATTGATGATTTGTTTAGCTTGTGCATTAAGTGGCATGCTTTTCCTAGTTTCTTCCTTGTTTTATGTATGGCCTGGATGAGGATTAGGCTCTTTAGGGAAAAATAAATCTTTTAGCCAACTTAACAACTTAAATTAAAAATAATCAACTCATAAGCTCACATAAAGCTTAGGTTTAAAATCAAGATAAAAGATTTAGCAACCCCTTAGCTAGATGAGCATTTCTTTTATAACATCAAGCACAAATGCATCTTATTTCACTCTTGATTGGAGGGCTTCCACCTTTGCCAAAAAAACTTGGCTTGACTTGTGAGATCCATGGTGGAAACTCACCTCCTCCCTTCTCACTGATTTTGGCCTATAATCTTGTTTCTCATGCATTAGGCATAAAAATCCTATTAACCTGTTTAAATGATTGTCCAAAATTAAAATAAAATAAAATTTGAATTGCATTAGATTTAGGTCATTTGAAGCATGTCCCTTTACATGATCTAGTCTCTTTAGGGAGTGAGTTTAAGGACTAAGTATCTTTCTAAATTAAAAATAGCCTAACTATCATGCATTAAGCATATGAATTGCTTACGTGTATTTAAAATCATAGGAGGAGTTAGTTGGCGGCCACCCCTAGGCAGTTATAAGTCAAAGCTATCGGGTGGTTTGACCTCTCTTGCGGAGGCAAACTAAATACCTATTTTCGCCTTAGATTTAGGTTGTGCTTTTGTCCCTCGCATAAGCTCCCTAGATTTAGATTTGAGGTTACTTTTCCCTTGGCCCTAAGCATAAATCCTCACCTCTTAGGCATTTTCTTAATTTTATGTTAAGGAATCATAAGTCTTAAATTTCTAATGAAAAATATAACTCAAACAAACTAATTCAATTTCAAAAATATAAAGCCCAACTATAGGGTAGTTTGAGATGCTCGCTAAGTTTCCTAGCATCATGAGCATCTCCTACTCATTCCCATTTGACTTTGATAATAAATCTCTCTTTGATCAATCCCATTTGATCTTCAAAACAAACCAATCGATTGATAGTCCTTTTCTATTGAAATCTTTAGAGACAATGATCATTTGCCTGAATTAAGAGTTTTCTTAAGAAATCCCAATTCCTTAGGATGTAATTAAATATGGGGGCTTACCCTTGCAGGGAACTTAACAAACCCAATTTAAAATAAACCCTGCTTTACTTTTCCATGTAAAGTAGGGGAAGAGTCTCTAGTACATTCTGAAGACCCAACGTCCTTAGGAGTTCTTATTGAGGTGATTAGGTCCATTAAAAGGTAGTGACTTCTATCTTTTGAGATAATACACTATTCTTTGATGACGTACTCAATCACCTGAATAAATACATCTGTGGATCTGCATAATGTCCTAAAAAGATAAATGTCTACATATATAGTTTTGCCTCTCCTTTCAACCATACAAATTTGAAGGCGAACCTATATGTGTGTGGAAATTTTTCACCATAATTATATAATTGTATCATTCAGTCTCATAATAATGAGAAGATTTATCAAAAGGGTCATGTTCAAGATTTCTTATAACCTCACTTTCGATTAGGTGAAGTGTTATATTGAAAGTCTTGCTAACAAATGAATAAAAAGAAAAAAGAAAATAAAAGAAACTTCATTATGATCTAAAACTATCATGTTACTACATGTAGATTCCAAAAATATACCATTAAGGTGATTTCAAAGAATTTGTAGTAAAACTTTATAAGGATCAAAAAATACATAAAAATAATCAATCAATGCCATTTATGAAATATCATTTCATAAAACCTTTAAAGAATAATAAATCAACTAAAGAAATGCAATTTCAAACTTATCAGGAGAATCTTAATTTCTCTAATAAGTTAACTTTCATAATTTTCTTATTGATTTGGGACAAAATAATAATATAAAAAAAGTATCTTAAGAAGAATCTAAGGGTTTGTTTACCTTGATTCTCATTCACTTTTGAAACCTTTAAAGGAATCTTTTGATCTTGATTGAATCTAAGAGAAGGTCTTATAAGTTGTTGATTCATGACAACAAAATAAAATGAAATACATATCCAATCAAAAAGAAAAAGAAATTTCATTTGAGAAGCACTGGTTGACTTTGGTTTTGGCTGCTTAAGAACTAGAAAGTCACATGCAAGCTCAAAAAGTAAAATTCTCAGGTTAGTATCCAATTATGTCATGCCTAAAGTGGATTGGACATCTAGCATGGTTATATGTAACTTTAAGATAAAAAAGAAAGAAAAGAGAAGAAAGAAAATTAATGAAATTTTATGCTATTGCAATAGTAAAACATTGGGTCCAAAATTTATCCAAATCATCCTTCACAAATATCCATCAACTCTTTGAAACCTTTTTCACTAAACTTCTTCATGTGTAAGAAGCATTAATTAAACCAAGAAATGGAAGCACTTTCCAAGACCTTTCCCTAGTTAGACTAATCAAGTAAGGATCAAGTCCATGTGACTCTTGCTTATTAGTCAAAATACTTGAGGATTAGGAATTAAGTCTCAATGACTCTTTTTCCTCACTCATATCGTACATAGGTTAGGAGCAAGCCCTTTATGGCACCGTAATCATTTTTTCCCTATGAGTTTGGAATAATTTTTTGTCCACCATTCTCATAAACTTATTGTAAGTTTTTTATGACATAACTCTTTCTTTTCTTGAGTTGGGAGTAATCCCATTTGTGGCACCTTGCTTATAACTTCTCATAGGTTTGGAGCAAGCCTTTCAGGGCACCATTCCTATTATCCACATGATAAGAACAAGTCATGAAGATCCCTTTTTTTATAAAATAGGAAACTTAGGTTAGGAACAAGTCATGAAGACCCTTTCCTATTAGCCAAAATTTGAGATCTATAAATAAGTTATTAAGACCCCTTACCTATTAAAACAACTTTTGAGGATTGGATTAAGTCACCAAGACCCCTTTTTCTCTTCTTTAGCTATTTAGGTTGGATTAAGTGAATGAAGGCCCCATCTTTATAGCACATTGAGTAAGTCTCACATTAGGCATCATTTTAAAATCATAAGACTAGGATAAAGTCATTAAGACCCCTATCCTATTAGTCAAAATAAAAATGTGAGGTTTAGGATCAAGTCATCAAAGACCCCCTCCCTCAATGCAAGCTATTTAGGTTTGATTAATCCATTGAAGGCCCTTTAATGATAGCTAGCTAGAAATAAATCCCTTAGTAGGCATTCTTTCTGAAAGACAAGGATAGGAACAAGTCATGAAGACTCTTTTTCTTGTCAAAGAGGCTACTTAGGTTTGGAACAAGTCATGATGACCCATTTCCTATTAGCCAAAATTTTAGATCTATGAACAAGTTATTAAGACATCTTTCCTATTAGTCAAACTTTTGAGGATTGTATTAAGTCACCAAGACCACTTTTTTCTTCTTTAGCTATTTAAGTTGGATTAAGCTATTAAAGGCCCCATCTTAATAGCTAATCACATTGGAGTAAGTCCCACAGTAGGCATCCTTTTAAAATGACAAGGTTAGGATAAAGTCATTAAGACCCCTATCCTACTAGTCAAAACAAAAATGTGAGGCTTAGGATCAACTCATCAAAGACCCCTTCCTAATTTTGGTGTTTATTTTTTGGATGTATGGGAGGGGATCACACAAATTGTAGAGGGTACTTATTAAAGTGATCTGGTATGATATTGAGGTTTGAAGTACTATCTAGAAAGATAGGGGCACCACCCTTCAATGGACCTAATCACCTAACAAGGACTCCTAAGGCATGATGGGTCTTTGAATATAGCAGAGATTTTTTCCCTACTTTATATGGATGAATTAACTAGGGTTTATATTAAACTTGGTTCTAAGTTCCCTATGGAGGCAAGCCTACATCGTTAATTACATCCTAAGAAAGGTGAATTTCTTAGGAATACTCTAGATTAAAGTAGACAATTAAGGTTTTCAAATATTTCATGGTTAGATTATCAAAGGATAGGCTATATTTAAAATCAATCGGGATAGATCAAATGCAGAGACTTAATTTGGAAGCAAAAGAAGATGAGTAGAGAATGCTCATGATACTAGGAAGCCTAGGGAGCATTCCAATTTATCCTATGATTGGGATTTATATATTTAAAATTGAAGAGATTTATTTATTTGAGTTAAATTTTATTAGATTGCTAGGGCTTATAATCCACCAACACAAGGTTGTGGAGATGCCTAAAGGTGAGGATTTATGCTTGTAGCCCAAAGGAAATAGCTACCTCAAATCTTAAATCTAAGGAGCTTTAGTATGAACTAAAGCACGTCTAAATCTAAGAAACAGGTTGACATGATGGTTTATCTCCACAAGAGAGAGTAAATTCTTTCGACTTCTGGACTTATAATCACTTAGAGTGACAGCCAGCTAACTCCTCCTACAATTTTAAAATTATGTGATCCAGTCATATAAAATTGCAAGATAGTTGGGCTATTACTTATTTAGGAAGAGACTAAAGTCCTTAAACCCACTCCCTAAGAGACTAGAGCATGAGTGGTATGAGCATATGACTTAATCTACAAATTCAAAAATCTTTTTGAATTTTATTTAATTTTTGACACTTCATTTGGACAACGGATTTAGGATTTTGATGCTTACATGCATGATGAAATAAAGTTATTGGCTAAATTGAAAGAGAAAGAGGGTGAAGCTCCGTAAGTAGGGATTACTCTCATAGGTCAAGCGACCCATATGCATGTAAGGACGAAGGCCCTCATTTTGTAAGAGTGATTCAAGATGCATGCATGATATGAGACATACAACCATATAGCAGAGTGGTTGTTAAATCTTTTAATTATCATGTTTAATGCCTAGGGTTTATGGTGAGGCTATGAGTTATTTAGAATTTAATTATGGGTGATTTATTGGGGTAAAAAAATTATTTTTATCCTAAGAGCCTAATCGCATCCAAGCCACACATTAAAGCATCAATCATAAGAAACTATGAAGAGCATGCCATTTCTAATGTGCAAATTAATCAATTCATTAAACATTTTAAAAATAGCACAAAAGAATAATAGGCTGATGCGGTTGGGTACTATTGTACAATCTGAAAAGAAAGATGAGTAGCCAAGCTCTACCCTTATACAACCCTGTATGTAAAAGAATAATTTTAATTTTATTAAATGTTATGGGGGTCATCTTTCCTTCAGTTCTTCATATCTTCTTTCTTCCTTCTATTGATTTGGATGTGCTTGCTTCAAAGGCATCACAGGGCACTCAGATAAAACCTTTATCATCTAATCTCCCATAGCACTAATCTTAATTTCTATTATAAAATTACATTGAAAATAAGGATGTAAATCTAACTACACCTTTAAAATAAGTGTTAGCTAAACACACGTACAATCCTAAGTAACTATAGATATGATTTGGACTTAGCACCCTGCACAAGGATAACCAAGCCCACCTGTCCTAACTTGGATTATGCTTAGGAGTTTAAGCAACCTACAAAGAGAGCATTTATATTTATTTTTAAGCATCCTCTTAAGCACCACCCCTTGTAGAAAACATGATTAGGCTAAGAGCAGCCTAACATCCAGTCTATGAAGCATACACCCTAGCATCCAGTCTAAAATAATACATCATAAAATAAAACATACATCACATCATACACCATCCTAACATTGAGCTAGAAGTAGTGACTTAATTTTAATGTGTGTGTGTGTTAAGATCTTTTGTGGTATGTCTTAATTAGGCATTAGAGTTATATTTTTCTAAGTTTGGAAGAATTTAATTTAGCATAAAAGGTTGGTTTCACTTCAAGTTGTTTAGTTGATTTTAGAATTTTAGTTTGTGTTTTGTTTTATTTCATATGATTACACTTAGCAGCTAAGTGTTATAAAGAGAAGAAAGGGGATCATTCCCTTTCATCCATACCTTAAGACACTTTCTAAAGTGCATTAATTTGATTTAGTTCTCTTTAGTGAATGGCTTATTAAATGATCTAATTGATTTTAAGTTTAGGTTCACTTTAAATAATCCTATTCAAGATGGAAGGCTTCTTAAGATTAATTTAATTGAATTACTGCCACATGACTTGTATTCAATTCTTCTTTTCCATCACATATAACATGCATATGATTTTAATCTTAAGTGCATCTATACATGCAACATATTTTTTGACACTTAAATGATGAATGTATGTATATGTTTAGAATTTATATTTTATTTGATTGAATTATTTAAACATATTAATTTAAAGATTTATCCAAATTCTTATACAAAAAGATATAAGAATGAAATTAAATAGGTATGTGTCATTGTTAACCAGGGAAGTGAGGTAATTAAATGACCTCCTTGGGGCTAACTAAAGACTTGTGTTCCCATGATGTCCAAACTATATACCCATTCACATTCAAACATATGTAAATTTGTATGTATGAATCATAGAAAAGAGATAACTAACTTATATATAACATATGCTAATCATATAGATGATTATAGAATGCATATATCCTTGCTAAAAGAAAAGGGTTCTAATTCTATAATTAAATACACACACACATGTATAAGAGACATAAGCAAGTATGTGACATTATTAACTAGGGAAGTAAGGTAATCAAATGAACTCCTTGGGGCTACTTAAAGCCTCGTATTCTTGAGATGTCCAAACAAAATACTTGCTTTTCTCAAATACCTATGGATGTATATATAAATAAAAGAAAGAAAACCATGCAAATATTGTATTTTTTTATTTGATTCAAATTCTAAAGTAAAAACACATGTAAATGAAATCAAATAAGTACGTGTCACTGCTAACCAGGGAAGTGAGATAATAAAATGACCTCCTTGGGGCTACCTAGAGCGTCGTATTCCCAGGATGTCTAGACTACATACTTATTAACATTAAAACACATATAAAACTACATATGGATTAAGGAAAAGAAAGCTTTACTTCATATATATAAGCTATAAGCACATGCAAACCTATCTATATTTATAACTACAATCACTCTAATCAATCTAATTGATTTATAAGCTTTTAAAAAATAATTTGAATTTATTAGCGATAATAGCCACACATATTATAAATTAAATCAACACATGCAAGCTTACATAAAAGAAAACCATTTGATTCAATTAACTTTGAAAAGATGAATGCATAATTTTAAATTCCATACAGTATTTAACATGATTAGAAAGGAATAAATAAACATAAACACATGATTTTATTTAATTAAATTAATTTTTAAGGACATTCATATCAAATAAAATCATTTAAAGAAAACCAAAGCTCCTTTAATGCCATTTTTAATTCCATGTTTCAATTTGATTTGAAGATGTGAGGAAAGGTTTGCTGATCCTTACCCATTCCCATGTTTGTTAATTCATTTGTTTTAATGAAATGCAATTAGGTTGATTTTATGGTTTAATTAGGTTGTAATATGCATTAAATCCATTAATTAACCCTTTCCTATGTTTCCTTAATATAATTACCCAAATAATTATGAGCCAACATGATATGCACATGCATTGGAAATTAAATTAGCAATGATCCTAGGAAATAAAAGGGCTTAAAGAAATTGGCTCATGATTAATGGTTAATTGAGTTAAGGAGCTTAATTAAGTAGTATTATAATTTTCCCACACATGTGGGTTAACCATAATTTTCTTAAGACCTCTTTTGGTTTTTGAACACCTAAAGGTCTACCCAAGATTTACTTGATTAAAATTTGATATGGTTATGAATTTAGTTAAACTAACTAAGTAGTTTAATTAATTAATTAAGCCTTTGTTGGTAGAAAAATTTCTATATAGGGAGTCGCCTTCAAATCTGTGGGTAGAGATGAAAGAATATATCATATATATATATATATATATATATATATATATATATGGTCTTTAGGATGCCACACAGATCCGCGTACTTATTGTGATCAAGTAGGTCATTAAGGAAATAGTATATTATCTCAAAAGACTGTAAGTAATGGATAATCACCTAAAAGACTCCTAAGGATGATAGATGCATATGTACCAGAGATTCTTCCCCTACTTTACATGGAAAAGTAAAGCAGGGTTTATTTTAAACTGAGTTCATTAAGTTCCCTACTAGGGCAAGCCCCCATAGTTAATTACATCCTAAGGAATGGGGATTCCTTAGGAAAGCTCTCGATTAAGGTAAATGATTGTTGTCTTTGAAGATTTCAATAGGAAGGACTATCAATCGAATAGTTTATTTTGAATTTCAAATGGGATTGATCAAAAGAGTGAGTTATTATCAAAGCCAAGATGGAGATAAGTAGGAGATGCCCACGATGCTAGGAAACCTAGCGAGTGTCTCAAACTATCCTATGATTGGGCTTTACATTTTTGAAATTGATTTAGTTTATTTGAGTTTCATTTTTCATTAGAAATTTAGGACTTATGATTCCTTAATATAAGATTGAGAAAATGTCAAGAGGTGAGGATTTATGCTCAGGGCCCATATAAGGGAGAAGAAATCTCACAACCTAAATCTAGGGAGCTTTGGCGAGAGCCAAAAGTATAACTAAATCTATGGTGAAAAGGGCTAATTGGTTTGCCTTCACAAGAAAGGATAAACCATTTGGCTTGAACTGGCACGTGGCAACTAACTCCTCCTATGATTTTAAATACATGTAGGCAAGTCTTTATGCTTATGCAAGATAGCTAGGCTGTTATTTATTTCAAAAGAGACTAAGTCCTTAGACTCACTCCCTAAAGAGACTAGATCATGTAGAGGGCATTCTTCAAATGACCTAAATCTAATGCAATTCAAGTTTCATTTTATTTTCATTTTTGGACAATTATTTTGACTCGGGCTAATAGGATTCATATGCTTAATGCATGAGAAATAAAGTTATTAGCCAAAATCAGCGAGAAGGGAGGAGGTGTGTTTCCACCATGGCTCTCACAGGTCAAGCCAAGTTTCTCTGGAAAACCCTCCAATAAATAGTGAAATAAGATGCTGTTATGCATGATATTATAAAAGAAATGCTCATTCAGCTAAAGGGGTTGCTAATTCTTTTATCTTGATTTTAAACCTAAGCTTTAGGTGAGGTTATGAGTTGTTTAATTTTTATTTTTGAGTTATTAAGTTGGGTAAAAGATTTATTTTTCCCTAAAGAGCCTAATCCACATCCAGGTCATACATACAACAAGGAAGAAAATAGGAAAAGCATGCGACTTAATGCGAAAGCTAAACAAATCATCTATCAATTTATAAGACTAATTGCAAAATGATTAAAAAGTCGGTGTGGTCTGGCACCGCCGCACAAACATGAAAAATATCAAATATAAGTAGCCGATCTCTACCCTTATACAACCAAAATTATAAATGAATTAATTACAATTAAGAAAGGAACTCATTGTTATGGGGGTCTTCAAGCTTCATTCTTCTTTCTTCTTTTCTTCTTTCTTCTTCTTTTCTTCTTTCTTATTTGGTTCTTTCTTTTGGATGGATGGAAAGGTGATGCTCCAAGGCTTCACATGGTGCATAAGATAGGATCTTGTGACCAATGCTCATCCTAATCCTCATAACATTCATTCCAAAATCCTAATTACATAAATTTACATGAAAAGGAAAAGTGGAAATCTAACTAACACTTGTAAAATAAATGTTAGCTAAAATAAACAACATAAAATCCCAAGCATGTATATTGGACTTATCACCCCACACATGGGTGACTAAGTCCACCTAGCCTATAAATTATGCTTAGGGGTATAAAGCACCTACAAGAAAAATTATTTATATTTTTATTTATGATAGTGCCCTTTAAGCACAATCCCTTGGAAAAAATAATGGTTAGACTAAAATCACCCTATCATTCATTCTATGAGCATACACCCTAACATCTAGTCTAAAATATATATCATAAAACAAAACAAAGCATCAAACCATGCACCATTCTAACTTAAAGCTAGAAGTGGTGACTTAGGCTAATGTGTGTGCTTTGATGGTTTGTGTGGTATGCTTAGCTATGGCTTTAGGTTCAAATTTTCTAAGTGTGAAAACACATTCAACTTAGAGGAGGGTTTCATTTAAGTTATTTAATTATTTTAGGTTTATTTTATTTCTTGTTTTAATTAAGTTCAAGTGAATCCTACAATAAATTACTAAGTTATGAAGAGAGGGAAAGAGAAGGAGACTTCTCTTTCCTTCCCTAACCTAAGTAATTTCTAAAGTAGATTCACATTTTAATTTTGTTTAGGTGAATGTTTTGATTAAATCTTTTAATTAATCATAAGTTTAGATAAACTCTAAACAAACCTATTCAAGAAGAAAGGCATTTTAAGATTAAATAAAATGAATCAAAATTCATTTCTTTCCCAAAATGTATAACATGCATATAAATGTACCCTAAGCATATCTATACATACAAATGAGAATATTTAACATACTTTATGATGCATGCTAAGTAATTTATTTAAGGAAATTTAGAAGTTGAATATGCATGGTATTCTTTAGTAGAAAAGGGTTTCTTTATCCATTTTCACTTACACATGAGAGAGGAAACCTATGCTGGCATACCCATAATCTCTCACATGCAAGATTATAATTAAAGTATAAGTAGCATACTTTTAGATTTGATATATGATTTATATGTTTTGAAAATAATTTGAATTTAGTAGTGATAATAGTCATTCATATTTCTACTTTAGCCAACACATGCAAATTTGACATAAAGTAAACAATTTCATTTTAAATTTGAATTTGAAAAAATATGAATCATGAAACCACATGAAATACAAATTTAACATGTTAAAGATTCAAAACAGAAAACATGTAAACAAAATCACTTTAATTAAATCCAAAAGACATTCTTCTGAAATAAGAAAGTTTAAAGAAAATCAAAGTTTGTTTAATAGGATTTTTATTTGAGTTTTAGTTTGATTTAATTTTAAAAAGGTGAGTTGAGTTTGTTGTTCCTAACCTATTCCCACATGTGTTTGATATTTTTGTTTAATTTTTAGATGATTAGATCCATTTTTATGTATTAATTAGGTTAAGGTATGAATTAAGTAACTTAATTAACCCTTACCTACACCAACATATAATAATTAACCAAACATAAAAACTCACAAGGAATTTAAATTTATGATGCGCCTAATAAGAAAAAGGCCTAATGCAATTTGGCTCACAATCAATAGTTAATTAAGCTAAGGGGTTTAGCTTAAGTAATTTCAAGACACCCCTTCATACACATGAATTGAGTTTTGATTTTCCTAATTGAACTTATGCTATTAAACACCTAAGCATCTACCCAAAGTAGATTAATTAATTTTTGGAAGTTTTTTAGAATTTTTTAAAATTAATTAAGGAGATAATTAATGAATTAACCCTGAGTAAGAGGGGAGAAAAGGGAGCTTAGGAATAGCTTAAGAAAAATATCCCAAATTATTACCTAAACCTCTATCTATTAGATCTAACCTTAATCAATCATGGATTAAAACCATTAATCATAGTAATTATTAAGAGGTTAATTAATAAATTCATATGCAATTTTCCTGATTAAACCTTCAATAAATCCCAAGAAAATTAGGGGAGGTAGAAGTCATCCCCTAAAATATACCTAAGAAGTTTAGGATTAATCAGAGATTTAATTAAAAGGTAATTAGCAAAATGAACTTTCCAATAAAGCCCAAAATCAGAGGAAATCATAATTCAAACCCCTTTGAAATTAATTTTAGAATATTCTAGGTAGAATTATCTTCCATTGGATTTTCTTTCATATTTGTTTGAATAGGAGAGTTATAAACTTTAAAAGATCTTTAGATTAATAAAAATTAATTAAGGCATTTTAACTAACCCTACTGCTCACGGCGCGACGCGTGGCGGCGGCGGTCAGCGCACTTTACACGCATCATGTTGTGAGAGATTCACTTAAACATCAAATCCCCAAAGGAGGCTGGTGACGGATGCGATTTGATCTTTGTCATCCGATCAAAGATCAGACAGTCAGAGACCTTCCCACAGTTTTAAAAATTATATAAAAAAATCTAAACGTGGGAATTATCTCGGCCATCCATCCAAAATGTGCGGATGGATGGTTGAGATCTTTCAAGTTCTTGCCCCCTTGATCAACAGAGATCATCCATGATCTAGGGGAAGATCCAAACTTGATTGAGCTTGGATTCAAATCAAACATAACCCACACCATCTAAAGCCAAAGAGCGGCACATCCAACGGTGGGATTCACTTCAATTAAAAATTTTCTTTACAAAGGACCAACACCTCCTATGCTATGTGGTTGAAAAAGTTCATACCTGGAGGTGATCACCGGTGCTTGATTTCCTTGGAGGAGCTTGGTCTGGTTTAGACGAAGCTATGTTGGAACAAAGAGCTCTTGAGGTTATGTGAATTGCTCTATGGACCAACTCCCCTTTCTCCGCTTTGTGGCTTTTATCAAATTCAACTTCTCCTTACTATGGGATCTTTAATGGAAGCTTGGGTGCACTCGACTTAGCTCCCTGATGAAGTATGCAAAGGCAATTGAGGTGGTTTTCAGTGTGGAGGAAATTCAAGAATGGATTGAGCTCCCCAATTTTCACACTATGCAAAACTGAGAATATGAGATTTTATTTTACTCTAGGAAGCTTGAGGAGGCTAAGGAATTGCTTCTCTGGCTTCCCTAGGGTCAATCAAATTGAGGAATGATGGATTTGAGTTCAATTAGGAGGAGTATATCTCCCCCTTGAAAGATCGAACGGCCGTAAGCCATTATGCCATTTTTACCCAATTGGTCACAATGGGAAGGTTGTTTGAGCTATTATGAGTGTGCACATGGTTGCTTTGAGCCAAGGAGTGGATTGCCAACCTCCCATGTGCTTGAATTTGAGTGGAAGAGGGAGTTTGAATTTGTCATTTTGACCTATGGGGTCGGGTTTGGTCTTGGGGCCAATTGAGCTAACCCAAACCCATTGGGTTGGGTGCACCACTCTTCATTAAGTCCCCTTGAGCTTTTAGGAAGGCCTCAAGTTGATATGAAGAGGGTATGACCTACCCATGGATTAAGCCAAAATTTGTTCTATCGCCTAGGGGTAGAATGGTCATTTTGTTGAATTTTCAATTTGGATATGTTGGGTATGTGGAGAAACTAGGTTTGGCCAAGTTTCATGATATTTGGAATTCATTTGATAGGGTTTGGCTCATGTTGACCCATTTAGGTCCAAATGGGTCAGCTTGGGTCAAGTTGACCAATTGGTCAAATTAGGCCAAACCAAGGGTTGGGTCAAGTACATATGACCATTTGAAATATTTTGGTGGCTTTGGTTTGGTTCAATTTGGTATAATTTTGAATTTGGCTCACATGACTTCATTTAGGTCAAACGACTTAAGTTGACCTATTTGACCCATTTGACCTATTTGGGCTAGGTCAAGGGTAGGTTTAGGTTAGGTTAGTCATATGGAGTGAATTGGTATCTTTGTTTCCAATCAATTTTGGTTATGTTCAAATTTGGCTCAAATGACCCCTTTAGGTCATGTTGGGTCTAAGGTCAATTGGGTTAGGTTGGTTGGCCAGGCTTTGGTCAAGTTGAACAAGTCATTTGGAATGAACTTCACTCATTGGTTTGGATCAATTTGGCTTAAATCAAGTTTTGACACATTTTGACTTTTAGGTCAAGTTGGGTCAACCTGGGTCAAGTGGCCAATTGGGCTAGGTTAGGCTCAAATGTTGGCTTGGTCTAGTTCAAACATAGGCCATGGGTGAAATTAGATCAATGGTTTCAATCAATTTGGCATATGGTGGAATTTGGCTATGTTAGGTTTCCTTTTGGGCTAAGTGTTGACTTGGTCAACCCTTAGGTTTGACTTGGTTTGACCCAATTTGATTGATTGATCATCCCATGATGATTGTTGATCATGATGAGAGGCAAAGATGAGTTTGGTTCAATCCAATTTGGTTAGGATTAGAGTTTGGCCCATAACGGTACTTTAGGTCACTTTAGGTCAAATGAGCCTAAGTGGGTCAAATGGTTTGGTTAAAGCTTGATTTGAACTTGATTGAACTTATATATGGACTTATGATTGAAATATAAATCCATTTGCAAGTGGTTTGAAGTCAAATGGGTTTTGATTCATTGACAATTTCATATTCAAAGGAAGAATATGAAGGGGTTTTGACTTTGATTTTTTGAACTACATTTTTATTGCTTGATTGGACTTTGTTTTTGATATTTGGACTCATGATTGTATGGTTGATTGAATCATGCGAGAAAATCAAGAGTTTGGCTTGATTTGAAATTGATTTGGCAAAGTTTGAGATTTTGACTTGAAAGGCTTAGGTTGGATTTTGAGTGGATTTGAGTTTAGTTTTTTCGAAGTGATTTTGATTGTTTGAATTTATATTTAATTTATATATGTGAAGATAAATGAGAATATAAATTGATCATGAGAAAATTTCAAGGATTTGAAGTGGTTTAATCATAATTTAGGCCAAGTCCATTAAGAAGGATTTAAAGGACTTAGGAAAATTTTATGAATTTGGAGTTTAAATTTTTGAATTTGGTTTGATTGATTTATATTTATATTTCATTTATATATGTGAATATAAATGTGGATATAAATGAATTATGAGAAAATCCCATGACTTTGAGATGGTTTGATCAAGATTCAGACTGAGTCCATTAATGGAGAATTAATGACTTAAGAAAGATTTTAAATTGGAAATTTAATTCTTGGATTTGATTTGATTTATTTGTATTTATACTTCATTTATATATGTGAATATAAATGAGTTTTGTGAAAATCCCAAGGATTTGAATTGATTTGATGATGATTTAGGCTAAGTCCATTAATGGAAAATTAAGGACTTAAGAAGGATTTTAGATTTGGAATTTAATTTTTTGGTTTGATTTGATTGATTTATATTTATATTTCATTTGTATATGTGGATATAAATGAGAATATAAATGAGTTTTGAGAAAATCCCAAGGATTTGAATTGATTTAGATCAAGATGAGGCTAAGTCTTTAAGGTAGAACTTATAGAACTTAAGAAGATTTCATGAATTGATTTGGGATTTTGAGTTTGATTTGACAGGTTTTAATTTATATTTCATTTATATATGTGAATATAAATGAAAATATAAATGTATTATGAGAAATTCTCAAAGATTTGATTTTGTTTTGGTCATGATTTTGGCTAAGTCCATTAATGGAGAATTAAGGACTTATGAAAATTTCATGAATTGATTTTGAATTTTTTAGTTTAATTTGATTGGTGTGAATTTATATTTCATTTATATATGTGAATATAAATTAGAATATAAATGAATTACGAGAAAATCTCATAGATTTGAATTATTTTAGAGTTGATTTAGGCTAAGTCCTTAAGAGGAAGATTAAGGACTTTAGGAAATTTGAACTTAGGAATTTTGATGGATTTTGATCATGGGTTTCAATCATATATTTTGATCATGAATTTCAATCATAGAGTTTGATTTGGGTTTGGAGAAAATCAGTTAAGATTGATTTGGGGTTTGACTTGTAGGAAGGAAAGTGAGGAATGGTTCGAGCTAAGGGTAGGCATATTTTCCTAACACCCCTAAGGCATGACCTATTCCCATCTAAGTCTTAAGTCTTGAGTGTCCACTTAATCACTAGATGTGTCATAGGTCTAACGAACTCTTAAAGTCTAAGAGAAGTCCTATGTTTAAGATGGAGGTGTTGAGAGCTCATCCTAAAAATGAGGTCAACAACTTTGATTGATTTAATTAATGAAATGAGCTTAGGAAAATAGATTAGAAAGGAGGCCCTAACTTTATCCCATGAGTTCATTTTGACAATGATTATTTAAATTAATTAATTAATTTTAAGAGAGATAAATTAAAGCTTAATTAGTTAAATTTCCTAATTAATTAAGTAATAAATCCTAAGAAAATTATGGGAGGCAGAGGTTATCCCATTAAATTAACCCATAAAGTTTGGGATTAATTACTTAAGTAATTAAGGAATTAAAAAACTAATTAATTTTATAATTAAACTCCAATTAACCTTAATTACTATTATAAATTAATTAAGAACATTTTTAATAAATTCTCCTCTAAAATACTATAATGAATATTTATTTATATATTTCTAATTTTTCTATAATTAGTTATGATTTTAACAAATTTTAGACATTAAAACACATTAATTAAGCCTTATTGGTTCCATTAATCTCATCATCACCATGTGGCACATTGACGCGGTGCGCTTTCTATGTGGCACCGTGGGATTGGTTATTAATAATAATCCTACTAGTACTTGTGTGGTGGCAGCTAAACATGCTTTCTTATGTGTCATCTGATCAAAGATCGGACAACCATGATTAATCATATGGCTTAATAGGATTAGATCGGATCGATCTATCGAATCTAATCATGATCATCGGTTTGATCGCGACGTGTGATCTATCATCATGCGGCGAGGAGAAGCGAGTCGTTGCCATTGCTCATGATCAAATCTCGAGCTCAAATCGACTCTAAATAGATCCCACAGCTTCACGAAGTCGATCAGAGGGGATCAAATGGTCAAGATCACACGAGATGAACATTACCTTCAAAAAGCTCCAACAAAATTTTCACCCAAAGTCAGTTTTAATGGCATACCATGCGAGAGCTCAAGATAGGCAGTGCAAGCGATTGAGGAAGCTTCATCTAGTGGAGAAGAAGCCCTACTAATCAGCATGAGCTTTAATTCAATGTAGTTTGCTTGGAAGGCCATGAACTGAAGCTTGGTAGGTCAGTTCTAATAGAAGTCCACCCTCTCATCATCGGGAAGCTTAGGGGATGATTCACTTGCTCGATTGGCTCTAAAGATGGTGTGTGCATAATTAATTGCACTTTGGTTGCGGTTTGAGCAAATGGGAATTAAGGGGAGGATGCCCTACTTTGGCTTGAAGAAAACTGAGAATAGGGAGGCTCGGGAAGGCTTGGGGATCACTTGGAAAGCTCTGGGGAACTCAAAAAACCCTAAGGGAGCTCACTGAATGCTTGGTGGCTTGGTTTGGGTTGAAATGAGGGGGGTATACCCCCTCATCCCTTGGATCAGACGGATGGGATACATTTGACTGTTTATGGCTGCTGGCCATCGGAGGTGGCCACAATGGTTCGAAATCTCCTTAGGTGGCTCCTCTTGGTTGGTTGAGGGTAGATGATTGGCTGTCAAGGGGTATTAGTGGGTGTCCTTGGTGTTTCAAGTGCACCAATGGGGGAGGTGAGGTAATTTCACCTCCCCTTGGGTCACGGCCGACCCAACCACCCTTATGTCAGGTTGAGCAGTGTCCTAGGTTCCCATGTGGACCAATAAGAGAATGTCAAGGGGCCAAGGAAGGGAAATGACCACTTACATGGGTGATTTGTATTTTATGATACCCTTGACTCAAGAGTAGAATGCTCATTTGGCATTGAATTTGATTTGAGCAAATTTGAAATGAATCAAAAGTGGGTTAGCCCAAATTTTAAGTCATTTGGAGTTGATTAGGTTCAATTTAGCTCAATTTCACATATTTAGGTCAAATTAAGGTCAAATAAAGTTAGGTTGACCAATTGGTCAAACCAAGGGTTGGGTCAAGTTCATATGATCATTTTGGATGTATTGGTGTCATTGGTTTGGTTTGATTTGCTTTGGATTTGATTTTGGCTCATTTGAGTTCATTTGTGTCAAATGGGTCAAATTGACTAATTTGGTCAAGTGGGATAAATTGGCTTGGGTTATGGCTTGGTTTGTGTTTGGTTAATCATTTGGAATATGTTGTAGGATTTGGTTGAGTTTAATTTGGATTTTATTGAATTTTAGGTTGGTTTGACCCTTTACATCAAGTTGGGTTCAATAGGTCATTTAGGTCTAGTGGGTTAATTGGTCTCAATTGAGGTTTTGGTCAAGTTCAATAATTAATTTGGAATGAACTTGAGCCATTGGTTATAATCAATTTGGTTTAGATTTTGATTTGACCCAATTTAGCCTTTTAGGTCAATTTGGCTCAACTTGGGTCAAGAGGGCCAAATGGGTTTGGTTTGGCTTAATTGAAGATTAAGTCATATTCAAATGTTGATTTTGGGATAGTATGAATCATTGGTTTCAAGGGGTTTGGTTTAGGTTGTAATTTAGCTAGTTTGGGATCATAAGGGTTAAAAGGGTTGGCCTGCTCAAAGGACCAAGTGGATTTGGTTTGACCCATTTTATGACTATTGATTAACCTAGGGTTATTGACAATCATGATAGGCGGTCTTAGTTCAATCTAATTTGGGTAGGATTGGAACTTGGCTCAAATAGGTCAAATTGGCCACTTTGGGTCAAGTGGGCCAATTGGGTTTAGTTGGCCTCATTTTGAATTGAGTTTGATTTAGTTGAGGTTATATATGAATTTGGGATTGGTATATAAATTCAATTGCAATTGGTTTGGGTTCAAATGGATTTTGGTTCATTTCAATATTTTAAATCAAATGGGTTAAGCGTTTGACTTGGGTTGATTTTGGTTTACTTGATGATTGTAGATTTCATTTATATTTATGAATATGATTGAAGGTATTATTGATTCATGAGAAAATCATTTGAATTTGGGCTTTAGAATGAAAGAATTTGGCTAAGTCCATGGAGTTGGGTCATGTGCCTTAGGTTTGGGTTTTGATTTAGTTTGATTTTGTATATTTTTTAAATTTGAATGATTGATGATATGATTTATGAGAAAATTAATTGAGTTTCAAGTGATTTCAAGGCAAACTTGGCTAAGCTCATGAAGGTAGATCATAAGACTTAGATCTGGATCATGAGTTAGTTTGATTTAGTTTGATTTAATTTTGATCATTTGAATGTAGATTTGATTTGTATTTAGGAAGATGATTGAAGATACAAATTGATTATGAGAAAATCAATTAATTTTGGATTTTATTTGGATGATATTTTGGCTAAGGCTAAGTCCATAAGATAAAATCATAGGGCTTATGTTGATTTTGAGATTTGATCATGAGCTTCAATTATTTGGCTCAGAATTTGAATTTGGATTTGGATTTGGTATTTTAATTGAATTTGAGGTTTGGTTATGGCTTAATAAGGTGGACATGGATTGGGTTTAGGATATAGGGTAGGTGGAACTCCCTAAGTCCTAAGGTATAGCCTAATACTATGATCAACCCTTCTAAATCTCTAAGCTTAGGTTAAGTGTTCACCTAAGTGCTAGAACTATCTTATGACTAAGGAAGTCTTAGTCCTAGAAGACTCCTAGGTCTAAAAAGAGGGGGATGAGATTGAGAACTCACTCCAAAAGTGAGGTCAACACTAATAGCTAGCTAGAAAGAAATAAATCCCTTAATAGGCATTATTTCTGAAAGACAAAGTAGGAACAAGTCATGAAGACTCCTTTCCTATTAGCCAAAATTTGAGATCTAAGAATAAGGAACTGAGACCCCTCTTCCTCATTATAGCTACTCAAGTTGGATTAAGCCATTGAAGGCTCCTTAATAGCCAATCATGAAGGAGTAAGTCCCTTAGTAATCATCCTTATATGATTATGATAAATTCATTAAGACCCCTTTCCTTTCCAAGCTACTCAGGTTAGAATTAAGTCATTGAAGGCCCCTTCCTTCTAACTAAATTCCATTAGACTAGTATCCAAGTCTTATGACTCCTTTTCTAATGAAAATAAAAGAAACAAAGGAATGAAAATAAACCATTAAAGGTCCCATTCCAATGGACTACTCAAACCAAGAATTAAGTCCATGTGACCCCTACTTAGTAGTCAAAATGTTGAGGTTTAGGATTAAGATATTCAAACTCCTTCTCCCTAGCTAAGTTATTTAGGTTGGAATCAAGTCTTCAAAGACCCTTTCCTAATAGCTACCTATATAAGAGTAAATCCCCTAGTGGTATCTTTTCCTGGTTAAAATATCATGTAGTATGGAATGGGAGTAAGTGTCCATATTGGCATCCTCTCCAACTATTGTTCTTAGATAAGAGTAAGTCCCTTGAAGGCATCTTCTTTGAGTATAGTGAATGTGTTAGGACGAGACCCTTCTTTGGGTCCACTCTTAATGACATCCTTATTCCTCTTAGAACTTAATGAATTTAAGTTCCCAAGAGTAAATCAAGTTGAAACAAATTTAAGCATACATATGTCTATCTTTCACAATCAATTTCAAAACATAAATTGAAATTAAAATTAAAATTCTAAATTTGAACTCCTTCAAGCTTCTGCTTATAGTGTTGACTAATTCGATCATCACCAATATGTGTTGTGTACTCTAGATGATCCACTACACATATTGGGGGTCTATTTGTTGACCTCATTTTTGGATGAGGTTAAAATCACTTTTCAAATTAGTAATTAGAAATTTGCTAATTAAGTGCTCAGGACATTATACCTAGTAACCTAGTGTACCCTCCTTGGGTTTGATCTAACCTAATGGACTTAGGTAGACTTAACCCAAATTTCAAAGTTGTATCAGATCAAATCAAATCCAAATAAATCAAAATAAAATCAAATAAAAATAAATGAATGAATCCAAAACTAAAATAAAGTCAAATCTAGTCAACCCATTTGACATAAGTTTGACTTTAAGTCAATCCCACCGAGTCTAAGGTCAATCCACCAAAATTTTACCAAATTAAATCATTCCAAATATTCCAAATGATCAAATAAAAATGTTTAATCATGAATCTAAAGAATTTTAAATTAATTTAGGCCTTAATTATATTAATTAAACCACTTAATCTAAAGGAACCTAAATGGGTCCTATTAGGTTTAAAACCCAAATCAAATTGAAATCAATTTAATTTGATTGATAAAAATCATTTGGAAATGATAATCAAACACAATCCAACTTATCATTGAGTCTAATTTGGTGAAATTGGTCATTTGATCCAAATGAAGCCCAAGCTTAACCCATTAAGGCCATTTTGGGTCAAATGTGTTCAAATTGAAACCCACTTCAAATTAAATAAAATTAACCACTCCAAATCATCCCACACATGTGATTAGAAATGATTGGAGTCCAAGAAAAATCCAATTGAGTCAAATCTAGCTTAACCCATTTAGGCCTAAATGGGTTGAAATAAAATAAAATCTAAAATTAATCCAAATCCTCAATGAATTAATAAAATCAAAATATAATTAATCATCAAATAAACATAATTGAAGCTAAAAATAAAAGAATTAAATCAAAATCAAATACTTTGAATCCAAATGCTTAGATTAGATTCAAATTTCCAATCCAATTCAAATAGATTTGGACTTGACCTCAAACTCACATTGAGTTTGCTTTGGGTAGCCACACATTAACCTAAAGGTTGTGGTAGTGATGCCAAAAGCAAAAAAATGAAACAAAAGGGAAATGAGTGGAAATTTTTTTGACCAAGTAATGATGCTTGATAGATTCTTTCTCTTACCATCACCAAATTCCTTGGATTTTATCCAAGTGACTTTTGACCCTTGACCACCTCTTAGGAGAATACTTCCGAGGCTAAAAATTCAAGTGATCAGCCCTCAAGCCAAAGGAGGATTGGCTTCTTCAAATAGAGAAAGCAAGAGAGCAAGAGGAAGAGAGCTATGGGAAGCAAGCTCACTGCCAATGAAGGAAAAGAGAGGAAATGAATTCCTCCCCTTCAATCCCTCATCCAATCATGCTCGCATGGCCAAGGGGCATTAAATCCACCCTTTGGTTGATCCTCCCACCGTCGGTGCCCAAAATTTGAGCACCTATAAGGCCAACTACATGGCTTTCGGTCATGTATAGAAAGAGGGGAGGGAGAGTCTTTTCCCTCCCTCTTTTCATCCCAAATCATTCACAAAGAAAAGAAAAAAGAAGGAGACCCTTCCCCTGAGCCCTACTCGTCGCCATGCCGGAGAACGATCAAATCTAGTGGCCACTGAGTCTCCCTTAATGGCAATCCTTATGGGGAATGTTTCACATCAAATTGCAAGTTCCAACACATTCTAGAGGTCAAGGCAACCTCAGATGAATCTCCATCATGATCCCTCATCGTTGATGAGCTAGAGAACAGAAAAATCCGATGGAAAATGGTCATATGTTGGTCTCCAAGGAATTTGGCAGGGAGGCAAGCCACGAAATCATGTCCATGACTTCATTATATTAAGGCGGATGTGTTTGAGTCGATCCCACCATCGTAGATCGTCAGAATTGAGGTTTGCTCCACCACTGACCTCTATAGTGTTCAAATTTGGTCCTTTGTGAAGGAAATTTGGTTACCATGGGGATCAAACTGTATAGAATGATTACAAAATGACCAATCAAAATTGCATCAAAATTCATCAGAGATCATTGGGAATTTATCAAAATTGATGGATAGCGTCCTTCTCTCAATGGAGAAGTTTAGGAGATTATATCCACTGTCCGATCCTTCTATTAGGAATGGACGGCTGAGATCTAGCCTCACGATCTAATTAATCACCTTAAACATATCACAGAATATATTAGATGCTCAAGATCCGTCGCACGTGGCGCTGCTTTTGATATGGCTATCGCGGGACCTGCGTGGCCTAATGGCACCGTGCCATGTAGCAGAGGCTCCACGTCGATGCCACTTAGGTGCCTCCATTTTAAAACCACAAATTCTCTTTTAAATTAATTAAAAATAATAATTAAAAATACCAAATAATTTAAAAAAATTATACAAAATTAATTATGAATCCAAAAAAATGAAAACTTGGGCTCTATGGATTTCTCTTGATGATGAGAATTTATTAAAATTAAAAAGTTCAAATTATGTCAAATACTTTGACCTTAATTTGGGTTTGAATGAAATTATACTAAAAAATTGATTGATTAATCTTAATTAATTACAATTCATTAATCTAAGTGAAATCAAACTTTGGGAAACTAAAATTGAGGATAAAACACCCCCTTAGGAAAAACTTTCATGAATTATTACAAACTAATTAAAGAAATAATAAATTTCAAACTCTGAACCTTGATTTTGATCAAATAAATTTAAATAAAATGAAATAAATAATCAAAATTGATCAAATGCCCACAAATAAACTTAAATACACTAATGAAACTCCTTGGAACTTAATAAATCATAAAATGACATAATTCGGTAATTAAATTAATTAATTAATTCAAATAATTAACTAGAACTTAAATAAATCATAATAAATCAACAAAATTTCCAAAAATTATGAATGAACCTATTTAAAATAATCTTTCAAAGAGGAATCAAGGAAAAATAAAATCCCCAAAAAATATTTATTAAATTAGGCTTAATTTATATTTTAATGAAATAATTAAAACTTTAATTACACCCTAATTACACATCTAATCATAATGAAACTTTGAAAATATGAAATTGGCATGGGACCCCGCTTGCCATAAATATTTTAAACCCCAGTTGACCTTTAGATTGGGAATTGTTGAATTTCCAAATCTTTAGGTCAATATAAATCAAATAATGAATAAAAAAATTCATAAATCACAAAATTCATAAAGTAATTTGAAATAACCCTAATTAACACTAGAACAGTTAGGATAGTTCTCCAACATCCTAAATCAAAGAACTTTATCAATTTCATACTTAAGGATTAATGAAATTAATAATGCATATTAAGAGTAATTAAACTTTAAGCCAGTGAACTAAAAATAATAATTTAATGAAATCTTAATTCACAATCAATGTAACCTAAGGATGAGTTAATACATTGACCTAAATGTCTTAGGTTAACATAATTCAAACCAAAAGAATAAATTTAACAAACATAAACATAATTTAAATAAAATATTAATGAAAATTAAATGTTAAATCAATTCAAATCAAATGAAACAAATAATTAAAATCAATCCAAATCATATGAAATAATTAACATAATTCAAATCAAATTAAATTAAAACTAAATTATAACAAAAATGAAATTTAAATCAAATCAAAGAAATGAAATAAATAATTAAATCAAATTGAATTCAAACCTAAATCAACTAAATGAAACTAAAAAGATTAATTAAGATATTTAGGGATCTTAGTTAGACTTTTGGAATGAATCTTCATCTTAAGATAAAGGTTTCATTCCACTAAGGGTTAGGATGTTGGATAGAATAAGCTCCACCAAAAAGTGGAATCTATTTTACTCTTTATTCTTGAAAACCTGAACTTCACTTTAACAAAATAAATCTGAACCTAAAAATAAAAATAAATCATTAAATCATTTGAATTGAAACCATCCAAAGGTAAATCAAACAAACCTAAAATCCAAATTGAAACTTAAACTAAAAAGGGCTTAGCAAAGTCTTGTTACACAAGCCAATTTTCTTCACACACTAGATCATTAGGTCACGGACCCTAGACTTAAGTTATGTTATTTTATGATTTTTTGTGATACTCTATCTTATGATGTGATGTTCTTCACATGTCATTGTGGTGTACTATTTTAAACTGCATGTCTAGGATTATATTTATGTTAGATTAGATGATAACATGTTTGTTTTAGAATTAACATTATCATCTACAGGGGGCTAAGCTAAAAAGTACTACTATCATAAATTAATTTAAATGTTGTTTTCTTGTAGGTGTGCTTAAGTCCTTAAGCAAAGCCCAATAGGATAAGTGGGCTTGGCAAGCAGCTAATCCTAAACCCATATGTTTATAAAATATAACTACTATCTACTATTTATTTATTTTCTTTTTTTTTGTACATCTATTATGTAGGGCTTAGGATTCATTTTTGAACTCAAAATATAAATTTTAGCTTATAATTAGGTTAAGATCTATGGCATCTAGGATTAGCAGGAACTAACCCTACCAAAGATGGTGCAGTGATCCCCTATAAAGCCTAATGGAGGTCCCTGAGAAGGAGACGATCCTGGAAAGAAGACCACATATATATAAAATTGTAGTTCTATGCCAAGCTATATAAGGGCAGAGCTCGACTTCCCATTTAATCTTTCTTCTAGGATGTATGGAGGTACCTAGTTGCATTGGTCTTTTTATTAAACTAAATTAGCATGATTTATTTTGGGTGCATGATAGAATCAATATTCTTTTTCTAGGTTTCTTTCTATGTTGTGCTTTATTATGATGAATGCCTGGACGATTAGGCTCATAAAGAAAATTAAAATTTATACCAATCTAAATCTAAACAATTGAAACAAAAATAAAGTAAACTTGGAACTTCACTTAAATTAAGGCCTTAGGAAAAACTTAAAATCAATTAGAAATAAATTAGCATTTGAAAATCATCCTATCATGTTGCTCTGAATTCTTGAATTGGGCACTTTACCCATTACACATAAGGGTTATCTGACCTATGAAGATGACCACCTTCTTGGGAAAGTCTATCTTCTCTTAATGATTTGGCCCATAACCATTTCTAATTGCATGACATTTAAGCATAAAAATGCATACCCAAGACCTTAAATAAATCATAAATCAAAACACTTAAAAATCTTAAAAATGTGCATTAGTTAGATGCATTTCATACCATATATGATCCTAAGGATTAGGGAGTCAGTTTAACATTCTTAAATTCTTTTCTTAAAAGGCAACAGCCTAGCCATCTTGCATACATAAGACTTGGCATCATGAATATAAAATGTTCTTAGGTGAAGTTAGCTAGTAGCCCCTCTAGGTGAGTTGTAAGTCCAAAAGAGTCATAGATAGGTTAGTTCCCTAAAGTGAGAGGAATGGCTAATAATTCCCAACATAAAATTAGGTCGAGCATCTAACTTATGTCAGAAATAGTTATAGACATAAGTTCTAAAGCATCCCCTTTGGTAAGTCTTCAACCTTAAGCATTTATGTAGTCTTGTGCTGCTAGAATTTAAGCCTTAGATTTCTTAAAAAATGTCAACTCAAAATCTAGTTTAAATTCTAAAATGTAAAGCCCAATGATAGGATAGATGAAATTCCCACTAGTATCACAATATTAATAGACATTTCTTATTCATCCTGTTTAGCTTCTTAAAAGAAATCTTTCTACTTTGGATCAATCCTAATTGAAATTTCAAATATCATTTCATCGAAAACCAACTTAGAAATTCTTTAAAAATAATGACTTATTTCTTTAATCTAGAGTTGTTGACCTCACTTTTGGAGTGAGGGCTCATCCTTCCCGTCTTAGACTTTGTAACCTTCTAGGCACTTAGATTTCCCTAGCCATAAGACACTTCTAGTGATTAGGGGAACACTAAACCAAAGCCTAGAGACTTAGGAAGGCATACCTTAAGCAAAGTTATATGCATTAGACAAATAGGTCTTACCTATTCTATGGCCTAAACCAAAACACATGCTTGTCCACTCATCCAAAACCAACTTCAAGCCAACAAACCAACCTCAATTAGATTTTGTTTCCTGTCCAAGCTCCAAGCCAAATTGGCTTAAGCCCTGGCCTAAGTTAATTCCACCATGATCCTATGGATCCAACCCAAAACCCATTCAGGTAAACCAAATCCAATTTGATTATCACAAAAACACTCCAACCATTCAATAGCTCATTTCAAACTCTTCCAATAATTACAATCAAACCAATCAAATAAAATGAATCCAATCAACCAAAGATAGCCCATTTTGATCCAAATGAGCCAAAATCAAATCAAACCCAAATCAATTGCAATCAAGGCCACCAATCAACCTTAAATCCATCATTGAACCCTTCTCATCACCCAATTCAATCCAATTCAACCCAATTAACCTAATTGGTTTACTTGACCCAAAGTGGCCTAAATGACCCAATTGACTGAAACTTTAATCCAACCCAAATTAGATTGAATCAACTCATCCAATCTTCTCTATAATGATTGTTGATCATCCTTGATTGCCCAATTGCAATCAATTGGGTCAAACTAAACCATTTTGGTCACTTGATCCAAGTTAACCCAATTAACCCATATGGACCAATATGAACTAAACCTCATTCCAACTCCAATCAATAGCAATCAATGACTCTCATCATTCATAAATTAAGTATTGAACATGACTCAAGCACCAATTGAACCAAACCAAGCCAATTTGAGCCTTTTGACCCAAGTTGATCCAATTTGACCTAAAGGGCCAAATTGAGTCAAATCAAATCCTAAACCAAATTGATTACAACCAATACTTCTAATCAATAATAAATTGATTATTGAACATGATCCAACTTTCAATTAAACCCAATTTAGTAAGCCAAACCCAATTGACCCCTTTAGCCCAAATTGACCTAAAGGGTCCAATTGAACTAAATATTTTTCTATTCCAATTTAATTCAAACTAACACCTACAATCATTCTCAAATGATCAATTGAACCTAAACTGACCCTCCTCCACCCAAGCCAATTTGGCCAATTTGACCAAATTGTTCAACTTAGTGAATTTGGCCTAAATGAACATATATGAGCCAAAATCAAATCCACTTTAAATTAAATCAAATCAATTAAACTAATACATTCCAAATGATCATTTGAACATACCCAAACCCTTGGTTTGACCTAATTGAACCCAATTTGACCCATATGGGTTAAATTGAGCTAAACAAACTTAGCATGACTCATCCTTGGGTCACCATGGGCAAGCCCAAGTGGACCCAACCCATGGTGAACTTGGTTTGGGTCAAAACCCTTGAACCAACCCACCCAAATATGACAAAATCCTCATTTTGATGAGCTCTTCCACTCCCCAAGTCTTGGTAGCCACCTTTAACCATTCTTGGGCATGTGGACCACTGACCCAACCTAACCTAAAGGCTGTTGGGTTCAACCTTTGGCCATGAGAGGGTGAACTCACCCTTGGCTCTCCATTGGTTCACTTGGAGGAGGAGGTACACCCCATGCCATCCCACACCACTACCTCTGCCTCTCAAGCACCTCCACCTCAGCAGTCTAATGCCACCTCCGGCCACCTACCCTAGCCGGACAACTACCATAGGCTGAGCCAATCTCAACGCTTGGTTTACTCGGGGAGGAGAGTATGCTCCTCTCCATCCATTTAAACTTCACACAGTGTCTGCTTAGAGTATTTTGACCATTCTTAGACCCTTCCTTGAATCCCTAGTACTCTCCATCACTAGTAAAACCAACCACAGATCAAAATCGAGAACCCTATCCATCTAATATCACCAAAGCTCCACCAAACTCAAATTAACTTTTCCCACACCTTCCCCTCACTCTGACCAATCGAAATGAAATGATCCCTGATTGATTTGATCACTGGTAGGCACTCTAAGACCAACTTTGTAGAGTTTCGTGGAAGTGCTTGGTCCATAGAGGAATCAATAGGGAGGTAGCTCAAGATCATCTTAATAGGGCTTTGTCTCTTCAAGATAAAGCTACCTCAGTCGATAAACCAACGATCTTTAGCTCCAATGAGGTAAAACTCTGGTAAATAGTAGATTTTCTTCTAGGTGTTGGTCTTTTGTGAAATGAATCTTGATTTTATGCAATTTCCACCATGTGATCTCCTTCGCACATTTTAGTCGATCATGTCATCCTGCGTGCTCTAGTGAGCTCAGATCTAGTGATCGAAGGTGAACGATGTTTGTCTTTCGATGCTCGGGGGATGACGGATCATCAGCCATCTGTTCTGCATAATTAGAATGGATGGACATGATTTAATCTACTAGATTATCCAATATATTCACTTAAAAACCATGAGATTAATCTAGGCCATATAATCTCAGATCGAACGATGAGGATGAAAGCGCATTTGTTGTTGTTGAGTCAGCTGCCACATTAGATGTTTTAAATAACTTATCCCGAGGTGCCACATAGAAAGCATTATCACATCAGCTTCCACATGGCGATGGTTTAGGGGGCTAATTAAGTGTCACAAATATAATTAAATGGCCAAAACTTTAAAAATTCATAACTAATGATAAAAAAACTAGAAAATACAACTAAACCCATTTTGGAAAGGGTAAACAGATGAGAATTTAACAAAAATAAAATTCCTAATGTTTGATTAGTGAGTAATGCTTAATTAAGGTTTAAAACCTAGCCTAATTATCTTAATTAAGGCTTAATTACTATGCCAATTGATCCTAAATTTTGTGGCTTAATTTCATGGGATGTCCTCTACCTCTCTTAATTTTCTTGGAATTTATTGGCCATGTAATTCAAAGAATTTAAAATTTCAATCATAATTACCTTCCTTAATTAATTTAATAATTATTAAAAATGCTAAATAGTAAAATTTAAATAATTAAACATGATTGATCACTGTTAATAGTGAGAATGTTGAGGAAAATTAATTAGCCTTCCTAGTTATTTTCCTAAATATATTTCTTAAGGGGGGTTAATTAATTCATTATTTAATTAGAGATTAATTTGGCAATTAATGGCAAAGTAAAAAAAATCAAATTAAAATGATGATTGGTTCAGATAATTCAAATTCAATTCATGGGTTCTCTTTATGTGTTTGATATCATAAAGTTCATTAAGGAATTTATGGTTAACTAATGGGTCTGCGAAAACCATAAGAGTACTTAACTTAGTTCTTTCCTTAATATAATTAACTCTTAAACTTTAGCTTATTTGTAATAGGTCATTTTAAGTTCATTGTAAATTTTAATTTCTCATTGGCATGTCATTGAAGGCACATAATTAAGTAGTTAATTAAATTAAGGTTGCTTAGGAAAGAGTAATTAAATTGATTGCTTAATGATTGAACCTAACCAATACATAAAGTTCACTTAATCATCTTTCCTTAAAAGTATTAAGTCACCAACATGGGATGGGACAAAACATCAAATGTCTTTCTCCTCTTTAAGTTTTAATAACTCAAACACAAAAATCAAATTCCATAAGAAACTTTGGTTAATCCTAAAGAGTTTTATTTGACTTGATTATCTTTAGGAGTTAATGTGATTGAATGTATTATGGAAATGTTTAATTATTTTTTTCAATCCTTATAAATTTATATGCCATTTGTATCATGCATTCATGTATTCAAATAAAAGAATCAATTGAATATGATTATATAAGTTGCATGTGTTGAATTAGTCCTATTATATGGCATGGCTATTATCACTAATAAATCTCAAATTACTTTCAAAATTATAAGCTGATGATGAAAATTTAGAGTGATATTGGCTATGAATATTCAATGTGATTTACATTCACTTATAGTTTAGACATGTTAAAGAATTATTCTATTTTCATAATTCATGTGTATGTCTGCATGTGTTTAAATGTTAGTAAGTATATAGTCTGGACATCCCAAGAATATGAGGCTTTAAGTAGCCCTAATGAGGTCTTAGATTACCTCACTTCTCTGATTTAACAATAGCATATACTTACTTAATTTCAGTCATATGTGTTCATGTGCTATAATTTGGATAGAGCTTTACTTTACATGAATAAATAATTTACTAATATATAATCTTCTACATGATCTTCATTTGTATGTTCATGTGTATATTTGCATGTGTTCGAATGTTAGTAAGTATATAGTATGGACATCCCAGGAATACGAGACTTTAAGTAGCCCCAAGGAGGTCTTTGATTACCTCACTTCCCTAGTTTAACAACGGCATGTACATGCTTAATCTTTAATACATGTATACATATGCTTAACTAAAGATTAAAATCTTTTTTCCACCAAAATACATGCATTAATAGTCATTCAAGTGTGCCAAAATTATACACATTGCATGTATAGGTATGCTAGATTAAATATCATATATAATAAGAATAAAAAGCATATGCTTATTATTAATGATGAAAAGGAATGATGTAATGTTATCCATGTCATAGAGTTTTGATCTCATTAATCTTAAGATGTATTTCATGTTTGAATAAGACTCTTTAAGATAACCCGAACTTAGGATTAATAAAATATTTAATAAATCATTCACTAAAAGAAACCAAAAATCATAACAACATGACTTTAAAAAATAACTTAGGGTGGGGATGAAAAGGGTCAAACCTCTTTCCTCTCTTTATAACAACTAGATGCTAAGTAAATATTAAGTGAAATAAAAGAAAATATAAATTAAAATATATTAATATTTTTAATAACTTGAAGTGTAACCTCCCCTCATGTGTAACTTGAACATTCCAAAACCATTAGACAGTCATATACCTAAAGCCTGGCTAAGACGTACCACACCAAACCTTAGATTAATGAGGGAAGGTCGTTGTTTATAATAAAGATAATTAAAATAATTAGTAACCCCTTAACTATATGATGTATGTTCTAACAACCATGCATATCATCTTATTTTGCTCTTGAATAGGGAAGGTCGTTGTTTTTTCACTATAGGGGAAGGGTTGACCATTAAGGGCATCCCTTGTAGTGGAGAACACCTGCTCCCATTGATTTAGCCCATAATATTATTTCATCATCCATATAGGCATAATTATCTCAAGCCTTCATCAAAATGAATGTGTTAAAATGATTTAAAAGATGGTAAATTTTTGCATTAGCCTAAATCATATCTTCATTCCAGTCATGATCTAGTCTCTTAGGGAGTGAGTCTAAGACTCTAGTTTCTTTCCTAATTAAATAATAACTTAACTATCTTGCATTTATATAAGATCAGCCTACATGATTTTGAAGCGTAGGAGGTGTTAGCTGGCAGCCACTCTAGACGATTATTAGTCCAACAGAGTCAGGATGGGTTTGTCCTCTCTTATGGAGGTAAACTACTATGTCTCATTTTTCAATTAGACTTATGTCAAACTTTTAACTTGTGCTAAAGCATCCTAGATTTAGATTCTAAGGCTATCTATTTCCTTCTAGTCATGATTTTAAGTCCTCACCTCTTAAGCATTTTCATAATCTTGTATTGATGGACTATAAGCCCTAGTATTCTAATAAAATTTCAACTCAAATAAAAATAAACTCTCTCTTTCAAAATAAATAAAACCTTACTATAGGGTAAATTGGAGCACTTACTAGGCTTCCTAGTATCATGAAAGCTCCCTACTTATCTTCCTTTGGAATCTACGAATAAGTCTTTTCACTTGAACTTTCCTACTTGATTTTCATGAAAACCCAATCTTTTGATAGTCTAGATTTGAAATCTTTGGAGATATTAATTGACTACTTTAATCGAGAGTTTTCTTAAGAAATTTCTATTTCCTAGATGTCATTAACTGTGAAAGTTTGCTTCCATAGGGAACTAAAGAACTAGACATAAAATAAACCTTGCTTTACTTTTCCATGTAAAGTAGGGAAAAGATCTCTGGTATTTACAAAGACTCATCGGCCATAAGAGTCTTTATTAGGTGATTAGGTCTATTATAGGGTGATATTTTTATCTTTCAAGATGGTACATCATACCTTAATGTCATACCTGATCACCTCAATAAGAACCCCCTAAGATCTATGTGGTGTCCCAATGACTCCAAATTAAAATACCACAAGAGTATTCTTAGGAAGAGACCCTTTCTGAGATGTAATTAACTATAGGGGCTTGCCCTTAGAAAGAACCATGAACCTTATTTAAAATAAACATTGTTCTAGTTTTCATGTAGTTTAGGGGAAAACTCTATGGTACATAAAAAACCCATTAGCCTTAGGAGTCTTTAATTAAATGATCGAATCCATTATAAGATAACATATTGATCTTCTGAGAAAATATGTTTATTTCTTAATGACATAATTGATCATCTAAATAAGAAATTCCTAAACTTTATGTGGTGTCATAAATTTTCCCCACACAGACAAGTCTCTTATGAACACTTGATTGATTCTTTTTTGTACTCATTTCTTGTACCCTCATCAAAAACATTATAAAAAGGGGGAGGGGACCCTTTTGGGGGTTCAATTGGTGGATTTGGATATAACTTACTTTGACTAGCCTAGAATAAAAGAAACTTTAATTCTTTCCTCCCAATCTTTATCTTCATTTTCTCTTGGAATAAAGAATTCCTCCCCTCATCTCTTATATTAAGATTAATTTAAAGATAATAAAACATAATTTTTTTTCTCATTCTCTCCATTATGTGTTGTTCTCCTCTTCATCAACCATGCTTCGTAAATATCTCCTGAGGTTTGGCTTTAGGCATGGATAGATTTGGATCCAACATTCTTTTATGTGTTGTGAGCATAGATGAGGCCAAGAAGTAGGAGTCAAATACATATCAAATTAGGACATTCAATCCTGGACCCTTTAGTAGAAATGGAATCAAACTCTTAATAATTCACTATCTAATAGGACTTGAAGGACATGGAAGAAAGAATCACTTGCCTAGTATAGGTGGCCCTAGAGAGAGCTAATCACAGTCTAAAGATGGTGAAACAAGAAGAGTCATTAAGGTCGATGATGCAACAAACTCGTAGAGCAAGAAGAGAGTTGTCCAAAACACCTAACATGGATGATGAATCCTATTACTACAACGAAGAGGAAGAAGACACACCGAGAGGGTGGGCAACCCCTACTAATGCCTTCTCCATGAAGATCACTCAAGCTTTCCCCACACACAAGTTAAAAATCTTCCATTTGGAGTCTTACAATGGTTGGACGAACCCAACAGACCATGTGGCCTATTTTGAATTGATGACATCGCTATTGGACCTAGATGACATGATAAGGTGTTTCCTTTTCTGTAATACCTTCAAAGAATTATCCTTGAGGTGGTTCTACGCCTCTTGCTAGGGGTTATCAACTCTTTCTTTAATTTTAAGAGAATTGTTTCCATTTAGTGAACTCATAGGCTCTTCTCTAAATAAGGTCAGAGCCTAGTGTGTCCCTAAGAAGATTCATTAGTCGTTGTTGGAGGATAAGGATTTGGAACCCATAATAGCCTAAGCTGCACTCGCCTAAGGATTGAAAAAAGGTTCATTCAAGTATACCCTCAATCTCTAACAACCCAAGACACTTGCTAAACTACTAAAAATGGTAAATAATCATGTTAACATCGAAGACTATAATGAATTCACTCAGCTGAATTTGATGACTCACACCAATGACTCATCAAAATGGTCACATTTAGGGAAATCCCTGGAGAAATATTTTGAACATGGAGACTAAATAAGTGAAGGTGACTAAAGACACTCAAGCATAGGTGAGGCTTCAAAAATCCTATGACTCATTACCAGGGGAATGAATACCCTTTACCCGCCATAGAGACTCAAATAAGAGTGTTAATGGTTGAGATGATTGAGTCCATTCAAAATAAGGATTTATTCAAAAGGCCACCACCATTGAGACTTAATGGTGTGCAAGATCACTCTAAGTATTACACCTACCATAGAAATCATGGGCATGATATAGAAGAATTCTTCCACTTTAAAAGTTTGATTGAAGAATTTATAGAAGCTATGAAACTCAAAGAGTTCACCAGGAGGAAAGATAAGGAAGTCATTGAAAAGTAAAATGAACTCCTCCCAGCACATGCCATTCACATCATAGGACACATACTCACCATATTTAGGGGAGACAGGAAGTCTTCATGAAAAGTGAGTGTTAAGCGACTAAGGTTTGTGAGGTCAACTAAGCGATTATAGTTTGGAAGGTTTTTGGAAATTTTAATTTGAAACACCATGCAAATCTTGAGAGTACTTATTTTGGTAATCATTAAGAGATAAATATATTATATTGAAACATAAATATATTACCATATAATGAATTTAGTTAAGAGATAAATATATTAGCTCGAAAGATAAACATATTACCCTATAATGAATTCAATTACTTAATAAGGACTTCTAAGGTTGATGGGTCTTCGATATACTAGAGATTATTCCTCTGAACTACATGGAAAAGTAGGGTAGAGTTTATTTTATTGCAGGGTTCATAATTCCCTATAAGGGCAAGCTTTTATAGTTAATTATATCTTAAGAATGAAGGATCTCTTCTTTGGAATACTCTTTATTAAAGAAATAAATATTTATTTATTTGGATTTCAAAGCTTGTCTTAAAAGATGATAATTTAAAATTTTAATAGGGAATGCTTTCAAAGGAGAAAGCATTTTTTATAAACAAGAAATTCTTTAAATTCTAGCATGTCAAGTAAGCATTTCAACTAACCTATCATTGAGCTTTACATTTGAGTTCAAAATTATTAACAATTAAATTAATTTTTTTATTAGAAATTTAAGGCTTATATTCTAACAACACAAGATTGTAAAAATACCTAATAATTGAAGGCTTACTCTAAAAATATGCTTCAAAACCTAAGTCTACTAATGCTCTTGAATCAAGTCAGAAATTTGACCTAATATAAATTTTTTTGGGAATTATTAATTCTTTTCCTACCAAAGGAAAAATAAACTTATCCTTAACTCTTCTGGACTTATAACTTACTTGGAAATGACAGCTAACTCCACCTAAATGATTATGAAAACCATGTAAAAAAGTTGTTCTATTGTATAGTAAAATAAATCAAACTAATTTAATTAAAATAGGCCAATGCAGTCTAGTACCATTGTACACCCCAAAAGCAAGAGAAAAATGAGCAGCCAAGCTGCCTTACACAACCCAGCCTAAAACTAAAAGTTTGATCTATGAGGGTCTTCTTCTAGGATCGTCACTCTCTTCAAGGATCTTCATGGGCTTCACAGAAGACTAATGAGACCATGCATTGGTAGGGTCAACTCCTGCTATCCCTAAACCCTGACCTAATTTTAGGCTAAAGTTACATTTATTATTCTAAAAATAAATTTCTAAACCCTAAAGAATTAAGCAATAGAAAATACAAATAGCATATTAGCAATTATAATGCAAATATAAAAGCTTAGCATTAGTTGCTTGCCAAGTCCACCTATCCTATTGGGCTATGCATAAGGACTTAAGCATACTTGCAAGCAAAAAACATTTATATATATTTTACTATGATAGTCCCTTTTAGCATAGCCCAATGCAAAAAATAGAGTTAGCCAACAAATAATATCCTACCATCCAAATTAGTGGCAAACAATCCTAGCCATCTAGTCTAAAATATCACACCATAAAATAAGAAGAACATTTCACATCATAGAACATTATAGATCATCGATCTAACCTAAATCAAATGTTTGTGACCTAACAATCTAGTGTGTGAGGAAATGGGCTTATGTGGTATGACTTTACTAGGATTTTTTTAAGATTCATAGTTTGGTTTAAATTAATTTGAGATTTGATCTTCCACTTTTCATAATTTTGCTTCATTGGTACTGTGTCATTATTAAACCATAAGTTTGAGGTATCAAGGCCTCCTTCAGACCAGTAGCCTTATGACCTTGGGTGTCTAAACTATATACCATATGTTTGCTAATTATGAAGAAAAATATTTTCATTCTTTTGTTTTCTTTATTTTATTCTTCAATTTTGTTCAATTTCCGTTGGGTGGTTTCAATTTTAGTGATTTAATATATTTACAAGTTTACTTTCATTTTTAATTCAATTTTATGTTAAACTAGAATTTAACTTTTCAAGAATGAAGAATAAAATAAATTCCACTTTAGGTGGAACCCAACATATCCATCATCCTAAATCCTAATAGACTGAGATTTTCATCCATTATAAAGAGTCAAACAAAGATTCTAAGTATCTTAATTAAATTCTTTTAAATTATTTTGAATGGTTTATCTTAAATTAGCATTGATTTTATTAATCTTTTAATTTTTCTTTTAGGTTATAAAGTCTATGTAATATAATTTTATTAAGATTTTGAAGACTTCATTCCCATTTTATTTATTTATTCTTGTTTAATGTTTCTCTTTAGCTTGATTCATTATTTTTTATTAGAATTTAAGATGTTTCTTAAAAAAAAACTTAAGAAAAGTTTTTTATTATTAGGATTTAGTTAATATAATTATTATTTATTTTTTTGTTTGATTTTCTTCCAAATGGTTTGATTCATTTATATTTTATGTTATTTATTTTCAAAACTTATCTTGATGGTCAATCTTAATTTTCTTTTCATTTGATTAAATGTTTATTTGATCTTATGTATTCTAATTAATTGGTTTGTTTGATTTAAATTGATCTTCTATATATTCATTTTATTAATATTTTGTTTATGAATTTAGATTTCATCATTTTAGGAATTCATTATCTTATACATTTTAATTCATCATTTAGATTAAGTTTAATGGAACATTATATGGTAAAGTTTCATTATTTAATTCAATTTACTAAGATGAAGTTTGGCTTACTAATCAAAACCTAAAAAATCTAACAAATAGACTACTTTTGGTTTCCAATCTAAATCTATACCATTTTAATTCTTTAGGCCATTTAAATTCAATTGTTTCAATTAATCATTTTTTCTATATTTTTTAATTATGTTATTCAAGGGTTTAAGGACTTTTCATATTTGAGTATGAAATCTAGAGAATGATTGACTTTGAATTTCAATTAAGTAATTGAAATATTATAAATTTAACAAATTAATGACTTACGATTTGATTAAATTCCATACTCTTAATCATTTCATTAAACCTTAAACCAAAAATGTATTATTATTTAAATTCTTTAACTTCGAGGGGTTAAGAAAATTTTTTTTGGAGTTATGATGCTATTAAAAATGTTTTAAAGTGATTTTATAAATGTCTTAATTTTTGTAATTTTTTATTTATTATTTTCATTTAGATTGAATTAGAGATTACAAATTCAATAACTTCTAATCTAGAAATCATTTGACCTTGATAATTTTTATGGCAAGTGGGGTTTCTTATCAATTAGAGTTTTCTAAAATTTAATCTTAATCATATGTGTAATTTAAGGTTAATTATGGCTTTAATTATTTCAAAAAAATTCTAAATTAATCTTAGGTTATACAAAATTAATTAGCTGTTTTAATTTTCTAGAATTCCTCTCTAGAAGATGCATCCATAGAGGGTTTATCTAGAATTTTTGAAGTTTGACTGATTTATTAAGATTTTTTTTAAGTTCATATTAATTAATTAATAAATTAGGTAATTTTAGGACTTATTAGATTCTAGATAGTTTTAATGATGTGTTTAGGTTTATTAAGGTTTATTATCATATTCAAGTTAATTTTATAATTTTTTCAAGAATATTCTAATTTACTATTAATTTAAATTAAAAGTTTATGATTGAAATTTGCATATCTATATATTTAATTTCTAATAAATCATGGAAAAATTTATCTAAGGTGCATTTTAAACTTAATTCTAATTCTCCAAAGTTTTAAATTAATTGGATTAATGGTTTGAGCTTAATTTGACTTTGATTATTTTCATTTAAACTTAAATTAACCTAAAAATATTCAATATAAATTAGGGGTTTTGAGTTTAATGGATTCTCCTTGCTGACATGAATTCTTAGAGCCCTTATTTACATTTCTTGGTTGAGTATTTCAGTTTACATGAATTTTTGAAGTTATTGGCATTTTTTTTGCAACTTTTAAATTTAAAAAAATCTCATTTTCTTGCTTAAGCCAATCAGCGCTGAGTTAGCACTGACTAAGCACCACTTTTTGAGTGTCTATTGTAGATAGGTTCACACAAGATCCACGTGGATCCCACATTATAGTGGAGGTGGGACATGGTTTGATCTAGACTGTCCGATCAAAGATTGCATGGTTCAAAATTGCCCTGTGGTTTTCTATATGGGTTTTAATTAGAAATACAACTAGATCTTGACCATCCATTCTTAACATAAGTAACAGATGGTGGAGATTATGTCTCCTTCATCAACGATGAGAATTGAGCATTATCCATTAAATTGAAACAATTTCAGTAATCTAAGTGACGAAATCACTTGATTTAAATTACAAATCCATCAAGACTTCATTTGGAATGCATCTATATGACATGATCTCACTTGAGATCAAGTTCATTTCAAAAAGGACCAACACAGACCAACACTAAATGCTGAAGTGGTTGAGTTTTTGTTATACCTCGTTGGCAACAATCTCTGGCGGTGGAAACAATTCGAAAAGCTTCATAGGAGACGTGATAAGACTCTAGGTCCAAGGAATTGGATTGCCTCCCCGTTGATTACTTTATAAGCCAATCATCGCTCATTTTTTGATAGCTTTGATCAAAGTCTAGCTTGCTGATGGTGTGAGAATTAGGGAAAGGGTGGATTCTTCTTCATTTTTCTAGAGGAAGGTGTGTGTGTGCTCAGGATGGCTTGAGAAAGGTTCTCTCATCTTTTTCCATTGATGGCTGAAAGCTATAAGAGAAGGGAGGTCAATTTCTTTTTATCCATGGTGATTGCAACCCTTAGAGGCTAGCTCCAAGCGGTAGTAAATTGATTGGGGTCAATCCAAAACAACTAGGATGAGGAATGGAGGAGAGAAAGTGGATTGGGGATAATTTATTTGTATGCTTAACCATACCCTTCCATGGCATATTCCCTTCTTTTGGATGGACTTGAAACCTTCATATTTTCTTAAATTTGACTGCCAATCACTATAAACTCATCTTAGGATGAGTTTAGATGCAATATAATATGATTAGTTTGAGTTTGAGTTCAAAGGCCCCCATTAGGTGCATTTGGGTTTGGTTTAATTTGGGTTAGACTAAACATGGTCAATGTTCATTATTTGCTAATTTAGATTGTTAATTAACCATCCAAATCAAATTTGAGATAATTTGGATTGTTAATTTCATTTATTTGATGTTGAATTTAAATTCAAAACCAACTTTAAGTCAAGTTGGGTTTAATGAGTTAACATGGACTTAATTGGATCAAATGACCATATTAGTTAAATTAAACCTAATTATTGATTTAATTGTATTTAATGATGATTTTCAGATGATTTTGGATATTCAATTTGGGTTACTTTTAATTTAATTTCAGTTTGATTTCAAGGTCAATTTAGGCCAATTTAGATCAAATGGTCTAATTAACCCAATTAAGACCTTATTAAATTTAAATTTTCTTTAGATTCATATTTAAACATGCTCATTTTATCATTCCATGCTATTAAAATAATTTAATTTTGTCAAATTATGGTGGGTTGATATTTGACTTGGTGGGACCCACATAAGTCAACTCTATGTCCAATGGTTGACCTTCATTTGACTTTCATTTAGATTTAAGTCCATTCATGTTCATGTAATGATTTTATACTTTTTATTTGATTTGGTTTGAATTTATTTTAGTTTTATTTGAATTTCTTTGGGTTTGTTAATTTTGAGCTTATATAGGATAATTAGGTTAATCACCTAAGTTACCTTAGTCTAAGCTCAGTTGGATTTCAATTTCAATTAGAATATATTTGATTCAATCATTTGTTTATATTTAAGTTTGGTTTATGTCTATCTAATCCTATTAGGTTAGGTCAAACCTTAGAACGATGTATTAGGTCTAGTATCCTAAGCGCTTAATATGGAGGCTTCTAATCTAGGATTGGGTGTCCTAATCATTAGTTTAGAAATGATGTTTACCTCATCCAAAAATTATGTCAATAAGTGGACCCCTAATATGTGTGGTGGACTAACTAGAGTACACTGCACATATTGACATTGACCAGATTAATCAACAGGAATATTAGCTTGAAAGAGTTCAAGTTCAATTTTAAAATTTAGAATTATGATTTAATAATTATTTTGATCTCAAATTTCATTTTGGATTTAATTATAAAAAATAGGAAAAAGTATGCCTAAATTTGTTTTAATTTAGAATGATTTATTCTTAGAAACTTAGATCGACTAAATTTCAAGAAGAGTAGGGATGTCATTAGGAAAAGACTCAATAAGGAACCTAATCCTAACATAGTCATAGAAAATGCCTTCAAGGGACTTATTCTCGAACTAACTATAATAGATTTTCAATAGTTAACTTAGAAAGAAAGCACTATGACTCATATCTTTATAAGTGAGATTAGCCAAGAGGTAGTCTAAATGACTAACCAATTCAGAAGAAATGATATATAAGAAGTCCCTAAAGTTTTCTTTTCCTAGAAAGGATGCCATATAGATACTTACTCCTATCAAGAGATAATAGTTAGAGAGATGCCAACATGGTTGCTTACTCCTAACCAAACTATATGAATTTTAACCAAATTAAGATACCACAAGAGGATTTACTCTTATCTAATTAGCTATTAGGAAGGAGTCTTTAATGATTTTGTTTCAACATAAATAGCTGATCTTGAAGAAAAAGAGGTCTTCAATGACTTATTTCCTAAACCTCATGATTTTGACTAATAGGTAGGGGTCACATGGATTTAATTCATAACCTGATTAGTCTATGGGGTCTTCATTGACTTATTTTCATTCTTATTTATTTACTTTTTAAACTAGAAAAGGGTTCACAAGATTTGAATCTTGATCTAGTGAAATTCAACTAACAGGGAGGGACCTTCAATGGCTTAATTCCAACCCGAATAGCTTGAAAAGGAAAAGGGTTTTGAAACTTAAAAGAGACCATGTCTGAATTTGAATAAATTGCAAAAGAAACAAAGATAAACATAATTTTATTAGTCATTTTTGAAATTGAAGTATATTTTATATATAGTATTTCTTTAAAAAAAACGTCCATTGATAGGGGGAATTGAACATTCACCATTACAAGTAATCAATTGATAAAAACCTCTTACATATAACTTTTCCACCACAACGATCCTTCCCATGTTGATTCAAATTTATTGTAAATTTTGTGATGAGCTAAAATTGGCCATTTAAGAACTAAGACTAGGTCTCCTACTTGGAAAGTTCTAGGATAGAGCAATTTATGATGAGCTTGAACCATACGTATTGGTAAAGTTCAGGGTCTTGTTGAGTTTTCAAACATTTTCCTTTAAATCTTTTAAGTTCTTTCAATCAAAATTTATGATTCTGATTTATTGTAATGATGTTATTAACTACTATTCTCAATGAAGGTAGTTGTACTTCCAATAGAAGAATAGCTTCAGTTTCATAGATCAAAGCATATGGTATAGATTGAGTTGGTGTCCTATATGTGGTCCGATAAGCCCATAAGGCTTCAACCAATTTTTCATGCCATTGATGCTCATTTTTATCAAGTATCTTTTTTCAAAATTCTCACAAGAGTTTTATTAACTTCTTTGGACAATCCATTTGCCCTAGGGTAATAGATTGTCAAATATCTCCAATCAATTTTATGTTTAGCCACAAAATGATTTAATTTAGTGGAATTGAATGATGGACCATTATAGGATATAATTCAACGAGGAATTCCAAATCAATATATGATATTTTTGTAAAAGGATTTAAGTACATGGTATGCTTTCACTTCTTCAGTGGAACTGCTTCAGCCCACATAAAAAGTAATATGTTGTAGCTAATATAAAATAATGCCCTTTTGATGAAGGAGAGTCAATAGGCCCTATGATGTCGTTACCCCAACTCTCAAAGGGACAAAAGACAATCAGTGGGTGTAGTATAATAGAAGGCTGATGTAAGACCACACCATGTATTTGACATTGATAACAATGGCATGATGCAGTTATTTAACATCGAAGGCTAATAATATCCAAGTGTTTTGATCTTCAATTTTAATTTAGGTCTAGATTGGTGAGTGCCACACAATCCTGAATGTATTTCACGATCTTATGGGCTTCTTGTTTATCCAAACATCATAGCCACATTTGATCAAATGACCTATGATATAGCACATTACTGATTAATGCATAGGACAAGGCATATTTTTTGTTTGATTTGCTAATGACTTATCTTCAAGGAGCCTCCCCTCACTTAAATATGAATGGATGCCTCCAATTATATTCTTCTTTATCTATAGTAAGTGTGGCAACCCTTTGCATTTCTATTTTTCTATTTATGTAATATAAATCTATAAGAAATAGAATTTGTTGAGTTTGAATATATCTACATATTTTTAGGCATAAAATTTCTTTGGCAAGCTTAGCCAAAGCATCTACTATAGAATTATCTTTACACAATATTCTATATAAAGTTATGAAAGGGATCTTTTCAAGCAATTTCATTGTGTATTGGTAATAACTGAAAAGCTTTGGGTGCAAAACCATATAGATTATGCTCACTTGATTAATAACTAGCTGGGAATCCCTAAAGATTTGTATATTCTTAATATCCATAAGGATTGCTAACTCTAGCCTAATTATAAGAGTATCATATTCAGCTTTGTTATTCATACAAGACTTAGACAACTAATAGGTATAATCCAATCCCATTATTTGGAGTTATAAAAATTAATCCAGCCCCTGCCCTCCCTAGGATAGAAATTTTAACTCTTTATTTTTTCTTTGATGATGCAACACCATCAAAATATAATTCCCAAGTGGCACTAAGTTCTTCCTCTAAAGTCATGATCTGTTCATCTGGAAGATCATCATTTAAAGGAGAACCCTCGAGTAGAGGATGTGTTGCTAAGAAGTCAGTTACAACTTGACCTTTACAATTCAAAGAGGGATAAATGTGATCTCAAATTAAAATATGATCATTGTCCAACTTGCTAGATGTCCAGACAATGTCAGGTGGGTCATTAAATATTATAAAGGATTTACTCTTAAAATTAGATTTACTTTATGAGAAAACATATAATGCCTTATTTTCTGAGCGACAAAAAGAAAAGCTAAATAATGTTTTTCGATAGGAACATAATTCATTTTCATTGGGATGAGTCTACAACTTAGATGAATAAAAGGTATTTTCTTTCCCTTCTTCCTTAACTTGGGCTAATAAAGCTCTAAGCGATTCATCTAAAGCTACAGTATATAAGATTAATGGCTTCCCTCGAATCAGGGCAACCAAAATAGAGGGATTCATTATTTATTATTTTAGACTTTTGAATGCATTATAGCATTTCTCATCCCAAATAAATTTAGAGACTTTCTTTATTAATGCCATAAATGGTTGGCATTTCGAGATATATTTAATGTAAACCTTTTGAAATAAGCATGTCTTTTCTGTAACAATCTTAACTACATAAAACTTTTAGGTGGTAGCATTTTCATAATATTTTTTTATCTTTTCTAGATCAATTTCTATCCCATGGTACCTCACTATAAATCTTAAAAACTTTCCTGAAGTTACTCCAAAAGCACATTTTAAAGGATTCATTTTTAGGTTATAGCATCATAATCGTTCAAAAATGATCCATAAGTCATACAAATGATTTTATTTTTATTTACACTTAATGAATAGATCCTCAATATAGCATTCAAATTGATTATGAATTAAATCATCAAATACTCTAGTCATTGCTCTTTAATAAGGGACCCCGACATTTTGAGACTGAATAGCAAGACCATCTAATAGAATATCCTAATAAGAGTTCTGAATGTCGTATGCTATTCATCCTCTGGGATCATTTATTTTGTTATATCTAGATGATCCATCCATTGAATGAAAAGATTTCGTGCGATGAGGATATATCCACCATGATTTTTTTGTATCAGCAATGGGAACTCATCTATATGGGAAGCCTTATTTATGTATCTAAAATCTACACAAGTGTGTATTTGACCATTCTTTTTTTTACTGGAATAAGTCTTGCTAGCCAAGAGGGATACTATTCTTCTCATATAAAGCCAATCTCAATTAGTTTTTTGACTTCAGTAATGATTTGTTGCTCAATGTTTATACGCATGTGTCTAGGAGCTTACTTTGTTGGAATTACATCAAGTCTAGTTTATGAACCACAACATATGAAGATTAACCTAGCATTTCATCATAAGTCCATGCAAAGCAATCTTTAAATTTAAAAAGTAAATTAATTAACTCCTCATAATTTTTTGGACCCAATAATGAACAAATAGAAGTTGGCCTTGGGTCTTCTTTAGTTTCTAAGTTGATCTCCTTTAATTCATCAATAGTGAATTTTATTTCCTCTTCAAATTCTGAGAATGCATTTTGAATGAAGCAATCACCTAATTATTTGAAGTTATAAGGCATAACTCTTCTAAAGACTTAGATAGAGTTTCAAAAAGTTAATCAGACTCCATATTATTAGTTATCATTAAACAATGTTCATTATTATCCGAAAGCCCAATGATACCAAAATCAACACTAGCTTTGGATTTCAAATTTTTAGTTTTGGTATTCCATAATCTTTTCGTGTGTTAGGCCATATCTTTGGGCCAAGTATAAGGAATTAAACTATATTTCATATCATTTTTTACACAATCAAGATACTAGTAAAATGGGAGTTCTATTATTTCATTGGAAGAAGGATCTTCAAGCTTTACATCTACTTCTAAGCTTGAAGGTTCATGTAGAGAATAAAATTTTGACAACTTCCCAACTTCACTTGAAATGTTAAGGGCTACTTTGACTTCTAATTGTGAAATTTTATTTTGAGATGAAGGGGTTAAAGTCAAAGTATCCACATACCTTTTCAATTTTTCATACATAGGTGATTCAGGTTCATCCTTTGATGCTTGTATTTGTTTTTCCTCACTATTTGATTCTAATGAAATTTCAAACTTTATTGAGACATCCTTTTGATTGGAATCTTCATCAAAGCTAGATTCCAAATCAATTTAAATTATTGCAGGTTCTTTTTTTCTTTTCTTTTTCCTCATTTTCTTTCTTTTCTTCTTTTCCTTTATTATGACATCTTCTTTCATTTTTCTTTGGTGCATCAATAATAATGAATTTTATAAAATCAGATATATGCCTCTTGGACATATAATTGGCAACATCCTCATAAAGTTTAATTTTTTGAATAGGGAATGGTTGTATATCACCTCTTTATAATGTGCTTTACTTTATCCCTTGTGTATTTAATATACTAGTGGAGTGAAGAAGGAATCATTCTATACTCATTTATCCATGGACTTTCTAAGAGGGCATTAAAGGATGTCTCTGAATCAATAATATGGAAATTCATTTCAATCTTCAGCCCATCTATTTCTAATAATAGAGTGATTGAACCTAAAGATTTCTCTCATGCTTCATTAAATCCCCTCAATAACATTCTATCTGAACTAAGTCTTCTTTTATCAATCCATAAAAATGACAGTGTCTTGGAATTCATAATATTCACTTAGCACCAAGATCAATAAGAACTCTTGATAATCTGATATTCTCCACCTTGGCGAAAATGTAAAGTGGTCAATTATGATCCATGGATTTTTTTTTCTTAAGTAAATATCCATGGATTTGGCACATTTAAAGCAAAAAAATTGGGTTTTTCCAATTTAAAAAACTTAAGAAAAAATATCAAAAAATTGAAAAAATTATAGAAAATAAAACATAACTCCAAAAATTACAAATTTGGGCTCTATGGATTCCTCTTGATGAGAAGAATCCATTAAACCCAAAAGTCCCAATTTTTATGTGGTGATTGTGTGTTAGTTTAAGTTTAAATGCAGATTTTAAAATCAAATTAATCCCAATCCATTAACAAAATGATTTGAGACTTTGGAAAATTGAAATTGGTGATAAGATACACATTGAGTGAATTTCTCATAATTTATTGAATGCTAAATCTAAATATATATGAAATTTTCAATAATAAACCTTTATGTTAATAAAATAAATTAAATATGACTTAAATAAATTAAAAAAAATGGAATTGATCCAAAACATCATAATACACCTTAATGAATACATCACTGAAACCTATTGAATCACAAAATCACTTAATTTGGCATTTAATTGATATAATTAATTCAATGAATCAACATGAACTTAGAAAAATTATAATAAATCAATCATAATTCCAAAAATTATGAATAAACCCTCTATGGATTCATATTGAAGAGGGGAATCAAGCAAAAATAAAACTCCTATAAATCTTCATTAAATTATGCTTAATTTAAGTTTTAACTAAAAAATTATAACTTTAATAAATCCCAAATACACATCTGATTAAGCTGAAATTTTAGAGAAATAAAATTGGCAAGGAACCCCACTTACCATAAAGATTTTTCATACCCAATTGACCTATGGATTGGGAATTCTTGAATTTCCATGTCTCTAGGTCAATTTAAAGGAAATAATAAATCAAAAAAATCACAAAAATTACAAAATCCATAATATAAACTTAAAACATCATAATTGACATCAGAACACTTACATAAAAATGTCCAAGAAATCTGAAAGTAAAGGAACTTAATTAATCATAAGTTAAGGATTATGGATAAGTAAAAATGTGAAGTTTAATTACACTCCAAAATTAATATCCAATTAGGTTTTGATAAACCCATTAATAAAGTGAAATATAAAGTTTCACTAACCTCTGAACTTTATAATCCATCAACATATAAATACATTAAGTCCATTTAAGAATAAAATGACTACAAATGTAAATGTGGAAGATTAGGTTTAATTGAACTTAAAATTATTTAAAAGTTAAAATAACCTAGGGTAAGTTTGATTCACATAACAAAATAATAACAACCACCCTTCTTAAACTTCTTAGCTCATGATGAATAAGATAAATCACATTATGCTAAATGATAAAAAGAACTTTTTAAATAACATAATCATCATTCTCTTTAAGTTGATTGAAATTTTGAACTATTTCATAATACATAACTTGGAATCAATCATCCAAGTTCATTAATAAGCATTAGAAAAATTAATGAATTAAAATAAGAGAAATCAAAAATAATAAAATTTGAATAATCAATTCAAGATGATACAAATTATACAAATGGGTAAATTGAATAATATTAAACTTAAGATTACTTAAGTTAATAAACATCAACAAAATAAACAAATAAAATCTACTTGGAAAATAAACATGATACATTCATCCAAATGTAATAAGTAAACTAAATCAACTCAATTAAATGAACAAAAATAAATAAATAAAATGAATATAACTTAATAAAACATGAAACATACAGTTAAATGAAATCAAACATAAAGGTGTACCCTAAGCTAAACATAATAATACTAATGAATAAAATGGAAAAGAATGAAACACATTAAGCTAAATATGCTTGATTAACATAATGAATGCACATTAACCACAAAATAAATAAACATCAAATATGAACATTAATAAAAGGAATGAACAATAAATCAAATAAAAAAGAAATTAAAAGAAAATTCAAATTTCAAGAGAATGAAAATTACAATCTTAATTCAAATAAAATAACTTAAAAGAATCTAACATGAACTTAGGATCTTCATTTTGGGTATATAGGATGTTTAATAGAATGGGTTCTACCCAAAATGAAACTCATTATATTCTTCATTCTTGAAAACCTAATCTCATTTTAACATAAAATGGACCTAAAATGAAAATAAAATTGTAAATAATTAAATCACTTAAAGCGAACTCACCCTTGGTAAAATAAACAAATTTTAAAACTAAAAGAAGTAAAAAAGAATTAAAATAAAAATTTTCATAATCAACGTCATATGGCATATAGTCTGGACACTCTAGGTTGAAGGGCTGCTGGTCCGAAGGAGGTCTTGATACCTCGAATCTCTAATATAACAATGACACGTACCTATGAAGCAAAATTATGAAAATTAAAAAAGAAAAAAAAATTGATTAAATTAAAAATTAGGAGACTAAATTGAAACTTGAAACTAAAAAGGCTTAGTAATATCTCAACACAATAATTCCCTTTTTTCACACACTAAATCATTAGGTCACAAACCCTAAACTTAGGTTAGGTCATTTTATGATTTTCTATGATTTTTTGTGATGTTGTGATGTAGAATGCCTTTTTATTATTTTTGGGTGTACTAATTTAGATTAGATGGCTAAGATTGATGGCCATTAGTCTGGATGGTAGAATGCTATTTTTATAATTAACATTATATTCTATAGGGGGTTATGCTAAAAGGGACTTCCATCATAAATAAATTATAAAATTTTTTGTTTGCTTGTAAGTGTTAAATAGTCCCTTAGAATAACACAATAAGACATGTGAGCTCAACAAGCAGCTAATGTTAAGCTCGTATATTTGTAAAATATAAATGTTGTGTGTTGTGTGTTGTTTGTATTTTTTTATGTCTATTTTGTAGGGCTAATGATTTATTTTTAAGTTCAAAATATAAATTTGAGCTTAGAATTAGGTTAAAATCTATGAGGTCTAGGATTAGCAGTAGCTGACTCCACTAATAGATGGGTGTAGTGGTCCCCTGTGAAGCTCAATGGAGGTCCCTAAAGAAGGAGAAGATGTTGGAAAGAAGACCTATAGATATAAACTTTAGTTCTAAGCTGAGCTATATATGGGCAAAGCTTGGCTGCCCATTTTCTCTTTCTTTTGAAGTGTATAGTGATACCCGGCCGCATTAGCCTTTCTTTAATTCAAAGTTATTTTGATTTATTTTGGGTGCATAATAGAATCAACCTATTTTTCTAGGTTTCTTTTTGTGTTGTGTTTTCTATGATGAATGTCTAGACGATTTGGCTCTAAGAAAATTAAATTTTCTAACCAACTTAAATCTAATCAACTCAAACACAAAAATAAAGAAACTAATACTTATAAATTAAAGTCCTATAAATAACTTAAAATCAACTAGAAATAATTAGCTCTTACGAATCATGCTATCATATTACTCTAACTCTTGAATTAGGCACTTCACCCATTGCACATATATGGCATTTAACCTTTGAGGATGACCACCTTCTTGGGGAAGTATGTCTTCTTTTATTGATTTATTCCATAACCACTTTTAATTGCATGGCATTAAAGCATAAAATGTATACCCAAGGCCTTAAATTAATCATAAGTCAAAATATTTAAAAGCTAAAATGTGCATTAGTTCGTGCATATCACACCCTACATAATCTTAGGGATTAGGGAGTGAGTCTAGGTTATTAGATTATTTTCTAAAATGCAACAACCTAGTCATCTTGCATACATGAGACTTGATATCATGGATTTAAAATGCGCTTAAGTGGTGTTAGCTGATAGCTCTTCCAAGTGGGTTATAAGTCCATAAGAGTTAGGGATAGGCTTATTCCCTCAAATGAGAGGAATGGCTGATAATTTCCAAAAATGAAACTAGGTCAAGCATCTGACTTGGGTGAAAAACACTTATAGAATTAGGATTTAAAGCATCCTCCTTGAAGTAAGTCTTCAACCCTAGGCATTTCTATAGTCTTGTACTATTAGAATTTAAGCCTAAGATTTTTAAAAAAATGTCAACTCAAAATTCTAATTAAATCCCAAAATTTAAAGCCCAATAATAAGATAGTTGAAATGCCTACTAGGCATCCCAATATCAATAGACATTTGTTATTTGTTCCCATTTGGCCTCCAAAATTAAGTCTTTCCACTAGATCATTCCCAATTGAAATTCTAAAACATCATTCCATTGAAACCAGCTTAGAAATCCATAGAAATAATAGCTTATTTCTTTAATCAAGAGTATTCTTAGAAAGAGATCCTTCATTCCTTAGATGTAATAAAGTATGAGAGCTTGCCCTAATATGGAACCATGAACCCAGTTGAAAATAAACCCTGCTCTACTTCCCATATAGTTCACGGGAAAAATTTTCTAGTTCATGAAAGACCCGCTAGCCTTAGGAGTCTTTTATTAAATGATTGAATCTATTATAGGATAACATGTTTATCTTCTGAGATAATATGTTTACTTCTTAATGACGTATTTGATCATCCAAATAAGAAATTTTAAAAATCTTATGTGGTGTCATAAATTTTTCCCACAATAGGCATTTTAATTATATTCTTAAATGTGTACATAAGGATAAATGAGTGTAAGGCCTAGCCTTTTCATCCTTATCATACAAAATTCTCTTAAATACAATAGATATTCCTCTTTCACCACTCTCTCTAATCATTTGAACATCTGATGATGTTGAATGGCATAGAGGAGGGACTAAGTCTTCTAATGCTGGTGGATAAATCTAAATGATGTTCTTCCTGGTCTTCATCTAATTCTACATAGAATTTTTAAATTTTTATCATTATATATTTTTAGAAGAATAGGATAATACTACATCCCAATCATCTGAAGAAGAAGAAGAAGAGGTGGAAGATTCACCTGTGATTACCTTAATAGACCCTTGTCCAAGTCCATAAGATATTCCTTAAGAATTATCACCAGCCCTCTCTTATAGTTTCATTCAAGTCAGTCCTTAAAAGTGAAGTAATCTTCAATAGTTTGAGTAAACATTTGATGGTACAGGCAATAACTCAGGTCATTCACCTTGCTAACTTCTTCTAGCCTTTTTTTGGTTCAAGCAGCAACTTTTTCTTCAATTTTTTAAATATTTTTCTCATTGCCTCTCTCTTGAAAGAATAAATATGGTTTATTCTTTCATTGAAAGGGCTAGTGGGAGTCTTCTTAGGAAGCGGTGATAATTGCTGATGTAATTCCCTAAAGGTTATAGGTTGCTCTACTTGCACTTGAATTCGGGTATTTTTCTTGTCTACTGCAGAGACATTGTCTGCCTTTTTTTCTAGCACTTTCTTAGGTTTTGATGCTTTTATAGAAGATTGAACTTTTGAGAACAATATCATAGGGGCTTTTTCTTGTAGGCTAGAGGCTTTATTTAATAATTTCTTAAAAGTCTTAATGATAAAGCCCTTTAATAGAAAGGCCATTGGACTATGGTTGTTTCAAATGAGTATTTCAATATTGTGTTGCTCTTATAATTGAGGCTTGCATTTAAGATTAAAAATCCTCAATCTTAAAATATAGTCCACAAGAGATTCACTGTGCATTTATTTTTGAACAACTAAATCACTAATGGTAATGTGGTACTGAGTGCCAGTGAACCTTTTTATAAACATGTTTTCCAGTTCAGTGAAAGTGTACACTAATCATTTAGTAATTATACATACCAATCTTAAGTAACATCGGTTAAACTACTAACAAATTGCCTGAATAATAAATTCTTGGGATTTCCCATCCCATCAAAAACCTTAAAAGGAGGCATGAATTCTTTAGGATATGGTACAAAATTGAACTCCTAGGGGTAAGGTCTACCCTTTGGAATCATAGTCGTATCACGAGATTGTGACAATGCTTCTTTCACTTATTATTCTACCAAAGACTTTAAGTCGGTTTTGGGAAATATTATCATCTGTGAGTTTATGTTCCTGATGTTATTCCCCTAAACCAATTTTCATCTCATCAATAGAATGGGACTCTTTAGGTTGTTCTATAGAATTATGTTGGGAAGAAGAAGGAATCATACTTTGGAGTGACTGCATAGTGGCAATCATTTTCTCCATTTTCATCTCAATTCTTGAAATTTGATCATCCTTCTTCTACAATTGAAGGATCAATTGTTGGGTAAAATCATATATGGAACCTTCTTTTGTATTCTCATGTGACTCACCTTGCTCTTTCTTTGATGCCCTCATGTCTACCATGAAAATATGTGCTACTAGTAGTCTTGAGTCATCATTTGACAAATTGTTTTATTCTAAGTCAAACTATTTTTAATTTTATTCATTTTTTCATTTTTCTCATTTTCTCTCACAATAGTTCCCATCTCCTCTTTTTTCAAATGGAGTGGAATACTATTGTTATTAAGGATGATTTTAGACTCTTCTTTTATGTCCATGGGTTTCACATCAAATGCTTCTTTTTTGTGACTTTCACAGATAGTGGGGACTTCCCCTATAACTAGAGTGGCTCCCATACCAAGGTGTCCTTCATTCAAGATCTCTCTATTATAAGGTGATAAATGAAGAGACTCTATCTTCTTCTTAGATGTATAGGATGAGGATGGTCCTTCAGTTTGGGGCTTAAGCAAATATGATGAAGGACTTTCTTTAATAGAGTGGGTAACATGTACTTTCTCTAGTGGTTATGGTGATGGTGATGGAGTGCTTGGCTCATGGGCTAATGGAACTTTTCTGGCATAAACCTTTTTTTACTTTCTTTTCTAGTGAAAGTTTTATCTCTCCCTAAGCTAGCAGGTTGCTTCTATGTTAGGTTAATGACCTTCCTGAATAGTGATATCAATCTAGTATGATGGGCATGGGTTGATAATATTTTCTTCTATTAGGAAGGACCACCTTTCTCTTTCCTTTATTTTAGGAAGTGATAAGTCTCCCTAAGATTTTTCTCTCAAGGCTAGGATACTTGATCCTTCATGACCTTAAGTAACTCCTCTTTAGTATAAGAGGAGGACCCATGAGTCTTATGGAGGATGTATTGTAATCTACCATGTGTTTTCTGATTCACTAGTCTAAAGTTCTTCTTATTTTCATAGGTGAAAGGTCAAGGTGGAGAACTGACAAATTAGGATACATTCTCCTCTCCTTGGGCTATAGAAAGAGGGTGGAATCTGCTACCTCCTAAGAGAGAGAAGTATCTAAAAGGGTATATCCATCACTTGCCTTAGCTAATTCTATTTTTATCATTTCTTTTTTATTTCCTCTCTTTCAGGGCTTGTCTTCTAAGTCTCCTCCCTCTATTCTTTTTTAACTTTTAATAATTTGGGGAGGCTAGGAAGTGGACCCTACCTCAAAAGTGCTTGGAAAGAAGAAAGCAGATAATGTCTCTATAATAGACAATTTGATCTTCTTCGGCACAAGGCCCGTCTGGACCATTTCAGTGACCTCAGTAGTAACTTCTATATCAATGGCATGGGTACTGTGGGGTACACTAGAAAACTCCAGAATGGAAAATTTATCTTTAACATCTACTTCACTCATAGGGGTAAGAGTTACTCGATTAGATGTGATATTCAAATTTTCAAATCCAGCTTCAAACTTAATGATAGAGCTGTCAGCTAGTTTGCTAATGTTAATAAAACCTTATCTTAGATTTCATAGCAAAAATGAGTTGCCCAACTATTTTTTATTTTCAAACAAGAAAATTGATCATATTAAAATAGGCCTTAATTGACATAATGTAGTTAAAAAGAAACACACTTTTGATCCATTATAAAAATTTAGCCATTTTTTTATCATGGCTGGAGTTTTTTTTTTAAGTAAAACTTTATTTTTTTTGAAAAGTTTAAGTAATAGAACCCTCTTATTTGATTTTAACAAATGAGGAAGTTCTATACTCCATTTAATAAATGTTAAGTATGCTCTACCAAGGATGAAATGGAGAGATACCCAATGAAAAGAAGGCAATCCTAACACACGGGTGGCACAAGTACACTATCAATCTATAAAAATAAAAGTTTGTATCTAAAGATGGAGAGAGGAATTAGTCCCCAATGAAGTTTCCAAAAAATTTGTGAGATGTTTAATTTGGAACACCATACAAATATTAGGAGTACTTATTTAGATAATCAAATATGTCATTAAGGGATAAACATATTACCTTATAATGTATTTGATTACTTAATAAAGACTCTAAGGCAGATGGGTCTTTGATATACCATAGATTTTTCCCATGAACTACATGGAGAAGTAGGACAGGATTTATTTTATTGTAGGGTTCATAATTCCGTATAAGGGTAAACCCCTATAGTTAATTACAACTTAGGAATGAAGGATCTCTTTCTAAGATTACTCTCTATTAAAGAAATATATTTTATTTCTATGGATTTCAAAGCTTCTTAAAAGGATAATAATTTAGAAATTCAATAGGGAACACTTTCAAAGAGAAAAGAGTTCTTTTTGGAGACAAATAGAAAATAAGTAAAAAATGTTTTAGATTTTGGGATGCCAAGTAAGCATTTCGGCTAAACTATCATCAAGCTTTATATTTTGATTCAAAATTATCAAGAGTTAAATTGATATTTTATTAGAAATTTAGGGCTTAGATTTTTAACAACGCAAGACTATAGAAATGCCTAATAGTTGAAGGCTTACTCCAAAAAAATGTTTCAGAACCTAAGTTTACAAATACTCTTGAACAAGTCAGAATTTTGGCCTTATGTAAATTTTTTGGGAATTATCAGATTTCTTCCTACCGAAGGAAAAAATAAAGTTATCCTTAACTCTTCTGGACTTATAACCCACTTGAAAGTGATAACTGCACCTAAATGATTTTGAAAACCATGAATTTAATCTTATGTATGCAAGATGACTAGGCTATTGCATTTAGGAAAGAAGCTGAGAGCATAACTCACTCTCTGACCCTATGATAATGTTTGGTATGTCATGCACCTAAATAATGTAACAAATATTTTCTTTTATATGTGTTGCCTCACAGTTAATTTCTTAAGGAATTGGGTATGCATTTTATACAAACAATGATATGCAGTTAGAAATGATCGTGGATCAAATTAAAAAAGAAGGCACACTTCTCCCAAAAAAGGGTGGTCATCCTCAAATGTCATATGCCCTATTATGTGCAATGGGTGAAGCACCCAAATCAAAGAGAATGAACAATATGCTATCATGTTTCACAAAAGCTAAATTTAGTTTTTCTAGGAGCCTAACGTTCCAAGCATTTTATCACAGAAACACACCATTGAAAGAAACCTAAAAAAGCTAGTTGTCCTATTACACCCCAAAATAAATCAAACCAATTTAATTAAAATAAGCCAATGCTGTCAGGTACAGCTGTACACCTTAACAAAAAAGAGAAAAAATAGGCAGTCGAGCTTTGTCTTTATATAGACCGTCCTAGAACTAAAGTTTGATCTATGGAGGTCTTCTTCTAGGATCGCCACCTTCTTCAGGGACCTCCACAGGCTTCATAAAGGACCACTGAGACCATGCAATGGTAGGGTCAGCTCCTATTATTCCTAAACCCAATAGATCTTAACCTAATTATGGGTTCAAATTACATTTAAAATTCTAAAAATAAATTTCTAAACCCTATAAAGCAAGTTTTATGAAGTATACACAGCACATTAACAGTTATAATGCAAACATACAAGCTTAGTATTAGTTGCTTGCCAAGCCCACTTGTCCTATTGGGCTATGCTTAGAGACTTAAGCATACCTGCAAGTAAACAATACTTACATTTTTATTACGACAGTCTCTTTTTGCATAACCTTTATAGAAAATAGTGTGAGCCTAAAAAGAACATTCTACCATTTAGATTTGCTGGCAAATAATCCTAGTCATCTAGTCTAAAATATTACATCACAAAATAAGAAGAACATTTCACAAAACAAAATATTACAGATCATCTACCTAACCTAAATGTAAAGTTTGTGACCTAACAATCTAGTGTGTGATGAAATGGGCTTATGTGGTATGACTTTACTAGGCCTTTTTTTTTAGATTCAAAGTTTGGATTAATTTGATTTGAGATTTGATCTTTCACTTTTCATAATTTTACTTCATAGGTACGTGTCATTATTAAACCAAAAGTTCGAGGTATTAAGACCTCCTTCAGACCACCGATGACCTTGGGTGTTTAGACTATATACCATATGTTTGCTAATTATGAAAAATTTTGCTTTCATTATTTAGATTTCTTTTATTATATTCTTATAATTTATTTAATTTTCCATTAAGTGGTTTCAATTTAAGTGATTTAATTGATTTACAAGTTTACTTCCATTTTTAATTCTATTTTTATGTTAAAGTGGAATTTAAAATTTCAGGAATAAAATAAATTCCACTTTGGGGAATCCATCTTATGCATCATCCTAAATCCTAATAGAATGAGATTATCATCCATTCTAAAGAGTCAAACTAAGATTCTAAGTATCTTAATTAACTTCTTTTGAATTATTTTGAATGGTTTATCTTAAATTTGATTTGATTTCATTAATATTTTAATTTTATTTTTAGGTTTTAAAGTCTATGTAATCTAATTTTATATAGATTTTGAAGACTTCATTCTCATTTTATTTCTTTTGCCTTGAATAAAGTTTCTCTCTAGTTTGATTTATTATTTTTAATTAGAATTTAAGATGTTTTTCTTTTAAATAAACTTAAGTAAAAGTTTCTATTGTTATGATTAAGTTTAATATAGTTATCATTTATTTTTAGTTTGATTTCCTTTCATATGGTTTTATTCATTTATGTTTTATGTTATTTAATTTCACAACTTAGCTTTATGGTTAATCTTATATTTCTTTTCATTTGATTAAATGTTTATTTGATCTTATGTATTTAAATTATTTGGTTAGTTTGATTTAAAGTGCTCTTATTATTCATTTTATCAATGTTTTGTTTATGAATTTAGATAAGTTAACTTAATTAGTTTCAAGTTATGATCTTGTTCATTCATTCATTAATGTCCATACTTATGAATTTTGATAAATTAACTTAATTAATTTCAATTAGTCATAGGAAGTTTTGATTTCATCATTTAAAGAATTCATTATCTTAGACATTTTAATTCATTATTTAGATTAAGTTTAACCAAACATTATATGTTAAAGTTTCATTACTTAATTCAATTTATTAAGATGAAGTTTAGTTTACTAATCAGAACCTAGGAAATCTAAGAAATAGATTTACTTTGGTCATCCAACCTAAATCTATACCATTTTAATTATTTAGGCCATTTAAACTCAATTATTTTAATTATTCATTCTTTTGTTTATATTTTGAATTATATTAATCATGTGTTTTAGGACCTTTCATATTTGAGTATCAAATCTAGACGTTGATTGATTTTGAATTTCAATTAATTAATTGAAATTATATAAATTTATCAAATTAATGAGTTAAGATTTGATTAAATTCCATACTCATAATCATTTCATTAAACCTTAAATCCTAAATATATTATTAATTAAATTATTTAACTTCAAAGGGTCAAAAAAATTTTCTTATATGTTATATGATGTTAATCAAAATGTTTTAAAGTGATTATATAAATTTTATAAATTTTATAATTTTTTGATTTATTATTTTCATTTATATTGATATAGAGATTAAAAATTCAATAACTTCTAATCTAGAGATCATATGATCTTAAAATTTTTATGACAAGTGGGGTTTCTTGCTAACTAAAGTTTCATAAAATTTTACTTTAAACAAATATGTAATTTAGGGTTAACTATAATTAAACACTAAGTTAAGCCTAAATTAGATAAGAATAATTAGAGTTTTATATTTCTTGAAATCGTTTCTAGGAGATACATCCATAGAGGATTTATTTATATTTTTTAGTTTTGATTGATTTAATATGATTTTTTGATGTTCAAATCAATTAATTAATTAATTAATTAAGTTATTTTAGGTTTTATTATTAAATTCTAGTGAGTTCTAATGATGTGTTTAGATTTATTAAGATTTATTATGTGATTCAAGTTGATTTTATAATTTTTCATGATTTTCCTAATTTATTATTAATTTATTTCATTAAATTAATAATTTATGACTGAAATTTGCATATCTATATATTTAATTGTAAATAAATTATGAAAATTTTATCTAAGGTATGTTTTAACCTTAATTTCAATTCCCCAAAGTTTCAAATTAATTGGATTAATAATTTGAGTTTAATTTGAGTTTGATTATTCTTATTTAAAATTAAATTAACTCAAAAACACCCAATAAACTTTTGGATTTTGGGTTTAATGAATTCTCCTGATTGATATGAATCCATAGATCCCTTATTTGCATTTCTTAGTTGAGTATTTTATTTTATATAAATTTTTGAAGTTATTAGTATTTTTCTACAATTTTTAAATTCAAAAAAACCTCATTTTCTTACTTAAGCTAGTCAATGTTGAGTCAGCTCTGATTAGGCACTATTTTATAAACCACTCATTTTCTTATTATTTTCATGTGGATCTTGTGTTATAATGGTGGTGGGATGCAGTTTGATCCGCGTCATCCAATCAAAGATCGTTCACCTCAAAATCACCCCGCTGTTTCCTATATATGTTTTAGTAAGAAATATGACTAGATCTCGACTGTCTATTATTAATCGAAGAAATGGATAGTGGATATTACATATCCTTCATCAATGGCGAGAATTGAGCATCGTCCGTTGAATCAAAGCTATTTTTGATGATCTAGGCATTGGAATCGCTAGATTTCAATTGCAAATCCATCAAGACTTTATTTGGAATGCATCTATATAGGTTGATCTTACTTAAGATCAAGTTCATTTCAAAAAGGACCAACACCGAATGTTGAAGAGGTCAGGTTCTAGGCATACCTCATTGGCGGAGATCTCCAGTAAATGATTCAAAAAGCTTCATAGGGGTGTGAAGAGACTCTAGGTGCAAGGAATTAGAATGCCTCCCTATCGATTACTCTATAGGCTGAGCTCCACTCATTTTCTGGCTTTGATCAAACAGCGACCGACGACATGGGAATCGGGAAAAGGATGGATTCTTCTTCATTTTGCTTGAGGAAGGTGTGCATGTGCTCAGGATGGCTTGAGAAAGGTTCTCTCCTCTATTTCCATTGATGGTTGAAAGTTATAAGAGGAGGGAGGTCAATTTCTTTTTAGCCATGATGATTGCCACCTTGGAGGCTAGCTCCAAGGGGTGGTCAATTAATTGGGGTCAGTCTAAAGTAACTAGGTGAGGAATGGAGGGGAGAAAGTGGATTGGGGTGAATTTATTTGTATGCTTAACCTTACCCTTCCATGGCATATTCCTTCTTTTTGGATGGACTTGGAACTTTTATATTCTCTTAAATTTGGTTGGTAATCACCCTAAACTCATCTTAGGATGAGTTTATATGCAATTTAATGTGATTAATTTGGATTTGAGTTCAAATGTCCCCATTAGGTTCATTTAGGTTTGGTTTAATTTGGGTTAGACTAAACATGGACAATGTTCATTTTTTGCTAATTTAGATTGGTAATTAACCATCCAAATCAAATTTTAAATGATTTGGATTAGTTAACTTCATTTATTTGATGTTGAATTTAAATTCAAAACTCACTTTAACTCAAGTTGGGTTTAATTGGTCAACATGAACTCAATTGGGTAAAATGACCATATTAATTAAATTAAACTCAATTATTGATTTAATAGTGTTTAATGATGATTTCCAAATAATTTTGGATATTCAATTAGGGTTAATTTTAAATTAATCTGAGTTTGATTTCAATAAGGTTAATTTAGGCCAATTTAGATCAAATGATCTAATTAACCCAATTAAGGCCTTATTAAATTTAAATTTCTTTAGATTCATGTTTAAACATGCTCATTTTATCATTTCACGCTTTAAGAATAATTTAATTTGGTGAAATTATGGTGGGTTGACCATGTAAGTCAACTTTATGCCTAATGGTTGACCTTCATTTGACTTTCATTTAGATTTAACTCCATTCATGTTCATGTAATGATTTTTTCTTCTTTTTATTTGATTTGGTTTGAATTTATTTTGGTTTTATTTTAATTTCTTTGGCTTTGTTAATTTTGAGCTTATATAGAAAAATTAGGTTAATCGCCCACATTATCTTACTTTTAAGCTCAGTTGGATTTTGATTTCAATTGGAATATATTTGATTCAATTATTTGTTTATATTTAACTTTGATTTATGTCTATCTAATCTGATTGGGTTAGGTTAAACCCTAAAAGGATGTACTAGGTCACCATGTATAGTATCCTAAGTGCTTAATTAGGAGGCTATTAATCTAGGATTAGGCACCCTAATCATTAGTTTAGGGATGATGTTTACCTCATCCAAAAATGAGATTAAAAAGGTTAACTCATCGACTATGGTGCAAGCACCACACTCTATTTTTGATATGGTACCTATGGCCTTTACAGAGAAATATAGACCCTATATAGGTAACCCCTATAATGACGTAGTCATCGTCACGATATTAATCTCCAATTACTAAATCAAAAGCATATTGGTTGATATAAGGAGCTCAGTTAACATCATCTTTAAGTCTGTTTTCAACAAATTGGATTTGGCTAGTTCCAAAGTAGCTCCTAATGGAGGACTACTATTTTGATTTTTTGGAGAAAGGAGAAAAACAAAAGGAATGATTACTCTCCCTGAAACTTAGGGGTGAATGAGATGTAGCACACTACTATGGCTAACTTTGTCATAGTAGAGGCGTGAACTACTTACAATGCTATTTTTGGTTGACCACTGCTTGACACGTTTAGGGCAGTGGTATCTACTTATCATATATCCATCAAGTTCCTTATAATTAGAGAAGAAATCACTATTAGGAACAACCTAAACTAATCTAGAACCTACTATTTCAGAGCAGTGAATGAGTCTAAAAAAGAGGAAGAAGTCTGCAGTTGGATATTGCCCGTATAAGGATTGAAGTACTCGAGGAGGTAGAAGAAGCCCCCCACCCTGAATTCACAAAAAAAGGAGAGAAGTGTATAGAGGAAAAAATGTGAAAGGCGAGTCAACTCATGCATCTCATCATTGTTAGAGTCCAAGAGTGACTATATTAGAGAAATCCAAGAACCTGGAATCTAATTGGCCATGCTTCAAGAGCTTTGTGACTATGAAGTCAACTCACATCTTAAATTTATGTTCCAATAGTTCCTTGCTCTCTTCCAAATCTAGAAAGCTTACAAACTTGGCCTCTTTCTTCTATGACTTCTTCATATGGAAAGATAACTATTCCTCTAACTCCTTCTTCTCCTTAGCAAGGTGAGTGAGCTCAAAAATGGTTCGCTTCTAGTTCTATTAATGTCCTTTCACCTTCTCATAAAGATCAACAAGCTTGGACTCAATAGAGGAGAGCTGCTCTGTCACACCCCCATCACTACCTTTGCCTCAGAGAGATTCTTCTGCTTGATAAAGAATTTGTTGCAGATCTCCCAAGTCGACTACCAAGATATTGATTGAGCAGTTATCACGATAAATAGCGACCAACTTTAGGAGGTCCTCTAGAGTGATGTCAAATTCCTCTAAGTAGATATCCTGACCAAGAATGAAGGCTTCACTAGTTAGTTGGATGAGGTCAGAAGTGAAGTTGTCCTGTACATACTCTGCCTTCTCTTCCTCCTATCTCTTTCCCTTTCTCCTTTATGGACTCCCTCCTCTTCTTAGAGCGACTACAAAGAGTTGAGCATGTAGCTCTCTTTTTATACTATTTTTGAGTACTACTTGGTCCCACCTTCTTACTAGTTTTAGTAAGTGGTGACTCAATGCCCTCATTCTCAGGCACATCTTCCTCAAGGAACCTGACTACCGAAGGTCGTGTGAGAGAGCTGTAGTGCCCTCCTCACCTAACAAAGTGAGTAAGAGCATTAAAGTTGGCAAGTCATAAAAAACCACCACTTAACGTTCAGAAAAGAATGTGAAGTACAAAATATTTACCTCCGAGGATGTTAGAAACTTAGCTGTAGAAGAGATAATGATTGACATTCAAAGTATTATCAGTCACTCTCTTCAAGGTTGCCTCCACCTAAGGATTCTTATTTAGAGTAGCTCTTTACTCATAAAGGTGGTATGCATAGTCGGCATGGACCAAGGTGACATTCCCATAATGAATAAGAGCTTAGATTGGCACTTCTTGACCTTATTCACAGGCTATGCATTCTCAGCAAGACTGCCTAAAATTGAATGGTCCCATTGTTGTGCCCCTTTACGACGAAGATGTGGTGGAAGAGAGTCATGCTCCATGGTAGCTACCCTTTTCTCAGCATTATAAAAATGTGGTTATTCTTGCCACAGAGTTTGGCAAGATCTAGGTGAGTATAAGCTGGTAGTAGTTTATAATCTTGACCCACTCACTAGATAGAAGGAGCCAAAAGTTGAGTTTGAAGTGGTCAAGGGGGATGCATAACTCATCCATCCTGGTTGAGTTAAGGCTCTTTTTAAGGTCGACCACTCTCATTGTATAGTTAGGATGGTTGTGGTAATAATGTAGAAAACAAGGTTGTCATTCGTGGATCAAAGTTGGGAACCTCCTTGATCTTGGATAACATGAACGAACTCTCCACATTTTTAAGAGTAATCATCAAACTCACTCTCTTCTAAGAAATGAAAGAACAAAGCCTACTCACTGGAATAAAAGAGTTGCTCACTTGATAAAGAGTTGTAATAAAATCTCAACTACCCACAATGAAATTATATTTATAGATGTGGTAAGTATGGCTAGGTAACATGCATGTCACACAATGAATTTAATGAATAAATGATTTCCAAATCCTTAAAAAATCTTAAATGATGCATATGAAGACAATATAAGAAAATGAACTCTTACTCACCATCGTAAATGATGGGACAACACTCGATAAAGAAAAGATGAGTATAAGAAAATTTTTATATAAATATTTATTTATTTATTTCATAATATAGAAAATATTTTTTACAAATGAACTTATTATGACCCCTTCTACTTTTTGAATTATTTTACAATGGGATTCAAGTGCCACTCCTTATCGAGTTTTTCATCTCCTATGTAGAGTCGAACATAAAATTGGCATCTATGATAAAGAGAGAAGACCCCTTCGACTTAATCGAGTGCTAGAGAGAAATCAACTCTGTTCTTATAATGGCGAAGTCCTCTAGAACTCGGCCTCAGTAGCCTGCCTCTACTATGAGTCTACCTCCAACAAGGACTTAAGCTCTTCCACTTCTTACCTCAATGAGCTCCAATCCTTTTTCAGAATGGTGACCCTTCCCTGTAGGTTTGTGAGCTAGGCCAGATCTACAAGCACCCGAGGACCCTTTACCGCATTTTCTTCTTTCACGGGAACAGACTCATTCCTCTCAGACTCGCTGTTGTAAAGAAGAAAATTTTGCCAACATCTCCTGGATGTCGATTGATGTGAAGTTGAAAGCAACCCCAACATACAAGGTAGGCATCTTGACCGGTACACCCTAAAAAGTCAGCCCCTCCATTAGGGCAAAGCTTGGCGTCAACTCCTCGACATAAAACAAACTTGTAAAAAACTAAAAAAGGTGATTTCAACAAGGCAGTTTGTTAAGAGAAGGATCCTTGGAGAAGAAAGCCACTATTCAAATAAACAGACTTCATCTTCACTCAAACGATGACCTAACATATCACTTAGAGAAATATGAATTATTTTTTTTAGGGCTACTTCGACTATCTAAGGGGATAATCTTAGCAGATGTTGGGAGCTTGTTATAACCCTCCATCGCTTCCTACACACTCACCACTATTAATCAAGTATTGCAATAATTTCGAAAGAAAAATAGTCTAATCCTACTTAGTAGGATTCTCCTCTAGGATGGTGGGAACTGGAGAGGTGACCGTAGGTCTCCTCATAACCACCTTCTTATGGTGAACAAGGGGGCGACAATCCCCTCCTTCGGTGCACTCCTTCATGACATTGCCCTTGGCTAAAGTAGCTACGATCCTAGGGGCAAGGGTTTCGAAAGAACTCATCTGCATCGCATGAACAACAACAACCTCTGTTAACTTCTTAGACTTCAATTTTTATGAAGGCCAACCCATAACTACAAAGAATCAATATCATCATGCTATCTCTTGAAATCCATGGCTAGTGTGCATATTCTACTCACAATACTAAATTTGATTGGAGAAAAGAAGAGGTGTATCTCTAGTCATGAATGAAAGGTCCATTAATTATTCTTAGAGAGGTCGTTTCCCTTTTCATAGCTCAAAGGGATCAAGGGTACACTAAAAAGACTGGATCCAGTCGAAAGGTGATGTAACATTTAATGAAAAATGTTATTTTTTATTTGTCATTTATTATGAGTTAACTTGGCTTTTTATTCTTCTATTTTTATGAGTTATCTCTATAAAGGAGAAGAAAAATGAGGGAGCTAAATAAATATATACCCAAAATAAATAGGTAGCCCAAATATTAAAGATTCGTCACATGCATGATGAGCACAATAAGCACATGGGAGGTGATTACTTAGATAAAGACTCACCCTCGTATGGAAAGCAATCAGTGAAGGATGTTCATCTCAAAGTGACTCAAGCACAACACCTCCAACGACATGGAAGTGCAGTCGCCCATAAGATCGAGTCACCATATACTCATGACAAGGTTGGTCAATCGCCCCCAGTCTAGGCGAGTCCCTTGTACACACTTGTCCGATCCTTTTTATACTTATTTCCTATACTACCCCTCATCCTAAACATTATAAAAGGGGGGTGAGGGGGAGCTTTTTGGGGGTTCAACTGGTGAATTTGGATATAGTTCATTTTGACTAAATTATATCAGAAGTGACCTTAATTCTTTCCTCCAAATCTTGGTCTTCTTTTTCGTTTTGGAATAAGGGAATTCATCCCTATTTAATATACATTATGTATCTCATCATTTGATTTGATGATAACAAACATTATGTAATAAAAACTAATAATTTCTTTACAAGATAAATTATCCACATTAATCATTATGATTGTCATTTTTAATTTAGATTTTTATTGATGAAAAATATATTTATTCTTCAAGGTGCTAATTGTTTAATTTAAGTGGTGTAAAAAAAAGTTTCAAACTCAGGTTCTTCAATCAAATTGGGAAAGTCAATGTTATTGGATGAAAATTTTCCAGGACTTACAATAATAAGGCAATAAGAGCTCAATAATTTAAAGTAAATATATTATTTAAAATTTTCCACATTTTTTATATTTTAAAATTACATTTTTTTTCCTAATTATTCTTTGAATTATCTTCTTTGGATAATCTAAATCACTTGCCTCAGTTTAAGTATCATCCATTGCTCTTTCAAGTAAGATGAATTTATTTCATACATCATTTAATTATTTCCATGCTTAATTTTATTAATTAGCCATTTATTTTTTACATGAGAATAAAACTATTCTAAAATTACCCTTATTATTTTTTTCTCTCCTATTCTTTTATTTTCCCTCTCATATTAAAATTATCATATTGCTGATATTTTATCAAATTTTCTATAATTTTTGAAATGATAAATAATGTGAAATTTATTCAAATTATTTCCATAATATTTTTCTAATTCATTTACTTTTTAAAATTTCTTTATTGGAATTTTGAATTTAAATGATTTTGAATTTTAAATAAATTGTCATTGCCATATATATACTAATTTGAATTTATTCTTTTTATGGCATGGTTTAGTTGACCCCTATGCTTAATTTTTTCATCTTACTTGAATTAATTTAAATTAATCTAGGTTAATTCAAATTCAAATTCAAATTCAATTAAATTTTTATTTTATACACTTTCCATTTCTAAAAATCTATTTATGGAATTATTTTTGGCCACCCACTTTATTATTATTTTTCATTGAATAAATTTATTTAATTAATTAAAAAAGCTTATTAGATTGATTTATCATCATATATACATAATTGATTGTATTGAATCATGATTGATACATTTTTGGAATTCTTTTGTTCGAATCTTTGTTCATAAGAGAATGGATTTATTTTATTTTATTTTATTTTTAATTCTTACCTTCTCTCATTCAATCAAATCTAGTTAATTACATATCTCAATATCTTAGCATTAAACATTTATTGAATCCCTATTTGAAATAAAATTTGGCCCACCACTTTGTTTGGGCATTTTAATTCTTAATCAATTCAAATATATTCCCTCTTAAAGTTAATTGAACAAATGGATTTTGCTTTATATGCTAATTTTCTTCCCTCTCTTTCTCTCGGGGTCGACCACTCATTCATAATAAACTCAATTTGAATTCAATTATAAATCATGTGATTAATTGATTCAAATTTCAAACTCTTACTAAGTATATTTTCCCCTCTCTTTTCTTGATTGATGATAAATCTTAAAAAGAATTTTTCTTTGATTTTATTCTTTGCTTTCATTGATATCCTTCCTCATCTCTCTCTCTCTCTCTCTCTCTCTCTCTCTCTCTCTCATTCAAATTCATCTTGTCCAAATATTTCAAAATGAAATCCATGTTTATTTGATTGAGACCTTCATATCAAAATCAAATATTTTTCTTATTTAATTTTCCTCTAATTTCCCTCTTGTCTTGGTTGAACCCCTATCCTTTTATATTCTATATAATGTGATTTAGACTTAAGGTTTTTCTCTCTTAGATCTTCTCCATCTTGGCCGAATTGTAATTTAATTTCTTAGAGATCCTAGTGATTCAAAGTGTAAGAATCTTTTCACATCTCTTGATTTCTCTTGTTCGAAAGCTTTTAGTTTGCTTGAATTTTTTTCCTTTGGCTAAGAAGTTCTCAAATCAAGCAAAGTTCTCCAAGGTGTTAAAGCTCTCATTCTCTAACAAATTCTCCCTTGGACGAGACTTGTTGTGGAATTAAATTAAAGCCCATTTGAATGTTGATGCAATTCTTTTTTTGGCCGATTTCCCTCCATAGGGATTGCTTGAAGTAAGCAAAAATTTTCTACATCCTCTCTTGCTTCTTGTGTGGCTAATCCCTACTCTTGAAGAATCTTGAAGGTTTTGTGTTAGAAGTTCTCTCCCTTCTTATAATCTACTTCAATTATTAAGTGGAGACTTTTTTTTAAAGTTATTTTTAAAAGGTTACAAGATTTGATTTCTTTAATCTTTCTTCATTTTCATACATCAAAGTTTTTGAAAAAGTTTTTAAATTAATTTTTCAAATAAGGAATTGATATTATATTGTTTATTTAAAGTATTTATTGTATAACTCTTTTTGGATTACATATTCATGCTAATGTTTTAATTATCTAAGTGATTTAATATCATATAGCTTTTCAAGTTAATTTCATTTCAAGTCTCTATTTCTTTTAAAGTAAAATATTTTTAAAGACTTGTTACTTCAAGTATTTCATATAAAGTTCATATCATTATTCTAACTTTAATTCAACAAGAAATTTATTCACTTTGAGCTCTCTTTATGATTTGTCTTATTATGGTGTTAGTTGCAATTTGAGTGCAAAATATATTTAAATTGAAAATTAGATATTTTGATATTTTCTTCTTTTGTTCTCTTGTACTTTGTTGGGTTGTATTTGTTCGGGTAGGAAAGTATGGTGTTGGGGTTGTACCTCCCTCATAGAAAAATATAATATTAGGTTATACTTGCCTGTGTAAGAAAGTATGGTGTTGGGTTGTACTTGCCCGTAAAGGAGAATAAGAGATTTGTTGTCATCTCTTTTTAACTTAGTGGATTTTTAGCTTGGGTTGCTAGGCGTGGACATAGACCGATTTTTGGGTTTAGCCGAAACATGTAAACATCATTATGTCCTTTGCTTTCCTTTTCTGCATTTTACTTTACTTTGGTTGTTTGTCGCATTGCTCTTTCATTGATTATTAAATTTAATCATTTGTAACTAAAGTTTCTACAAAGCCTTAAAAACTAATTTTTAACTTAAATTTTTTAAAAATACCTAATTCACCCCTTCTCTTGGGTGCCATAGCCTCTTAATAATCCCCTCTTCTCTTGTATTAATATTACTTAAAAGATAATAAAACTAGATATTTTTCTCATTCTTTACATTATTTGTTGTTCCCCTCTTCATCAATCATGCTTCCCAAATATCTCCCGAGGTTATGCTTCTCTCGACTTCCCTTGTACTAACTATTAGACTCACCAGCAAAGTCTAGTGTCGCTCTATAGACAGATATAGATCCAACATATGTTTTTTTATAACAAGCATTTATTAATCTATGTTATATAATTTTACTTGTATTTATAAATTATAGTATTTGATATAACATTGTATCTCGATCTTAGTTATAAATAGAGTGCCATAAGGTAGGCCCGATACATCTATTCATTTGCAAGCTTTATACCTTCATGAAATATAATGAAATCTCATAACCTAACTTCAAACTCTCCTTCTATCTATTGCATTTTCCTTTTTAGCTTAATCCATTTTTATTAGTAAAGTTTAGAAGTCACCTATAGACAATTTTGGATCCGACATGTGTACTTTTTAATAAAGTATACTTTGGTGCTCTCCTATGAAAAAATAGGTTAGCTTCCTTTCAATTGAGCCTTAAGTTCATAAGTCTTTTATGGCTTTATTTTTTAAACAACAATCACATTTCTATTTGACTATAATTTTGTGTAATTTTAGTGATGAGATTTTTTTTAAATAACATACTTATAAAAAAAATTATTATAAACTTTATAAAAGTGAATAGAATTCACAATATTTAAAGTTGCTAAAACTTCAAATAATAATTAAAACTTCAAATAACATCAAAAGTAACACCCTTTTCACGGTCTTCGTTAACATTCCATCATTGTCAATGTTCTTGTCATCCTTCATCATTGCACACTAATTGGTCTAGTGAATCCCCTTCTCTAATCTCATCTTGGCATAACCCTTCCTAGCAATATCCCCTCACAACTCTTCCCATCTAGATTTGTTGCAAGTTCTTCATTCCACTATGGCTTCCTTGTGTAGTTGCAACTAGTCACATTATGATCTTCTTATCTCGATCTGTCTTAGTGAGATCCCATTGTGACTTTCAATCCTATTGTGATAGTTCCTAATCCAAAGATTTTTCGTTCATTTAGAGTTTTATGCATTAATAAAATTTATATCTTAAATATAAAAATAGATAAGTTTATATATATATATATATATCAATCGCGATCAGATATTTTAATGAGGTAAAAATTGACGGGATTATCCTCACAACAATTAGAAATTACTTCCCGATAAATGCGATTCCATTGAACTTGCCCTACAGTACTCGCGGTTCGCTTCCGGGGCGTGGCGAGTCAAAGCGATCTTTTCCCTGCAATTCCATTTTCTTGGCCGACACTCTACTGTTCGACGGCGCTCAGAGATCGAAAATTTACTTCCCCCCAAGCGATTTCTCCGTCACCGACTCTAGAGTTCGAGACGAAAGCAGGAAAATAACCTTTCGTGGTAGAAGTCGAATCGGAGGAAGAAGAATGTTTCGTAACCAATACGATACCGATGTGACGACTTGGAGCCCTGCGGGGCGGCTCTTCCAAGTGGAGTACGCGATGGAGGCAGTGAAGCAGGGATCGGCTGCAATTGGGCTACGTTCGGCGACCCACATCGTTCTGGCTACTGTGAACAAGGCCACCTCGGAACTTTCCTCACACCAGAAGAAAATCTTTAAAGTGGATGACCACATCGGTGTGGCTATCGCCGGCCTCACGGCCGACGGTCGCGTCCTCTCCCGCTACCTTCGCAACGAGTGTATCAATCACTCCTTCGTCTACGAGTCCCCTCTCCCTATCTCCCGCCTCGTCGTCCAGCTTGCCGACAAGGCTCAGGTTTTCTTATTTACACCATTGTTTGCTTTGTTTTTTTAAAATTGTTGGTGTTTGGATGAAATTGAAGTTCGCATGTGCGTGATCAACTTTAAAAAACTTGATCGTTGATTTGGTGCTTAGGTTTTGTTGACCGGCCAGGGTGAATGTAAGTGGAGAAGAAGTACCCTTCTGCAGATTCCTTTCATTCTCATAAATGTTCTACTTGCAGAATGGTTGCATGATTCGAGTTTTATGTTGTGTGTGTGAATGTGTGTGTGTGTGTGTGTGTGTGTTTGTTCTACGCGAGATCTGTTTGTCTATCTCGATTATTAGGGTTTCTCTGATTAGTGAGTCTCAAATTATTCTTGGTATGTGAATCGTTTGCCCAGATAATGTGCTTGTAAAATTACTCATATTGCGTAGTTATGCTGGTGGTCGCTCGCATTTTAGACTTGGAAAGGTAGAAATATCAAAGTAGTATTAGGTCATTACCATTTGTTTTGAGTTCCCTATAATAGAAGCTTTTATTCAGGGTCCTACAAATAATTGGTTATTAAGGCTATATTGGATTTGAGCTGCTAGGAGCTTTTATGATCCTCTGGGTCAATCTTGAATTGACAATATTTTAAGTTTTGTAGATTAAACTATTTGGTTCTTTTCATTTCTCTGTAGTCTGGTTCCAAATATGACAGTCCTTTTTGTTATGAGAATATGATGCGATGAGTAAAATAGTGTGCTTGCTTGATTTCAGTTTGTTTGATTTTAGGAATTATTGGTGGAGAGTAAAAATTCCTCGAATTCTTATTAGTCCATACATGTGTAACAACATTTTCAAATTTTAAGTTTTTATTTTTATTTTTATTCCCATATCTCAGAACAAGTTATGATAATGGCATTTTACATAAATAATAAATGTGTTTAACAAGTTATTGTCCATTTTCATTATGATCATGCATGGATTCTTTAATTTTTAATCTATTGTTTTCTTTAGTTTACATTGGTGAAATATGTTAGTGGCCATGAAGCATTCTTAATTTAATCAACTTTAGTATGAGAAGGGATTTATTTTGGTTGCAGTGAATAATTGTTTTCCATTTGGAACTACTGGTATTGGTGTTTGAAACACTATTAAACACAGTAATTCTTGAAGAATAGTCATTTTTTATGCCGGTAATCTATCATATACATATTGATTCTCCACAATAGATTACTTCTTTTATGAGGTAGCTTGAGTCTATGTTAAAGTTCATTGGACAATATTTTTGAACTTTGATGGAAGAGCGGAAATCTTGCATAGCTTAAGCTAACATAGTATAAGCCCTATAAAACTTTTTTTGGCTCACTCAAGAGTTTGTACGGTGGGAGTTTATTATTGTGTACACAAGAATCAAATTTAAGACTTTGGCAAAACTTCATGGTCTTTATTAATCGGACTAATTAGTTCCCACAAGATAAACCCTAGACATGCTGATACATAATCTAGACAATATGTTTGAGCATATTCTATTCTTTGTTTTATTACTAATTTGGTAATTTAGGGATTTAAACGTGGATGCTTGAGAAGAGGAAGAAATAAGGATAAAAGCGGTGCTAATGATGGAAATGAAATTGTCTTACTTGATTTATTTCGTATTGGTGGCAACTTTATGAGCTCCAAGATCAAGTTTATTTGGATTTCCATCCCGTCCTACTATTTTTTTGGTATATCCAATCTTTTTGATATTTTGTATAGTGATTTCTCCAAAAAAAAAAAAATTTGTATAGAGATTTTAGTGAATGCAAATTATGAGTTTTCTATTTTTTCAACATAAGCTTTTATAGTCATCTGCATGGATGCTCATAGCTATTTTGTTGTCTTTTATAAACTTTTTTCTCTTGCTTAGGGTTTTACTATACCATGATCTACCAAAAAAAATTTACTTCGAAGCTTTCTTAGATATGTTTTGAAGCATAGAACTTACATAATACTTGAAAACTATGGACTACTCAAATAGCTTAATGAATGTTTTACATCCTACATCAAGTTAGGCATTCTTTGAGGTCAGTTTAATTTAAAAAATTTATAACTTGTTCCATTTCTTTGTCATCAGTGCATTTTGCTAAAATACAAACTTATTAAAATTTAATAGGTATTTATTGGCGATTTAGTAAATTCCATATAATTTTTTTCTTGTATTGTGTTGTTGCAGAAATGTAGATGCGATGATTGTTTGAAGCTTAATGCATTTGAAACACACTTATTCTTCACAATGGAACTTTAAAAATGTAATTTTTGTCAAGCCTCTTTTTGTAATGCTTTTAAGTTTTTCTTTGTTTTTTTAAAACCAAAGACAATAAAATTTTGATCTGTGTGGGAATAAGAAAGCGTCATGTTTAATTGCACCTTTGGACTTAACAAACATTGGAGACATACTTGCAGAGGAGCATGTCCATATTTGTGAGAATAGCAATATGTTCCTTTTATGCCAAACGGTAAAAATGAAGCACTACTATATCAAATGAAATGCATGTCTATAGCCTAATGAATCTTTCACCACCTTACCTTGAGTTAGGAATTTTTTTCTATTTGCCTTTATATTCAAGAAATATTGTATATTGTGTATTTTGTTCTTTTCTTTTCTTTCAATACATCATTTTTATAGAAGTTATAATTATTTTCTGATTATTTCCAAAAAAGTAACTCAACTAAAACAGTTGTCATTAGTCATGTATAGCTATAGGAACTTTGATGCATCTGGTCCTTTGATATGAGAATGAACATGCATATTTTAATCTCATTTTGGATCGAGGTCAGATACGTTGTATTGCATTTATTTGAAAACTTTATTTTTTTAAATTGATTAATGGCTTATATGTGGATTTATTTGGCCATTGTTTTTTCTCAGACTAATTAAATTGAAATCTGAGGTTATTTCTTGATCCATATCAGATTTAATTAATCAATTTTTTATAGTTAGAATTCTAGTCAAAACATATGCCTAATCGTGACAGTCATCTGAATGATTATCATCCCACTAAATATGGATGTTCTCTACTGTTTCTTGTCCTGCAACAATATGGGTATTTGCTTTTATGAAACATGGGGACGTTTAAGCTCTTCCATTTTTGTTTTGATTTGTATTTGTGAACAACTCTTGCAATGTTGCATTCCTTGCTTAAAGTTTTTAAATTGTGTCGTGGTCTTGTCATTTACTTTCCTTCAACATATTGACTTACATATTAATGGCATTTCAGTCATCCTGTGACCGAACTCATGGTACTCCAATGTGCATCACAATTTCAAAGTGAAACCTAGCTCCCACAATTCATGAGAACGTCAGTTATTTTTCTGTTGAAAAAAAAATATCTGATGTAGCTGCAATAGATAAATAGGTTTTAACTATGCATATGGATAGCTTTTGTTGCTGCATGATGGAGATTATACCCTAGGCGAATTCTGAGCGTACTTTAATTATGCATTTAATGCAAGCTCATTTCAAACTTTTTAAAATATAAATATTAACTGTCTATTAACTTAGCTTCTACCCTACATTGTGAGTAACTGTCTACTGACTTATCTTCATCCACTATGTATATTCATATGCACCTCATAAGGGGATTAGGAGAATGATCTTAGTCGAGATAGATAGAGCACAATAACTTGTCTCCAGGACAAAGACTCGCCCCACCAGGGTGAGCATGCAAGGGATAGAACTCCCGTTAAGAGACTGATGCTTAGCATCTCACCTTAGGTCTGACAACTTGCTCATATACTGGTGACTATACATCCATAGCGCAACGTTGGTAGACCAACACACTAGAGTCTAGGATCTATCAGTCAATGGTACGCGCATTCGTCCTTGATGAACTTGCCTCTCGCAGGCAAGTTGTCAAGCTTGTTTATTCAATATTCTCCATGAATGATGATCATATGAAAAAATGCCTCTCCAAATTCTATAAAAGTTTTTGCGGCGTTAAGATTTGCGGGTATTTTTCTCTCTTCCTTGACTTTAAAAATCTTTTTTTTGGAAGAACCTTTGCCTTATTACCCTTGGAATTATTCACTGTAACATCCCTTAAAGGGAAGGAGAGTCATTTGTACTCGGATCTTTTGATATAGTGAAACCTCTCATATTCATTTACCTTTTCTCTATTGTCTCATATGTTCAAACCTTGCTTCTCAGGCTCCTCAGTAGATTCTGCCTCGCCCACAAACATAATCGAATTCAACATTCTTCTAGGTGTAGTGAGCATGGATGAGATTGAGAACTAGAAGCCAGGTGTAGAGTGCAAATCACTTGGAATGAGACAATTCGACAGGAATGGTACACAACCTTTCGTTACACAGCAATACCTAAAAAATATGGAGGATAAAATCACTCATTTAGTGTAGGCGATTGTGAAAAAAGGCGAAGAATGGAGAACTAAAGGCTAGTGAAAATGAAGGCTCCTTAGGATCGGCGACTCGCCGAGCTCGCTTACAGATGAGAGAGCTATTCAGAATGCTAAACATCGATGAAGAGTCCTATTAGGTGAGTGAAGAGGACACTTGAAGGGAGCAAATGAATATGACTAATACTTTCTCCATGAAGATTGTAGAAGCTCTCCCCTGCACAAGTTCAAGATTTTACACTTGGAGTGATATAAGAGTTGCATTGACCTCGCCGACCATATAGCCTACTTCGAGGTGACGACATCTCTACTAGATTTGGATGATGCAATGAGGTGCCGAGTCTTCTTCACCACCTTTAAAGAATCAGCCTTTAGGAGGTTCTTGCGATTACCAATTGGAATCGCAATTTCTGTTGTCGAATTCAAGAAGATGTTCGCAACATAGTTCACTAGTGCTAAAAAACTATTCAAGAGCTCATAGATTTTGCTATAAATGAGACAATAACATAATGAGTACTGTAAGAGGTTTATTACCCATTTTTAGAGTGAGATGTTAGAAATTAAGGACCTTCTGCACTTGCTCAGGGTCTCAAGAAAGGTCCTTTCAGATATGTACTCGGACTACAACAATCCTAAACTTTTACTGAATTATTAGAGTTGGCAAATAGCCATGCTAACGCAAAAGAATACAATGAGGTAGCCTAGCTATCCATGACAATTCGCGGAGGTGACCGCTTGAAGAAGTCGCCCTTAGAGCGACTCTTTAGAGAGATTCTGAGTGAGGAGGTAGGACAGGGTAAGAAAGCATGTCCGAAGAGAAGCATCAGTCCATTGGTGAGAACTCAGACATTAGCTTGTCATTAGCAAGACGAGTACTTACAATTGACAATTGTGTCACCCTTAAAGGTGTCAATGGCTGAGTTGGTGGAGACTATCTAAAACAAAGAATTCTTTAGGCGGCCACCACCTCTGAAGGCAGATGGAGTTTGTGATTGCTCCAAATATTGTGCCTATCATCATGACCACGGGCACGATTTTGAGGAATGTCTCTATTTAAGGAGCTTGGTGAATGAGTTGATCATGGATGGGAAACTAAAGAAGTTCACCAGTCAACAAGGAAAATACGTTACCTAGACAAGTAATGAACTCGCCCAAACTCATATAATTCACATCGTGGGAACTGTGCTTATTATCTTTGGAGGAGATGGGGAATCAACAAGCCGAGTTAGCCTCAAGAGGTTGTGATTTGGAGAATTCAACTTGAAGGCCATGGCGAGGGCAGGAGTACTTCAATAGTCCTTGTGAGATTCTCTAAGGAGGATCGCCTCATGACCAGCAACCCGTGTCATGATACAATCGTTGTCACAACATTGACCATGATTTATCAAAGGATGACCACTTTATGGCTTTTTCGGTGAAAGAAGGGAAATCGAATGAGTTATTACTCTTATGGTAATATTGGGGAAGCGAGAAGCAATTTATAGCTATGACTGACTTTGTCATCGTGGAAACGCTGGTCATGTTCAACGCCATCTTTGGTTGACCACTGTTCAACATGTTTAAAGTAGTGGTTTCAATCTATCATGTAGCTGTCAAGTTTCTAATTGGAGGAGAGGAGATCATTGTCAGGGGAAACTTGACCTAAATTTTTAGATTGTTACTTGTGAGTAGTAGGCCACCCTAATAAGCCAAAGGAAGTGTTGCTACTGGAGGCCACATGAATTGGAGTGGAGATTATTGAAGAAATTGAGTTAGCAATTGTGCACAGAATCTCTAGCGAGTTCTGAGGGTCACTCAGCTTTTAACATCGACCACAAAGAAGCCCTTGTTTAGGCTCTCTAAGAGGACATCGACGTGTTCGTTTGGACTACAACCGAGATGTCGGGCATTGATATCAATGCTGTGTGCCACAAACTCAACATCTAGGAGGACGCTTGGTCTGTTAGACAAAAGATAAGGAAGGCTGTAGCTCTACTAGCCGAGCCGATTAAAGATGAAGTCACCAAGTTATTGGACGCCAACTTCATCAAGAGGTCCAATACTTGGAATGGGTATCAAATATGGTGCTGATGCAAAAGTCTAGTGGGAAATGGAGGATGTGAGTATATTTTACAAACTTGAATTTTGGAATGCTCAATGGACAGGTACCCATTTCTCAGGATAGACACACTCATTGACTCAATGACAGGCAACTCAGTGATTAGTTTCTTTGATGTTTTTCCAAATACCATTAAATATAAATGCACCCAGCCGACTTAAAGAAAACGACATTCATCACGGGAGGACTCTTTTGTTACAAAGTGATGCCCTTCAGATTGAAGAATGTTGGGGGGGACTTACCAGAAGATGGTGGATCGAATTTTTAGGGGACAAAAAGGAAGAAACGTAGAGGAATATGTACATATTGAAGACCTGAAGGAAACATTAGTTACTCTAAATATAATATGCGTCTCAATCCTCTCAAATGCACATTTGGCACAGGATTGGGAAAATTCTTAGGATTCCTGATTATCTTAAAGGGGATAAATGTTAATTTCGATAAAGTGAGGGACGTACTCGACATGCCATCTCCAAGAATAATAAAAGAAGCTTAGCGACTCACTAGGCTATTTGTGAGGTTGAATCGATTTATTTGAAAGATCGGGGAGTGATGTTTGCCATTCTTTAAAGTGCTGAGTGGCGCCAAAAGGTTTGAGTGGACTCCAGAATGTGAGAATATATCTAATTGGTCTGCTGGCGATCGCCAACGGACAAAGAAATCTCATACTCTTCATGATCGATTACTTCTACAAATAGATCGAGGTAAAGTCCACTTAATTAATCACCCAGATAATTCAAAATTTTATTTGGACCGATATTATCTGCAGGTATACTACCGATATCAATCATAACAGACAATGGATTGCAATTTGTCGACTAGCAATTCATGGAGTTCTGTGTGTCATAAGGAATCTAGCTAAAATATACTTCAATACACTACCCATGAGTAATGATCATGTTGAAATGGGGAATAAGAAATCCTAAATCTATTGAAGATAAAAGTGCAAGGTGCCAAAGCAAAGTAGGTAGATGTCATATTTGCCATTCTTTGGGCTCTTAGGAGGACATATGCCCTTCGCGCTTTCTCATGGGATGGAGTCAATGTTACTAGTCGAGTATGAACTTCCTAGCTAAATGGTCTTGACAACTGTCAAGTTGGGTGAAGAAACTGCAAGTGGGAGAAGTCAAATGCTGAATTCATGAGAATCACTCTTGACTTATTGAGACAAGAAGAGATGAAGAGGCGAATAATCAAATACTACAATCGCCACGATAAAAAAAGGTGCTTCAAAGCTGGGGACATTGGTACTAAAGAAGGTATACGCACCGGCTGGTCAGAACATATTGGGCAAACTCGCCCACATATGGGACGACTCTTATATAGTCAAGAGGCAAATCGCTTTGGAGTATATCAACTATAAACTCACTCTGGATAAGATGTGCTGTGCACATAATATTCGAAAGATCTAAAGAAGTTCTACCCATGAAATGAGTTATGCCTCTGTATGCTACTTTCCACTTATTTGATATTTATGAAACGATAGAAGTTTTCTTCATATATCAAAGAAGGTGCTCAATCAACTTGATACATAACTAAAAATGGCACCGAAGGCATTGAACGAGTACTAATGGCGCGATTTAACACTCGGAGTGCTGCATATCAACTCAAGCTACTCGGCGTGTTATTTTTGGCCCATGTGGAAAGAAAGACACTACTTTTTGCTTATTTAATATTTATGAAACGATAAAAATTTTCTTCATATAGCAAAGAAGGTGCTCAATCAACTTGCTACACATCTAAAAATGGCACTGAAGGCGTTGGGCAAGTATTGACGATGCACATTAACACTCGGAGAGCTGCATATCGACTCAAGCTACTTGACATGTCTTTTTTGGCCCATGTGGAAAGAATGAAACTTGGTGTGCAACTCTTGGACCAAATGAGCGAAAGTCAACTTAGTAGCATGAAAATACACCATACTCACTTAGCACTTGGGAAATTGTGCATCGACTCAGGTTACTTGGTGTGCCATTCTTGGCCCAAGTAGAAAAATAAGAAACTTGGTGTGCCATTTTTGGCCTGAGCGAGTGAAAGTCGATAAGAAGAATATACGAGAAAGTAACAGATCATACTCGCTTAAAGTGTTCCTTGAATTACCAAGGGAAGAATGAGTAAGACCAACACATTGTGTGGTTGATGATTCAAATGTTAGACCAATACCTCGTGAGGTCGGCAATTGCAAAAGATCAACACTTCGTGTGATTGGCAACTCAAGTATATGATCGACACCCCGTGAGGTCGACAACTGCAAAAGACCACCACATCGTGTGGTTGACGACTCAAGTGTAAGACTGACACCCTGTGAGGTCGATAATTGCAAAAAATCCGTGGTTGGCAACTTCATATCCCCCTGAATAAGACATGAAATGATTACTCAAAATAATTAAGTACATCGAGTATGATCAAAAACTTTCTGCCGAGCAAACTACTCACATAAAATTTATCATTTGTGACTCAATGAAATATACTCTGAACTTACTCCATGAGGTATATTTGATTCATATATGGCGAGTGTGAGTACCTAACGAATAAATATGAGTAGGTACTTGCTCATGTTCTAATAAGCTTTTCGAGCTATATTCGATAAATATTCACCACTCCAAGCGAGTGCATTTGTAAAATAAGCATGTTCGATAAAAAGAAAGAAGTGCAAAAAAGGACTTTCATTTCTCCAAATTTTCAAATACAAAAAAAAAAACAAATATGCTAGTATACAAAAATTATCATGTACATTTTTCCTTGGACTTGCAGAAAAAAAAAAGGAGAAAGGAATATGAGAAAAAGAAAGAAGGAAGCTAGCTGGTGCTCCCTTTATCGTCACCCTCATTGGAGTCAAGTATCAAAGTTTTGGAATTTGGCATCCAACTGACTATGCGTCACCAACTTGGCGATGATGTAGTCGACACCTTCTTTAAAGTTCTCCTACAATAAACATTTTTACTTGTTAGAATCAAGGAAGCCGAATCTCTCAGTCTCTTTCTACTGGAACTCCTCTGTGTTGTGAGATAGCTTTACCTCTTGTTCTTCGCCTTGTTAAGGCAAGTTCACTCTAGAACAACTCACTCTTTCTCTTCCTCCTAGAGCTTCGCCTCCTCCCAAAGTTAAGCAAACTTGCCTTTAGAAACTTCGAGCTTGCCCTTTACAATGGCAAACTTATGACAACTCTTTTCTCTTGAGCAAGAACTTCTTGTAGACCTCCCAAGTCAACTGCCACGCGATGGACTAGACAATCATCACAAAATAGGGCAGCTGCACGTTGGGAAGGTCCTAAAGATTTGAGTCCAGCTCCTTAGAGAAGATTCATTGCTCAAATGCCTCACTTGTTGGCTTGGCTAGGTTGGGAGTGAAGTTGCTCACAACGTACTCCTCTGGCTCTTTTTCGGTCTCGCTCTTCATACTTAGTTCCTTTGCCTCGTCAATGCGAGTTCATTCTAGAACAACGCGCTTTTTCTCTTCTAGCGCTTCGCCTCCTCTTGGAGTTAAGCGACCTTGCCCTTAGAGACTTCGAGCTCGCCCTTTACAATAGAGAACTTGATCCTCTCTGCTAACAACTCTTTTCTCTTTATTAAGAACTTCCCGTAGACCTTTAAAGTCGACTGTTACGTAATGGCCTGGGCAGTCATCACAAAATAGGGGCAACTGTGTGTTGGGAAGGTCCACAAGAATCAAGTCTAACTCCTCAGAGAAGATTCATTGCCCTGCTTAAATGCCTCACTCGTTGGCCTGGCTAGGTCCGGAGTGAAGTTGCTCACAATGTACTCTTCTAGCTCCTTGATGGTCTCACTCTTCGTGCTTGGGCGATTGCCAGGAGTAGAGCTCACGGTCCTTTTCTTGGACTTCTTCGGAGGAGAATTTGGTCTTGTTTCATCAGCCGAGTTGTCAGGGGCTGCCTTAGTAGAAGCCAACTTGCCGCTAAACCCCTCACACTCGTTAAGGAAGTTGATGATCCCAGGATCAAGGAAGAAGGGTGCCGAGTCATTGTCCTCTACAAACAGGCAAGTAACAAAATTAGCAGACACTACTCAATTTCAATTATGGATATGATGTGAAGTACTTACTGAAGAGGAACTCATTGTCTTCGCTGAAATAGAGATAGTGGCGGATGTTCAAAATCCTACCCTTCACTCTCTCTAGTATCTTCTTCAACTGGGGACTCGCCTCCGGGGATGTCACTTTGTCCGCATGGAAGGGAATGGGAATAGTCGACACTGACTGTTCGACCGAGCTTTTCATAAAACATAGCTTCGATCACCACTTCTTGATCATATTCAGTCGGCTGTGATTTTTTAGTAGAATCTCCGAAAATTGGACAGTGCCATTTGGATGGCCCTTGGTGGTGAAGACATGAAGGAAGAGGGGCATACTCCACGCCAACCCCTCCTCTCAGGAGGATGATAAAGCTAGTGATGCTTGCTCGCCGCCGAATTTGGCAAAACTTGGGCAGACACCACCTTATAAAATTAAAGATATCCACCCACTTATGGAGAAGAGGGAAGCAAAAACTAATTTAAAGTAGTCCAAGGGGATACACAACTCATCCGATTTGGCGGTGTTAGGATGAATGTCCTCACTGGACACTCGCACTTAAATTTTTTTGTCATGGCAGCAGCCGTAAAAGACGAACGAGGAGATCAATGGCAGAAGTTCGGGCATTTCCTTGGCTTCAGTATGCACGAACCTAACAACTGCTTTCTTCAAAACTGCCTACGATGTCTAGATAACACTCGTGAAGAACCGAAAGGTGGGTGAGAAAGCAGTAAGTAGCTCGTGCGATGAGAGATCACTTGCTCAGAGCAAAATATAAGAAGTAAAAAAAGTTCAACCAACCACAGTGAAAGATAATTTATAGATGCGATAATCATAACTCGATAATGCGGACTCGCATCAGTCATTAAATGAAGATATCATTATAAAATTTGTAGAAATCTTAAGCGGTGCAAGTCACAATAAAAATAATAAAAGTGTCCACCTTCTTCTCAAAGGTTCGCAAAGAACTTGACGTAAGAGAGGCGGGTAATGGATATGGTTGTCTTTTCACGAAGTTTACTTAATTATTATCATAATTAATATTACAAATGCACTCGCTAATCCCCACTTGCATCTTCTTTTAAATTATTTTTTAATAGGATCCGAGTCCATTTCTCGGCGAGTGTCTATTTATTATATGAATAATTGAACATAAAAGTTGGTGAATGCGATAAAAAAGAAGACTCGCTAGATGCGACACAACGTCGAAGCGAGGACAACTTGGCTTCCACGGTTACCAACCTCCATTGGGACTTCGCCTACACTGCTTGCCTCTGCTGTTCCTTAGCCTCCAACCTCATTTGCAGCTCAGCTTACTCCTACCTCACAAGCTTGCACCTTCTTCTAGAGAGGTTATTCTCTTCTGCAAGGCGACGACCTCAATGGAGTAGAAGAGCAATTGTGTCTCCTTTTCGACATCCCCTCCTTCAGGGTGGGGGACTTTTTCTTCTTAGACTAGCACCTGTCGTGACAAGTTGACAAAGGAAAGCTCATTAGTATTTCCTGAATATCCGCTGAGGTGAAGCTAACTATCGTAGCGGTTGACAAAGCAAGAGTTGTAGTGTCTGCTTTTAGAGTAAGGAGGTCCACCCTTAGAGGAAGATTCAAATCCACCAAGGGACACTCAGAAGAGTTGGAGTTTCCCCTACACGTCGAGAAACAAATTCGTTAAGCAAGGACAAAAGTATTTCTATGAGACGATTTGCTAAGGGCATAATTCTTAGGAAAAGAAGCCATTGTTGTAACAAACGAATTTCCTCGTCACTCGGATAATGTCCTAGCAACTTACTCATGGCCAGAGGAACTATTTTCTTGGGTCTACCAGGGGAATCCAAAGAGACGATTCCGGGAGCCGACATGTGTCCTTTGTGATCCTCTGCTGATGCCTGTACATTCATCACGCTCAGTTGCGACAACAAGAAAGAAAGTCAGGAAATGAGTGAAATATAATAGAATTACCAAGTAGTGATGAGTCCTACCTCAGCTGTTTTTTTTTTTATAGAAGTGATTTTTGCTAACTTGCTTATCATGACTTTCCTTCATTGAATGAGAGGGCATCATCCTCCTCCCGGGTACCAAGCTCTCCGCCTGGGGCAAGGCAGAAGATGACTCTACCATGTTCAAAGGAGGAGGAATGTTCGCTTCCACTCGTGAATCTTCATCACCCCCTTGGCTGGAGTAGCAACATCGACTTGGGCATGAGCTATCGAAGTACTCGTCTCGGTTGGCGAGATGACTACCAGTTCCATAGGTCTCTTGGCCTTCTTCATCCTCTGAAGACCCGCCCAGATCTCAATCGGATCAACATAGCCTCAGGGCCTCTTGAAATTCATCACGAAGCAAACACCTTTCTAATTACAAAAATTGACTCAACGAAAGGAAGAACAATATCAACTCATCGACAAAGAGGGGTGAGGAATCCCAACCTCAGGCTGAAGCCCTTTTTATAGTCCGGGAGCGAAGAAATGCCAAAGAAAGAGACAAAGTTAGAAGATGTTGTAACATTAATGATAAGAAATTCATTAATTATTTATGACCAAATATCTTTTCATTTTCTTATCCATTTTGCGAGTTACCTCCATAATCAGGGAGCTAAATGTATATTTATATGCACCTCATAAGCATGGTGATCAAGAGAACGATCCAAGTCGTGATAGCTAGAGTACAATGACTTGCCCCAAGGGCAAAAACTCGCCTTGCGTAGGGCAAGCATGCAAGGGATATAACTCCTGCTAAGTGATTGATGCTCGACAGCTCACCTCGGGTTAAAATTATCGTATATGAGCTATATGTCTAGAGAAATTGATGACCAGCTCAGTATGGGCTCCATTATCTAAGGGAACTTGCCTCTCATAGGTGAGTTTTTTATCTTACCCCCCCCCTCTTTCCCTTAAAAGTTGGGGGGGGGGGGTTACATAAGGTTAGCATTCATTGAGAATGCTAAATAGACAAGATAAAAAACTCACCTATGAGGCAAAAGATAATGAGCCCACTGATTAATCAATCTCTGCTATTATATATCTCATGAGTGTGGAATCAATCACTCTTGAGTTATATCCCTGCATGCAGCTATACTAAGGCTTTATCATTCTACAAGCTTAAGCACAATAACCTTTTTTCTCTTCTTCTTCGATTTGAAACTTTTTTTTTTGGAGAATCTTTGCTTTATTCAACATGAATCATTCACTGTAATACCCCATCGAGGGAATAAGAGTCATTTGTACTTAGATCTCTTCTTGATATAGCGAAACCTCTCATACTCCTTTATGTTTTCTCTCATTCGTCCAAACTCTATTTTTCAGATGCGTAAGTAGGTTCTATCTCGGCCATGGATAGAATCGGATTCAACACCCTAAGTTTAGAGTGTTAAACAAGGGAGTGTAAAAGTTGTCGTCACCAATCACCATTTTCATCACATGCACATTCACAAAGATGTTAACGACTCCAAACTTTTTAAGTACAATTGGATCCTAAGAGGCAGGAGTCACTAACTTAAATCTTCCACATGGTGTAATTGGTTCAATTTTTCAAATCATTCCATCTGTGTGCTTGTCGCAACAATTTACTTCATAATCTTCAAGCACTTTTGGAGTTGGAATTTATTCGACATCTTCTTAGATCAGGCCTACTTTGAAGGATGGAAAATTTTGTAGAATTTGGTTTGCAAATTCATTTCGTCATATGTTTCTTATGTTGTTTTTCCAATTTTGGATAATGGGTGTTGATGTAGACATTATGTACATCCATGGATCATTAGTTAACAAAACTTTTGATTCATTCTCAACTTCAAAAGAACACCTCCCTTAACATTCAGACTAATCTTACACATGGATTTTATTTTTGTGTTAAAGGAGTTCTTGATTTTACCTAGATTGTTTTTGTATTTCCCTACCTTACAGATGCTAAGCAAAAGCCAAAGTTATCTCAAACTAGGATAAAAAAGTTTGAACATTGATGATAGGTTGATGCCAAAACTCATCAAATGAATTTAAATTTTATTTTTGATATTATTTGGGTCTTTCTGAATAGTGACAGGTTGTATCCTAAGCCAATTGTGCAGAGTAGTTATTACTAACTATTTGTAAATGATGTGCTACAACATCATTTACAGTGATAAATTATCAAGGATTTATTATGATGCTACCTGTAAAAGATATGCCACCATTTAACCTAATTGCAATGAAAAGTGTGCAAGGGTTTTTAGGTTTAAAATAAAATTTATATTTGCTACATGAAATTTGGTAATTTTTATGGGAATACGATGAAGTTAGTGCATACAATGACTAGAAAAATAATTGATATCTCTTATGTCCGTGAAAATTGAGGAACTTTATAAGTTATTATTGCTGGGACTATTAATAATAGGATTGTATTAGGGATTCGAGTAGATGAAGAATCAAAAGTTAGAATTATTGAGGTGAATAAGGTTAGTATAGGGTGATCACCGTCAAGTTAATTATAAGTGAAACTATGATATATGTGATTAGTATTTATTTCTTTAACTTCTATGAGAAGATAGTGGAAAAATCAATTTTGAGAAGAGATGGATAAAGCATTTTTTTTAAGTTTTATGTAAAATAGTGAGAAAGTCAATTTTGGGAAGAGATGGACAGACTATTGCATTGTACATTGAGGAAGAGTGGATAATTATTGAGATATAAAGTTTAGTAGGATGTTGCAGATGTGGAATAGGAGATAGAAATATAAAGGTTATAAGCTATACTTAATTTCACAGAAATATTTGACCTTACAATAATGAATACATTTTAAGAAATAAAAATTTTTCTTAGTTACTTGAAAACTGGAGTGACCAAATCATTAATAGCATTCTTTTTTTGTGAACAACAACAACAACAACAAGCCTTTATCCAACTAAGCGGGGTTTTTTTGTGAACAAAGTAAAAAATATTTCAAAAAATGTAAGCTTATCTCAAGAGAAAGTATAAACATACACCACATCATTGATGGACTTTTGACCCTTCATTACATTCATTTTTTTCATCCTTAATGTTTACTATATCTACAATTTTTGTATTACTTACTTTCAGGTACTTATCCTTGTTTCTAATGCTCTTGATGGTCATGCCACATTATTTAATTTAAATTTTCATAGTGAAAAACTAATTTATGTTTTGCATTGGGGTGTTAACATCCTCTTCAATCAAGGTAAGACACTGCACTCACATTTTGGCTCTTTAAGGTAAGGCACTCACCCAACAGACCTTAGTACTGTTGCACACTTGAAAGGCGTGTGTGAGACGTTATGGATTCACTTTGCCTAGTTCAAGTGTTTAGGTGAGCACCCAACTTGTCATTAACATCATTGTCTACTCCCTCTCTAGCTGACACAACTTGCTGTCGGATCGAAGTCTGGATTTTTTTTAATTGAAAGATTTCTAGTTGATCCAAAATTTCCTAGGGTTGTGGTGCTGCAATTGTTGGAAATAATCATGGTGACATTCGAAGAAGGTTTTTTGACAAATCCTAAATGTGTAACTTGTTTATACATTTCAGATTTTGCAAAATAAGAATGATAATTTTATGCAATTTTGGTAACTTGTCTATTTATAAATTTTTTTTCTATTTTGGATTGGTGCTATATATCATCATCATATCTATTATCATAATTGATTATCCTTATCATCATCTTAGTGTGAATATTCAAAGATGTAATCACCATCAAAATATGGGGAGAATTAGGCATTAGACATCATTTGAAATTGGCTAACAATAATGCCATTCAAAAGAATTAGCATAATTACCTTTATTATCTCTATCAAGAGTGAGAGCATTCAAAGAAGATATCAACCATAATGAGGATAATATTATAAAGTCCAATCTCTTTCCAAACATGCTTGGCTGAATTTAAACACTTGATTATTAAAAATTTCATCTATTTTTCTATCCTCTTTTTCCTTTAAGGCTATAAAGGTTGGAATATTTCATTCAATCAAGCAATCAAGTATTCAAGCAAGCATCTAATTCAAGCATGAAAAAAGTAGCTATGGATTCATGAGGTGGTCGACCCTCTCTCCCTTGAAGGAATCCATAAATTATTTTATTTTCATCCTTTTTTTCTTGACAGTTATAAATATGGTGAGTTGTAATATGAATTAGGCTTGGTGGAATTATGTAATGAGTATTGCTTAAGAGTAATGTGAGAGATTGAGTTTGTATGGATTTTTTGATGATGCCCATGACATATTAGTATCTTCTACTATTTTTATGAATAATATCTATCCATTCTTCTATTCATATCTTTATGTTGTCATTGATTACCAACCTCTATCTCCATCTAGTGGAGCCTCTTACATCAAAGAAATTCATATTAATAGTCAAGATGGAGTAACACCTCACAAAATATATAATGTCTTCATGCTAAGGAAGCATGTCTAACAAATAAAATATATAAATAGATTTTTTTTAGGCTTGTAAAATATGATATTCAACTTGATATGTTGTGGGGATGGATCTCTTCAAACTCTTGTGGATCACCATAAAATATCTCCTTGCCCTATTTTTCTATTCACTAAAGTTTAGGGATCTTTTTTTGGAAAATTATAAATTAAGTTATTTTGGGAATGGATTCAGAGCTTTTCAGTGCATTCTTTAAGCTAGACTTGTAAGGTGAATAGATGGAGGTAGACAAAACTCTGCTCACTCAATGCAATCAATGGATTGGGTTAAGGTGAAGAGAAGGGGAGCAAAATTAGACCCGGGTCCCTGAGGTTTGAGTGTGTGCTTTTGCAAGTTTTTACAACTTCATTATAGCTGATGCTATGTATTTCAGGGAGATTAGTTTATATGATTCAAAATCAAGGTCAAGTTTTGTTGTAGCAAATTGTAGTACTCAATGGTATTGACTTGAGTAAAGCTTTAGGTAACTAGAAGAACATAAATATAAGGGTTTAAAAATTTAACTTTTTTGAAACCTATGTAAAATGTTTCTATGCCCTAAGGGTAGGGATTTGACAAAAAGCTTTAGGTAACTATAAGAGCATATTTAGTAAAATTTAAACTTGTGTAAAATGCTTTCATAATGTCAATGTGTTAGGTGTAGTTTGCTTTTAGTATGAGCTATTTTCTTGTAACTAAAATACTAATATTTTGAATTAAATAGGAACCACGGTGATTATTTGCCATTAAGTAGTCAAGAAATAATGATTTTAGCCTAGCTAATGAAGTTGTGAGTGCATTCAAGAAATCAAGATTCCAAAAAGTGTACCTTACATTATATCCATTGGATATTCCATTATAGGCGAATAATGGTTGTTTTATTTTTAGTGGGATTTTTTCCAAGATAGTGGCTTGGCTTTGTTAATGTTATTTTTTATTACAATGAAGCATCTTATGATTGAGATTAAGGTTCATGAAGTTGAACAAATATCAATATAGTAGAAGATGAAAAAGGAGAAAGATTATCGTGATTTCTTTGAGAAGAAAGCATTCTTTTGTATGCTTTAATGAAATCTTTTTCAATTTGTACAAAGAAGGTTCTCTCTTTCATTTGAGTTTGAGAACCAAAAAGAAAATGCAGCTTTCTAAAAAGTAGTGGTGGAGATGTTGTAGAAGAAGCTGCTGTCTAAAAAGTTACGATATATATTACAATTTTTTTGTGTAGCATTCTAGTAGATCAGTTTGAAAAATCAGCTTTCCCATCACAGATTCTCCAAAACATTGCCAGAACGCAGTTCCCAAATGGCACTGTAGTGTGTTTTCACATCACCACCGTTGCCTTAAGCGCACAATTATGCTTCTTGAGTAAATTAAACGGTTCATATCAATCGAGAGATTTTTCAATTGTTTGGATTTTTGGGCATCATTATTTGCATCGTTTGAGGAGTTTTTATCTAGTTGAGTGATCATATAGTTTTGATTCATCAATAGAAGTGGTAGGTTTAGATCAATATGTTTTACCTTTGAAGGGTCTTAGGTCGATAGTTGGTTTGGACCGATAGTTTGTTTGAGCTTGAGCTATCTTTTTGATGTTTTGTTGTCAGGTTTCATTGTTGATGTGTTGTCTTCAAGTGTTGTGATTATTTGAGACTTGCATAAATTTTCTTTGTTTCCCATAACCTAATCTAAATTTGTAAAGTGATATTTTGGAAATTGATTTACCAATTATCAAAGAGCTCTTCTCAATTTTTTTCTAACTTTAAACTTCTTTTGTGATGTATTTCCATAAGCTTAAAGTCTGTTATGATTTTTATTGAGGGAAGTTAATTGAAGAAGAGCCTCATTGCTTACCATCATTACTGTGATACAAGCTTATGTGTAGGACTTTGTGGCCACTATTTTTGAGCTTCATCCTTGTGAGGACACACTTTATGTGGATGAAGTTGCCACTTTGATGGAATTTATTGGAGGGCTAGACTTAACTTCATCCCTTTTCACTTCTCGTTGAAGGAATATTTTTACTATTGGAGATATAGGTTGAGGAATGCTCTTAAAACAAGATTGTAGATTCTTCTCTACACTTGGTCAACTCATTGGCATGGCATATGTGAGGAGTTTTGGATATTCAATGATGTGATAAGATTTGTGAGGATATAAATTTTTAAGTTCATTTTCTTGATGACAAGGGCATACAAATCTTTGGGTGCCTCCTCTAGTACAAAGAACTGTCATCCTTGAAGCAAAGATAGTACTTGATTTTAGTACCCAACTAAACAATATAGTGAAGAGGTGTGATTCTCACTGAGGAGTTTCATTTATAAACTTGATTCATTGAAAGAAGGGGTTGAAAAGATTAAGGACTTAATGATGTTTTGAGAGTGCATCTTGAGTAGTTAGAGTATTAAAATGCTTGTGGAAATGGATTGAAAATTGTAAGATTTTAGTATTGACTTAAACACCACTCATAAGAAGGTTATTTTTAGCCATATGTGATCTTTGATGCTGATTAGTGTGGAGTAGAGTTATCTATCATCACTCGACTTGTGGTGACCCCAATGATTGATTGGTGATTTATTCGAGGCATGAACTATGGCATGATTTTTGCTATCTGCTATGATTATTTTGATATGGACATCTTCAAAGATCTAATGATATTAGTAGTTTGTTTGATTTAGACCGACGAGAAAAGAGTGATAGTTTAATGTTGATGGTTTGTTTGCATATGCTCATCCTTAAAGCTTGCTTATGTGGCCATTCCATACCTAGAATTTTAGTGATCTTGAGGGTTGTGGATGCTTGAGTGCGGCAATTCCATGATTTTCTAACTAGATAGGTTTGTGTCATGCTTTTCCCTTTTGCCTTTTTTGGCATTTCATGGTGGGAAGTGTGCTTATTTTAGTTTTAGTAAAATTGTTGAATGTTATTAGGGCAACAATCTAATTTTATTTTGATTTTGAATTCTGTGTTTCGAACTGCTTTAATGGTTACTCTTTGACATATATTGGGTCATTTGTAGAGCTCCCTAATAAATTCTTGAAATTCATATGAGTGCTGAAACTCTTTTCTGATTCAAGGAGGGTTCTTAGAAGTTATCACTTTGTTCATTGATCTTTGATGGCGACGTTTCTTTGTTATCTTCTCACGTTTTTATTTTGGGACATGTACTATTTGGTTCTTTGATCAATAGGGAATCTTAAAGGTTTTTTTTCTTCTGTATTTCTGTTATCAGAGGCTGATCTCTTTGGTTTTACAAGTTATCAAAGAAGGTTAGCAACTTCAGGTTCATACCACAAATAACTGTCCAAGTTCATTTTTGCAGGAAATTTGTTTCTTTACCTACCACTTCAAGGGTGACTTGGTCCTCATTTTTCCTAATATTTTCAATCGTTTTCTATTTGCACTTGTGCAAATTTAAATTTGTGTGCCTTTGTTCTTTTCATAACCTATTTATTTAATATGAATAAAATCCTTTGGTTGTTGAACTTGTGTTAAGAAAGATAGAGGTAGACCTAAAAAGACAGGGTTAAGATGTATAAAAAATGACCTTACTATACTTGAATTAAATAAGAATTTGACACATAATAGGACACAATGGAGACGAAGGATTCATGTAGCCGACCTCACTTAGTGGGATAAAGGCTTGCTGTTGTTGTTGGTTGTTGAACTTGTTCTTAATTTTTTTAGACCTAGATAGTTTTTTTTTTTCTTCTATTGAATTGATAGTGAATTTGTGGTGTTACTGCCTTCTCATATTGTGGTCCATGACAAATAGGTGAAAAATGTCTTCTATTTTTGTTGCTTCAAAAAATCGGTTCATTTTGACTTCACTAGGTCATGATCCAAATTATTCTCCAAAGAACTTTGGCCCTAATGATGATATTTCAACAAAGTTGAACCATTGGATGATCTTTCTTAATGTGCTCAAGTTTGTGGGCATGTGAGTTGGTGTATAATGCTATGTAAATATATGTTTAGGTTTGGCTTAAGTTGGTATATTTCTTAGATATTTTTTAGGTTAAATGTGATCTCTTTCTCCTATTATGTTGAGAAAAAATACCCTCTCTCTATTATTAAGTTATTAATTTTAAGAAGGTTGTCTTGGATCCCATTCCCCTCGTCTACCCATGCTCCTGCAAAATGGTGGTTTAGTTTGTCCCACTTCTAATGGGTCTATTGATTTTTCAATCCCAAGGAAGTCTAAAGGTTGGATGGGGACTAGATAGGCTATGGTTTCTCTTAACTTATTAGAACTTCCATGTGGCTTATATGGGTTTGTCATTCAAGCCTGATCTAGATTCCACAATTTGATGAGACACTAATTGATTTGAGGCAACTTTCAAAAGGCTTCATGTATTTTACTTTTACAAATCCTATTTTGAAGAGTTGGCAATGGGGTTTGGTATGACCATTCACTCTTGTGTTGATTGTGAAAGAATGTTAAAGGTAGGCGGGTCAATTGGAGATGCAAGCTTTAGATTTTAGCTATGAGGCTAGTCTTTTGATCATGGTCTTGAAAATTGAATCGGACTGGCTGGTTTGACTGGTTTAATCATGAACTTGTCTTCTGGTTAGTTCGGTTCAATCCCAAAATTGCTTTTGTATAGAATTGAGGTCAAATCGGTGAACCAGATCGATTTTCGAAGAACCAACCAGTTATAAAATTAATCAAAATTTAGCTTTCTTTAATTGGGTGATTAAAAATAAGAGATTTAAATTAAAAATAGATAAATTAATTAAAATAATATGTTCTAAAATTTTAATTTAGAATTATATTCAAATTATTTAAGAATGAAAAGTCCTAAATTAGAATATTATATTTTGAATTGATACAAATATCATTATTGCATTATTTAATTTGTGTTAAATTATTTTTTATATTTATTACGTCAGTCGGTTCAACCGTGGTTAAATCATTGAACCTTAAATCTCTTCTTCAATATTCGATTTGATTTTCACAACATTTCTTTTGATAATTGTGAGGCTTAATGAACTTTTGGTTGAGCTTTGTTTTGTTATTAAGAATGAGAAAATTCTTTGAAAGGAATTGAAGAATGCTAGGGATAAAGTAGGTGTTGCTAAGGCATTATGAATGGAGTTAATTTCAAAGTCTTTTTAAAAGGTTGAATATAGGAACCTTAACTTTTGTGCAATCTTGAGGATGAGCTACTTTATCTCTATTTAGATAGTCTTGAATTTGTTAAGGAGCTCCTTAACTATGAGAGCAAAGGATTTAAAATTTTGAAGTTTAGGATTGAGTAGAATGACTTTTTTGCTCCAATCATTGTGGTTTTGATGCATTGTTGTACTTATTAATTAGGGGGTATTCCCCCTTGAGTTTTTTTATATTTATTTTTTTTTAATTTTGTATCTTACACTGCTTAAAGTAATCTAGTCACTAGATTATATTTCTTTTTAACACAGTTGGTCTTTGGTTAATCAGCGTGGCTAGACAATTGTTTCCTCTAATCTAATTGGCTTGGTTTCAATGAACCAAGTGAGCTTGTTTGGTTTCGTGGAACTTCTTGGTCACTTTTATAAGAGTAGTTATACCAAAACCTTTGTAATTTATTTTGAGCTTTACTAACTCAACTTTGTTAAGTTATTTGAAAACTTTTGAGATTGATTTTGATTTGATGACTTTATTGTATTCTTGTGGATTGAAACCTCTCATTGTTGTGTCTTTTGATTAACTAACCCAACCTTGTGCAAATGTATTGGAACCATTCAAAATCTATTTCTTGCTTAACACTTTGTATTGTATAAATGAGTTGGAATCTTTAGAGATAGTGTACTTTTATTGTAAAAGAGACTTGCTTACTTTGATTATTTCTAGCAAGGATTGAAAACTATTATTATATAACTTGTTTGAAACTTCTTGAGATAAATTTTGAGCTTGACTAAAACACTGGCATTTTATTAGTGGGATGGGACCTCTCAATCTAGCATTTTTTGTGCTTGTCGCATTGTCAAATACAAAAGGATCAAAACCTCTAAAGATGGGGTTTTCTTGTGTTTAAGCTGCCTAGTTGGATCTTTGACCATTCATAGGTATCTTCAAAATCAAGCCTTATAAATGGGTTTGAACCTCTAGAAATTGGGTTTGAGCTTGACTATTATAACCTTGTACTAGTGGGTTGAAACTTATTGAGATTGAGTCTTGCTTGGCTCCTTGTCTTGGACAAATAGTTTTGAGCCTCTTTAGATACTTTTTGGTTTTGATGACTATTACATTCTTGGCACATAGGTTTTTCCTTGGCTCACTCAAGCGTGTACAAGTGGGTCATAACCTTTTGAGATTATGTTCTTACTTGACATCCTTTTTTATACAATGGTTTTAGTTTGATGTACTTGACATCCTATAGGGTGCTTTCAATGCCACAATTACATAAACTTTTTATTGGCATCCCTTCTCTCCTTGTCCTTTTTTGTGAGGTTAGAAGTTAAATTACTTGTCCTCTAGAGTGTAGTATCTTGAACATTTATAATAGCGATGCAAGTCAAGATAGGGTTTATACCCGGGTATTCTCTTTGTGTTATGAAGGCTAGAAGTTGACTTGTTACTGGAACCTTAATAAAAAAAAGGAGAAACGAGAACCTCATGGATCTAAGGTCCAATTATGCAGGGAGGGACAAGAGATATTTATTTTAAAGTTCTTTCTTTTAATAAAGATTTCACTATTTTTATTTTTTATTTTTATATCAATTTCTAGGGATGCTTTTTTGAATGAGTTGTGGTTGAGGTTCTTCCTTTACCTCATCAAACTTTGTTGCTTTTGTATAAGTTTTTGATCTAAATGTACTCTTGGTTGACTTAAAAAACATTGAATTTATTTAGTTGGACACTTGATCTTGAGCATTTTTATATAAATGAGTGATGATTTATATTGGCTTGAAATGGGTTGATGATTTTGAGGCTTATATTAGGAATTGCTTTGATCAAAATGTACTCTTAGATGATTTAAAAGGGCATTGAATTTTATTTAGTTGAAATTAGATCTTGAGCATTTTCAAATAATGTGACATTTTTCAAATTGAATATTTGTATTTTGGTCTAAAATAATTTGATTATTGTCAAATAATCACATTGTTATAATGGAACTTTTCAATCCTAGATGATTAGCTTGAGCATGGATGCATGATTAGATGCACGTGTTTTAGGTGATATGAAATTAACCTTAGAATAGCTAAATAATTTGACTATTTTTACGTACGTTGAAAGAAGTATAAGTATGAGGGAAACAAGTTCTATGGATTGATTTAAAAAAAAAAATGTTCTTATTATTTTACTTAGGGTCTGCAGTTATTTAAATGGTCTCTTAGGCTACGTTTGAGGCATCTTTTTGTCTACGGTGCAGTCATACAACAATGCAGATGATGTTTAAGAAATTATATTTTGGTTGTATTTTGAAGAAACTGTGGTGGGAAAGCTGCATTTTTCAACTTGACTTGATAGAGTGTAGTGGCTGTCAGAAATTGCAGTCTGACTTTTAAAATTTAAAACAATTCGTAATACTCATTGTAACTTCTTTAGATAGTAGCTTCTTCTGTAGCTGTTCCGTCTATATATTTTCATACTGATATAGTTGTCCCAAACAGACCCTTAGATGATTTGAAGGACATAAAATTTCTTTTAAGAAAATGGATCTTAATCCTGAGCATTTTCATATATTTGAGAGTAAAAATTGCTTTCCACCTCTAAATTAACTTGAATACGAGTAAATTGAACTCAGAATGGCTAAATTGTTAAAAAGTACAAAACAATATGCCTAGAAAACTGAAGATAACCTTTCAGTAATTAGCTTAAAAATGCATGCTTTATGACAAGCATTACATTTGGATGGGTTGACCCTCGCCAAGTTCCAGATGCTTAGTTGAAATGTGCACTTGTTTTTCAAGCCTAATGTCAGCGACTAGATTCTGTACATGTTATGGGATTAGAAGCAGTATGGTCTAGTTGAAAAATGAAAGCCGTGTTACTTTTTCATTTATAATGCTATTATTTTGGGCCGTAATAAAAATTAGAGTAGCTTGTGTTGGTTGTGGGGAGGGTGGTGGGACACTTTTTAGTCTTAAATGAGCATGGCCTAAACTTGGTGACGTGCCTGCAGATTTGTTATCATCATATTCAGAGAAACTGTTCACCTTTGTGCCATATCTAGCCCATTGAAACCATCAAAATAAATGAGCATATAGGGCATTTGTTGACTTTGAGATTGTCTCTAAGGTTTGAGGCATTTGGGAGAAAGCCCTCTATGAAGGTTCAGTGGCAATAATTTAAAATCCAAGTATTCTACTTTTTGTTCAAAACAAAGCCTACAGAGCATATGAAGTAGCCCATTAACTCTTGTGTTATATACCTCCATCTTCTTTGAAGAGCATAGTAATAAATCAAATTAAGAAAATGAAAGAAGCATATAGCTTTGTAGGAAAAAGTAATGTGAAGTAGCACTATTGAAGTGATGGGAGTCTGGGCTATATAGATGTAAGCTAGAAATCTAGTGTAAAAGTTTGAAACGTGAATGAACTTAGAGATTTTGGCTAAGAGGATCTTAATGTTATGTAGTTTGGAAGGAATGTTACATTATCACTTGCTCGTTGTCATTAACATTATTCTATGAATTGCTCTTGGTTCATTCCTGTTGGGTGTGAAATGCAATGTTAGCTCTATTTTTTGTATGTTGTCTTAACAAATTTTTGGCATGCTTTTTGTTCCTTGTTCTCACATTTGTTTATTTATCTGTCTTATTGGTTTATCTTTCACCATTTATTATACATGCTCAAATCTTGAAAAATATTATTATTGATGCATCGCTGACCTTTTTGTTGCATGCACTAGCCCCAACGTTCATTCCTTAACAAATCTTTAATTGCCGATATATCCATCAACCCTCTTATATAATCATTTGTTACTATCATTTCTAGTTTTGTTTCACATCTATATTAGCATTTTTGCATTTCTATCATATTAATGTTGGTTATTAGTGATTTTTTTTTTGTTTTACAATAATTTTAAATCACACGTTATTAATCTAATTAATTAAAAAATTATTAAGCCTTTTATTGGTAATGTCATGTGTTGTTTGGTATGAAATAAAGTCATTGCTATTAATGCAAATTTGATAAAACCTGAGTTTAATGGGAATGCAGTTTATGCATGTTGATTCTTAGTTTTTGTTCTAGTTCTTTTAAAGTGTAAAAATATGTCTACGATGTGCCAACTATATAATTCAGATGTAATCTCTATTATTTGAGTGGTATGCTAGATTTATTTTTTACTGCGATGTTTCAGTTCAGCCTACTAAATATGAAAAAATAATATCTAAAGTTTACCTCACCACTACATGTTGGCAATTTTTTTAGTACTTGCTGCTATCTTGTTTCAGTATTGTTGCCACTTCACTGTTGCCATTGCTTCAATTTCTTTGCTTCTATTCTGTTTCTTTCTTGCCACATCTATTATATCTATTTCTCGTCAATCTCTTGCCTCTATTTCCTGCTACTGTCTCATGTCTCCTTCCTACTAATGTCTCCTATCTCTGTATCCAGTTACCTGCTGTTACCTCTTTTAATTCTATAGCGCTAAATCATGCTATTTCATGTTGATGACTGAATATTGATTATAGCACTCGCTATTTTGCTACTATCTTGCATGCTAAGTTCTGCCTTTTGTTACATTGAACCTCCTTTTGCTTGCTCTTCTCTGTTCCCATTTTGATGTTTTTCTTCTTATTTTCTTGGTTCCTCTAGTAAAATTGGAATTAGACTTTACAATGAGGATTTAAATTCTTATGGAAGATTTCTGAACGATTTATTGAAATTTGTGATTGTTGAATGGATCTTTGACAAATTCTGTCTATTAATCTTTTTCATGTAGATACATTTCACTTGACAGTACATTAGCTTCAGTTTCATTCTAAAATGATCAAGCTATGATTAATCATAACATGCTAGCCTCATAAAAAGGTAGGGAATCACTTAGACAGATTTTGCCAAAAAATTATGTAGATTGGTTATGTTAATTAGTATGGTCATGATAGTCACATTAAATGGGCAGCCTATTTAGCTTAGATAAAAATAATTTAATTTTTGAAGTAATAAACGAGCTTACATGTGGGAGTTGTGATTTGAGAGGATCTTATTGAATTAATTTTTTTTACTCATCATTGAAAATAAAGAATTAGTCATCAAGAGTCAACAAGTTAAGAAAGATTATTGATAGAAGCCTTGATGATCATGAGGCAATAAATTGGGATTGTTGGATGGTGATGAGAACAATCAGATAAGGATGTGATTCGATTTCTAATTTTTTTGGGAGAAGTTTGTAATTTTATTTTAACATTGAATTTTCTTATTTTGTGTAATTAGTTTGAAAGGATAAGTTTGATATTAATTTAGGAGTTAGGGATAATGTTCCTTAATTGATGGCTAGTTGAGGGGAAGATAATGTCAAACTTAAATTAAAACATAATATAATTAGAACTCTCCCAAAAGATTTCATATTTTTACTTTTATGTGTGGTTGTTGCAAGAAACACGTGAGAATTGTAGCAGTCTTGGTTACTATGGCATGGCAATTGGGGTTTCTGTAGTAAATAATAAGTTGAAGATATAAGACCAGATAGGGCTCAGCCAATCTTTTTATTGTGAACTCTTGTTGCAGAAGCATGGAGATTACTAGTGTGGAGTCTTGGTCATGCATGAAAAATGGAGTGGATGCTGAGCCTATCAAGTGGGAGGTGGAGTGTAGAGTGAAGTAGACTTAAATATGAATATGAAGAGGAGAGGGAAATCAATTCATTCATAAGGATAAAAGTATAAACATTGTTTCATGGGTGACTGATAGGGAAATCAATTCATTCATCAATTTCCCGATAGAGTAGACCATTCAGGGCTACTAAGCTCTAATACATCAACAACCTTCTTTCTTACATGATTTCATTACATTATATAGCCTTCATACATGACAAAAAAAATTAAAATGCAAACATTGGCCAAGAGAATGACATGGACTTCAATGTAATTCATTTTCCGGCCACTACTCTTGAAATGGATTTTGATCTTCCATGTTGACCCTTGATTTTCTTCTCATGCATGGTGGGCCGACCCCACTTGTAAAAATGCTTCCAATAAATGTTTGCGGCTCACCAAGAGAGAATAATATGGAGAAATTGCATTCACTTTCCAACTTGACTCTTGATATTTCCTTGGGTTGCATGGGACAATAAAAAATGTTGGAGATGATTATTGATATTTCCACATATAAGGCTGGTTAAAAAGGAGAACTATAATTATATTAAATGCTTGTTATATCTTGCCTTGAAATCATTACATCAAACATTTATTTCACCTTAAAAAAATTAATTTACCTTGTAAATTCTGAATTTTAATTGCATGGTCCATGCATAATTTGTCCAAACTTGAAGTCCCCACATTTTGCATGATAAACCTAGGACCACTTTCACGACTTGATGAAAAGACTGTTAAATTATAAAAGCTCTTTAAAGTGATAATTCAAACAATAATATTAGAACTTTCAATATGATACTTCTTGGTATGCCACCTTACAAAATATAAATATTATTTTCATCTCTATATTCTACATCACTCGTCATCACGTTAATAGGATTGTGCTGGATCATTCTTTCCTTAGAAAATTTCTTCCGATTTCAAAAGTCTTTTGTTCATCAAAATTTGGATCATCTTCATTATTACTGCTTTTATACTTTCACTATTGTCACGTTTATTCTATTTCACTGTTGCCACCATTTTTCTAGTTCTGTTGCTTGCAGTCTCTATTTGTCGCTAGTGTTTCCACTTTTGTTTTTTGCTACATGCTATATTCTCCTTCTCACTTATCGCGTTAAACACACTGCTACCTATATTTTAAGTTAAATTCTCTCTATCGCCTCTGACACTTAATATGGTAAAGTTTTACACTTGTCACCTCTGTTATGCTTGGCCTGTTGTACTATGTTTGGTCCTTGTTTTGACGTTGTTTCCTTTCAATTTTACCAAGTTCTCAAGTAAAATGCGAATTACTTTTTACAAATTAGGAATTGGTTTCTTAGGAAATGTTTCTACTGCTGTAATTCATAAGCAATATATTTGAAACCCATTGTATTTGAATGGATCTCGATAGATTTGTTAAGGATCTTTTTTTTTTGGTTTCTCTGTATGTTATAAATTGTACCATGCGCATGTGATTTTCATTAAAAACTTAAAATAAAATTTTAACTTTTCTATATTTTGTATGTGTTATTGGATTTGTATTCTTCAAGAGCTTCGTAAGTGTGGACAACTACTTATGTTGGTGAGTTTCCTTTTACTGGTGCAAGGCTTGATTCTTTTTTCAACTGATTTTAACCCTTTGTATTATAACTTATTCAGTCACTAGTTTTGTGTGTGTGATTAATTTTGTTAGATGAATTATGCACTGTTTTTTTTTCTTTTTGAGGTGTAAACTTGACAATTGATAAAATTTATGTTAGTTATTTTTTTGGTAGAATATCTGATTTTGATGATTATCACATTTTCTTTTGGAATAAAAAATGTGTTTATTGTTTTTTCATTAAATGTTATGAGTTTTTACTAAAATTAAGAGTTGTTTATCTGAATATTAAGAATTTTTATGTGCTTTCATTGTGCATCTTATTCGAGTTACATAAAAAACCCTAGACCCTCAATCTTTCTCCACACCAACTGCAGATAAAATTGCAATCTATTCTCTTAGTGCATTGTCCACTATCATGAAGCAATAGAAGAGCTGCTCGGAGAATATAACACGTTTAGGCACATTTCTTGCAAAATTTTGATGTTTTCTCTTGTTGGCAAATTGCAATTGGAATATAAAAAATATTTAAGCCCTTATATTATTCTCTTATCATATAACACTATTCAAGCACTTCTTTATATCAAGCATCTAATTTAACTCTAGAAATTATGTACTTTTAAACTTTGTGTTGTAAACTAATCCAGTCAAATTGAGTTTCATGTTGTTCAAGCCCATTCATTTATTTTCTATTAAGTAAAGTTGAACATGAACATAACTTGAGCTTCGTAATCTTGTTCAAACTTATTTATTAATCTCCTTATTGAGTTCAAGTTATAATTGAAACTTTAATGAAGCCTAACAATATGTAGAATGTAATGTTTTAAACAAGTACTTATTATTAATAATGAATGTATTCATAATCTTTTTTAAATTACACAATAATTCATTCAACAATAATTCTAATATTTTATAAGAAAATTTGATTTTTAATCTATCTAATTATTTGTACAATATTTTCATTATCATATATTAATTAAAAAATAAAAATAAAATCTAATTTATCTAGTATCTCTGTAATATTTATCACTAAGCCTTAATAAAAATAAATTGTGATTTTCATCTATCAATTTAATTATTTGATCAATATTCTAATCATTCTTATATTTCTAATAATACAAATAAGTTTTTGAAATGCATAAAATATAAGAAATTTTATATAATAACATATATTCACATCCACTAAAAATTGCAAATCATAGCCTTTAGTTCATTGATCCTAGGACTATTATTTTGTTAATTTTCTGCATTGATCTAACTTGTTGCTAACTTTAGAAGTCATGCCTATCATAATTATGCCATTTTGAAATAGATAACTTTATGGTCTTTTAATTTGGACATGTTTCATAGACATTTACATTACTTATAGCACTTTATTTGGGATTTAGAATTTAGATAGACAAGAAAGGCAATAGAAAGCAACAACTTCCTTTGATTGGTAGTTAAAATACGGCAAGAAGAAAGAAAAAGAGAAATTTTCCTCTATCTAAAAGATTTCGTTTCTCCCAGAATGAGTAGAAAATGGAGAACAAGACGTTTGCATAATTTTACTTTATTATTACCCGGTGGTCTAGATGTCTTTATTTTTCCCTTTTCTTTAGACTATTAATCGAGAATAAGATGAATACTTTTCTTTCCTCTTAAAACTTCCAATTGAAAAGAAAATAAAATATATTTTTTTGTTTTTTTTCTTTCTACTCAAATCATTTTTTGTCTTCCCTGAACATCCATATAGAGTAAAAAAAGAAAAAAAATGAAGTTAATGATGATTTTTGATGTAATCTCATAATGTTTGGAAGCTCTTTGTACCATATCTACATTTTTCCTTGTCATTCTCGTGTCATATATCTTTAATAATTTCAATATACTTTAAGGTCATATTCTTCTTGATCATAATTTGATAAATTTTTTGTTATTTTGGTACTCAGTTGTATGTCTTTTCAAAAACTAAATACTATACGTTGAATCTTTGTATTGTTCTTTATACTTCTTTATTTACTACTTAAAGCAAAAGAAATCACCTTGATGATAGAGCTCTATTGCATAAAATTAAGGAATAATTATATACATATCACAAAATTCTTATATATTTACATATAACACACAAAATTCATTTTACACATATAACACTTTTCTATGTGTGTCAAAATTTTATAAGGGTTTAAAAAGGAACATTTACATATATAACAAACTTTATAAGGGTTTAAAAAGTAAATGCTAGTAGTATTTTTTGATATATGATATTAAAGATTTAAGATGAAGATTAAAGATTATATATATATATATATATATATATATATATATATATATATATATATATATATATATATATATATATAATCTTTAATCTTCACATATACATATACATATGTAAAGCACTATATTTATTAATTAATGTTGTGTTTTGACTAAGTTTTCTTATTTATTTAAATGTTTTTTCTAATACATGATTATACATAAACATGAAATTATTTTATCTTATCATGCCACATTTTATTGCTTATATCATACCTTGATCTTTACATAACACGTCTCAATGGAACCAATTGTTTATTTAAATCACCATCCATAGTTATCCTCTCTTCTTTTAACATACGTTGTAGTATATCAATTTCTTTCCAAAAATTTATATAATCCAAACCTGGGATCACAAGTATTGACCATATTTATGGTGTTTTCACCAATAATAAAATTACATTCAACCATCATATATTCAACTATTAAATCTTTTATTTATTTATTTAGTTTCTTACATCGTATTTTTTTCTTCCCTAATTTCCGTGGATGTCATGTTTATATGAATTGCTAAATAGATAAAAGTAATTTTACCACTTGCTAAGCCACTAGCTTTGAAGTGCTTGGAGAGAAAATAGCAATAGGTAGTGCTAAATGTTAAATGCAAAGAGGTAGACGAAAATATAAAGTGCATGTCTTAGACGACAATTATATGTTGCATGATTTGATTAATTTTAATATGTTTAGTGTGACTAGTTGCATTATGATTACATCTCTCCTTTGGATTTTGATTATGAATTATTGGTATTTGAAGCTGAAACAATCTAGGGAAATTCTTCTTAAGATTTGTTTGGTGTAAAGTTATTTTTTGTGTGCGCCAGTGCTTGCTAATATGAAATTAGGAATGTATTCTATTTTCAGGTTAATCCGGTTACAGAATTAACATTATTTTGTGTGCTAATGGAATATTAATGCCTGCTGTGTCTCTCTGGGTAGAAACTGAATACTTTCCTTATCTTCAATAATGATGAAAACTGAAGGTCTGGGTTTTCTTTTTACTGAGCATTTGTAGGCTGGAGTTTTCTTGTACTATCATGAATTTGATCATCTTCAACTTGTTGATTGCATTCTAGGGTGTCTAGTTCCATTTTGATTACATGTCTCCTTTGGATTTCTACATATTTGATTATGAGTTGGTATTCGATGCTGAAACAATCTAGGGAAGTTCTGCGCAAGATTTTTGTTGTGTAAAGTTTTTATTTATTTATTTATTTTTTGTGTGCGACTGCTTGCGAATATGAATTTAGGAATGTATTTGATTATTTCCATGTTAATCCGGTTACAGAATTAACGCTAGTTCGTGTGCTAATGGAATATTAATTGCTGCTGTGTCTCTCTGGGTACAAACTAATCTCTCTCCGTATCTTCAATAATAATGAAAATTGAAGGCGGGGGTTTTCTTTTCTTAGAGAATTTGTAGGCTGGAGTTTTCTTATACTTTTCTGGTTTAACGATTTATGATATATTGGTTGCAACTTTTTTGACTGCACTTATTTTTTCTTCAGATTAACTTTGAAATTTTACATCTTTTGATTTTTCTTACATTTTACTTTTAGTTTTTTTAAGGGTAAGCATGTTCATTTCCTTATATATTTAATATTCTAGTTGCATGTGGTAAAGTGGAGGGTTGTGATAGATAGTCGACAGCCAGCGTAAAACTTGTCGAAATAATCATGACATGAATCCTTTAAATCATTGTATTAATGCTAGGCGTTCCCGGTGCGCCTGTATGACGAATATAGTGAAAAAAATGTGCGAGGCGTCATCGGTGCAGTGCGTTAAATAAAAAGGTTCCACATTATGAATGAATGCAGGCAAAGAAGTTAGTCCATGAAACTAAAATTAGGTTAGGATCTTGGAATATAGGTACTATTACAAGTAAATTAATGAAATTAATAGATATTATGGTTCATAGAAAGATAAATATTTTATGTGTTCAAGAAACTAAATGGGTTTTGATAGTTTAGATTTTAAACTTTAGTATTCAGGTAAAAGTCGAACTAGAAATGGTGTAGGTGTGATTATAGATAAAAGTTTGAAGGATAATGTTATAAATATTAATAGATGTGGAGATAAAATTATAACTTTAAAGATTATTTTTAAGATTATCAATGTTATAAGTGTTTATGCTCCTTAAGTAGGTTTGAATGTATCAAGAAAATTTTTGGAATGAATTAGAGGATTAATACAAATGATACTTCTTGAAAAAAGTATTTATTGGAGGAGATTTAAATGACGTGTTGGTAGGTAGAAGATTTTAAAAATATTCTGGTTATTGATTTGGAGTGACTAATGAAGAAGTTATAGTATATTAGATTTTCTTCATGATTTTGTAATTAATATTTTATTTTAGAAAGAGATGAACATATTATTACTTATAAAATGGATTTAGTAAAACACAGATTAATTATTTTCTGATAAGAAAAATAGATTGTTTAGATTTTAAAGATTGTAAGGTCATTCCAAGTGAAAGTTTAAGTATCCAACATCGATTGTTTGTTTTAAATTTTAAGATGAAAGATTGTAAGAGGAAAAATAAATCAAATTATTGTCAGATTAGATAGACATTTAAAGCATAAATAAAATATTTTAAGAAGCAGTATAAGAGCTTAAATTTTGGGATGTTCATGGGAAGTTAATGTTATGTGAAAAAAAAAAAAGTAGTGAAATTGAGCAAGTTCTTAAATATCTTGAAGAATAAAAAAGAAAATAGTTGGTGGTAAAGTCGAGTGTCAGAAAAGATAAGAAATAAGAAGCGTTGTTATAAAACTTGGTTTAGATGTAAAACTTGAGAATTGGGAAAGATATAAAGTGGCTTATAGAGATTCTAAGAAATCAATATATGATCAAATTTAAAATTTATGATTTATATAGATTAGATACCAAAGAAGGTGAAAGATGTATATATAAGTTAGCTAATCGAAGAGATAGAAGAAGTATTCCTAGTTCAAGTGAGGTGTATTAAGGATGCAAATTATAAAGCAGAAAAGGATATTGAAAATAGGTGGGTGAGGTATTTTGATAAACTTTTTAATGAAGGATCTGAAAGTACGATTGATTTTAGCAACTTTAATACCCTAAACAAAACTAGAGAATTTTATTTTTATCGTCGTATTAGTAAATCTGAAGTTAGAGTAGCTTTAAAGAAAATGAAATGTGGAAAAATAGTAGGACCTGATTATATTCCAATAGAAGTGTGGAAATGTTTAGGAGATCAAAGAATTTTTTGGCTTACAAATCTTTTTAATGTTATTTTAAAGACTAAAAAGATACTAGATGAGTGGAGAAAGAGTTTGTTGGTTCCTATATATAAGAATAAAGGTGATGCATAAGAGTGTGCAAATTATAGAGAAATTAAGTTAATGTGTCATACATTAAAATTATGGGAGTAATTGAGCATAAGTTACGATGTGATACAAAAGTTTCTCACAATCAGTTTGGTTTCATGCCAAGTAGATTTACTATAAATGCTATACATTTGTTAAGAGGTTTGATGGAGAAGTATAAAGAAAATAAGGAGGATCTACATATGATACTTATTGATTTAGAGAAAGCTTATGATAAAGTTTCAAGAGATGTTCTTTGGAGAGTTCTAGAACATAAAAGAGTTAATATTGGTTATATTCAAGAGGATATGTATACTAGAGCTGTTACTTGTGTCCAAACACAAGGAGGATCGACAAAATATTTTCCTATTTCAGTTGGATTACATCAAGGATCAGCTTTAAGCCCTTATCTTTTACTTTAGTTATGGATGTTCTTACTAGGCATTTACAGGAAGATGTACCTTGGTGTATGCTTTTTGTTGATGACATTCTTCTTGTTGATAAGACTAGAGAGGGAGTCCAAGAGAAACTTGAATTATGGAGGTCAACTTTAGAGTTTAAAGGTTTTCATTTAAGTAGATCTAAAACTGAATATATGGAGTGTAATTTTAGTTGTAGAAGTTCTAGTGGTAGTGAAATGACATTATGTGAACAAGTCATTAATAAGAGTGAGCGATTCAGATATTTAGACTCTATTGTTCAAAATGATGGTGAAATAGATGGAGATGTTATTAGTAGAATTCAAGTTGGATGGTTGAAGTGGAGGAATGCATCTGGACTATTGTGTGATAGAAAAGTTTCACTTAAACTTAAGGAAAAATTTTATAAGATGGTGGTAAGACCTGCAATGATTTATGGTGCAGAATGTTGGCCAATAAAAGAGAAGCATAAGACTAAAGTGTTACAAAGGTGAGGATGCTCAGGTGGATGAGTGGCTTTACTTTTAGAGATAAAATGCGAAATGAGTATGTTATGGAAAAAGTTGGAGTAGCTCTAGTGGTAGATAAGATTGGAGAGAGTCGCCTTAGATGGTTTGACCACGTAAAGCGTCGGCCGTCCGATGACCCGGTTAGGAGAGTAGATGCATTAGATTTTCCTTATGTTAAGAAAGGTAGAGGTAGACCTAAAAAGACTTGGCTAAGATGTATAAAAAATGACCTTAGTAGAATTGAATTAAATGAGAATTTGACACATAATAGGACACAATGGAGATGAAGGATTCATGTAGCCGACCCCACTTAGTGGGATAAAGACTTGTTGTTGTTGTTAGTTGCATGTGGTAAAGATTATCTGCTACTGCTTGCTTGCTTGTGGTTTCATGTTTTCCCTTTTTTTAATAGTGTTGTTATATTATGGTTTACTGTCAAATTGCTACCTATCCAAGCTCATATATCACTTTTTGTTTGGCTGGAACACACGACTCACAATGGTTCTAAGGGTGATTTGTAATGATTATCGATGTTTGCAGGTTTGCACACAGCGCTCGTGGAAAAGGCCTTACGGAGTAGGTCTCCTTGTTGCTGGCTTGGATGAAACTGGAGCTCATCTCTATTACAACTGCCCCAGTGGAAACTATTTTGAATACCAAGCTTTTGCGATTGGATCCCGTTCCCAAGCTGCAAAGACTTACTTGGAACGCAGATTTGAGAACTTCAATAAGTACTCCCGTGAAGAATTGATCAAAGATGGGCTCTTTGCTATCAAGGAGACACTGCAAGGTGAAAAGCTAACAAGCACAATCTGCACGGTTGCTATCGTTGGCGTTGGGGAGCCGTTTCATATCATTGATCAGCAGACCATTGACCAAGTGATCCAGTCCCTTGATATTGTGGAAGATGCTCAGGCGGTGGCCACTGCTGGAGAATCTGGTTCTGAAGAGCCAAGCGCAGCGCAAGAACGGGAGGCAGCTCCCATGGATATCTAATTATTATGTGTTCTGCAGTAAACTCCCATGGAGAATCTGGTGGAGAAATGTTGTACAAGATAGAAACTTTGCAGGTGACTTTGAGATCAATTATCTGTGCTATGTTAACTTTTATTATCCTTCATATTGGGAGGAGTTTGGTACACTCAGTTGAGCTTCGCTCAATAATTTGTTTGAGGGACTGGATTTGTGACATTTTTTAAGGATGGACAACCAAAATTTACTTCATGATGCATGTTTTTGGATAATTTGGATCATTTTGTCATGTTTGTGAGAAGCTTCTGAATGTTCATAGAGATGGTCTTTGATTTGCTGTTTCGTTTTGAATAAGATATTTTCACTGTATGACTCTGGACCTTTTGGTAATATCTTAGTTTTCAAATGCTACATAAAGGTTATAGAAAAGGTAACTTGTATAAAATAATGTTATTTTTTTAAAAATAAAATAGACTATTAAAAGAAAATGAAGATTTAGGGGAACATCGCAAGGCATGTAACCAAACAATTAATCTCGAACCATTTTTCTTATGCAGTGCTAGCTGTCAAATTGAGAGGATTAATTCTAGTTGGGTCAAGCTTAAGCCTAATAAAAATACATGTTACTCTATTTTTGATTTCTTCCAAGCTTCCATTCAAATATTTTATAGATTAGAGTCAAGTCAATTTGATTTAAAGTTCTAACCTTGTCAAATTAGAAGAATAACAGAAGGGAACTTCTGATCTACTCTAGATGTTTTAGGTTTATTATGAACTCCTCAAGTGTATTATGAGCTAGCCAAAATAATATGAAACTTATAATAAGTTTGGTAGGGTCACACTAAGCTTGTTGGTAAAAATAAACTAAATGGAATCATGTTGAGTCATGTTAAACTTATCAAAGGCTAAGGTGCACTTATCAAGGGCCAAGGTACACTTATCAAAGGTTAAGTTGCACCAATCAAAGGCCAAGGGGCAATTAGCAATGGCTAAGATACAAGGGCTAAGATGCACTCTTTAAAGGTCATGGTGCACTCATTAGAGATCACAATTAACTTGTTAGAATTACTCGCCTCAACCCGAAGAACACTTGCTCTACTTTGAGGGGTCATTCACTAAGTTAAGAGGAGCAACATGCCCACACTTATATAAAATCGATAAATTCATCAGCAATGTAGCATTCCCTTTTGAAGGCTTGTGATCTCAACTACTTAATGGGTGAATCTTCAGAATTACTTGCTAAGAGAGTTGTCCACATGTACTCACTATTGTTCTGATAGATATTTTCATGTGTGCCTACTAGAGGTTTAGTTTTTATGTCCATGTGTTTGTAACTATCTTTCCATGTATATTTTATTCATTCATTTTTTTTATAAGTTCAAGGTGTAGCTTCTTCTATAGAGCTCAAAATCTTATAAATATATGAACAAAAGGCTACTATATGGGTGCAAGATAGTCATTACTAACACTTTATGTTGGCAATGAAATCCTCATTAATTTCTCTTTCTATGCCATTTCTTTTTTTTTCCTCTCCCTTTCTTTGCATATATATATATTAAACGTTACAGGGAAATGAACATTTCTTGCATTCAATGTTTTAAAACTCTTGGTTATCTCGTCTCGTGGATTTGAAGTCGATCTTAAAGAAGATTTATGCATATCTAAGAGAAGTATTGTGCGTATTTGATACATGAAATACCTAGCAAACAAATGTGTATTTTTCTTTTTAAATAGTTATCTATTTCAATAATTCATTCACACTTGCTATATATAATCTATTTAAAAATATAAAAAATAAAATAAAATTCACATATTAAACTTGTGTTGCATCCAAATTTTTTTATGAGATTTCATTGAGCTAAAAATAATGAGTTGACCGGAGAAGAAGGGCAAAGGGAATATATATATAGCAAGTGTGAATGAATTATTGAAATAGATAACTATTTAAAAGAAAAATACACATTTGTTAGTTAGGTATCTCATGTATCAAATACACACAATACTTCTCTTAGCGATGCATGAATCTTCCTTAAGATCGACTTCAAATCCACCAGACAAGAGATAACCAAGAGTTTTAAAACATTGAATGCAAGAAATGTTCATTTCCATGTTACATTTAATATTTAAATTCAATGCAAGAAAGATTAAAGGTGATCTAAAGACATTTAAATCACTTCTCATTTTAGGTGCTTTGGTTTAACCAATTAGCCATTTAGTCATATCCAATATATTATTAAGATATAAAATACTTTATCATCCACATGATTTAATCTTTAGTTCTAACTTCAGATTTTCTTGAATTTTTGATATAGAACATCAATCATATTATCATGACTTTACAACTAGATTAAGATCAAAATTTCAAGATTAGACTAAGGGATATTCTAGTTCTCATCATAATATCAAGATAAAATGATCAAATCACTGACCATATGTGTATACCCCAATATATAGTTTCAAAAAATAAAATTGTTAAATAAATTCACAATGAATGATGGCACCAAGATTTATAAAAGTCACTTACCTTGAAGGCACTTGTCCACCTTAGAAGACACTCACCCAAGTTATAGGCTCAAAAAGCACTCGCTCTCCTTAAAAGACACTTGCCCATCTTAAAAGGCATTTGTTAGGCTTATAAGACACCCACTTATCTCAAAAGGGACTTAATAGGTTCAAAGGAAATTGCCCACCTTAGATAAACACCTAAAACATTGAAGAGACACCTCCTGTAGTTAATGAGACCTTGTAGTTTGCCCTTGCCAGTCATCCATATATACCCACTAGCTTATTGATTATTTATCCAAATGTGTGTAATAATCATATCTTGTATTTGTTTACTTATTTTTCAAGTGTAGGCTTTCTTGTAATGCCCTAATTCTTATAATACAAGATCAAATGGTCATTTTTGGAAAAGACTTCTATAATGGATTAGCTATAAAAATCTTTACACTTTTCTTTCTCCATGTTTATCTTAATCTCTTTCTTTTTATTTTTTTTCCTTATTCTCTCTTAGCTTTATTGAAACCATATGGATCCTATGTGTGCTATTTAGGTATTCCATAACCAAGATAAATAGATGACAAGCATAAAAATTTAGTGAAATTTATGTGCTTGTATATGCATTTTTATGTTTAATTAATGCTAAATTTTAGTTTATTTTCATTATTTTGAACATTTTTGGTAGAAATTAGATGCTACACAAAGTAGCGCTGAGATGCCATTACTAGAAAATTTGGGAGAAAAGATAGAGAGTTCAATGCAGTTGTACATCCAAAGAAACAAGTGTAAGGTTAATCTTCTTGGTGAGATTTATCAACACGATGAGCCGTTAGGAGAAGGCTACTTTGTAATGAAGACTCACCAAGCAAGGTGAGCTGAAAGAGAATTTGAAAATGCACCTAGGGAATCACCGTGAATCAATTCACTCATCGTAGGCTAGCGACTAAGTGTGGTCAGATGGTCACACAAATCTAAATTTAGCAAGTTGACCTCTACTTACCCATCTACATGAACAATGGTCTAATTGCCTATAATATCCATCAAGTTGTCACTTACCCATGTGCACTCACTTTAATACAAGATGAGCACTTGTTTATACTTGACCCACCTTATATGTACTTATAAAATGTAAAGGTCCTCTCAAAAAAATTAAAGGGACAACTTTTCTCTATGCGGGGTGGGGGTGGGGAGCAAGAATTTTTTCCTTTCTCCTTTTTCTTACGGTCTCTGTACTCAGATTCAAAAAGAAATAAAATTTATTATCTTTTTGCACATTTTCTTTTTCTTGTTTGCCATATTCTATCTAACCCTATTTTCTATGTATCTTAGAAGGCTCTATCTCAACCCACAAACATATTTGGATCCAACATCCATTTAGGTGTGGTGAGCGTGGATGAGGGTAAGAACCATAAGTTAGATACAAAGGAAAGCAGGACCCTCAATATGAGATCATTCAACAGGCATGTAGCAAAACACCCAATAATTCACCATACAACAACACTTGAGGGATATCAAAGAAAGGATTACTTGCCTCGTACAAGAGGCTATAGAGAAGGAACACCACGAAGAACCAAGATCCAAAGAAAATGAGAGATCTATAGGGTTGACAACTCACTAAGACCATCAGGATAAAAGAGAATTGTTCAAGACATCCATCTTGGACAATGAGTCTTACTACACAAATGAAGATTAAGACGTGTAGAAGAACTAGTCTTCCACAAAGATTGGTGAAGTTCATCCCCTGCACAAGTTTAAAATCCCTCATTTCGAATCATATAAAAGTCAAATAGACCTAAGGATGACTATTAGATCTAGATGGTACAAATGAAGTGCCTCTTTTCTTTATGACATTCAAAGAGTCGACCCTTAGATAATTCTCACATCTCCTAGTGGGGGCCATAACTTCTTTTGTTGATTTCAAGAAACTTTTTGCCACACAATTCACTAGCACTCTAAAGTTATTAAAAAGCTTTCAAGATCTTCTACAGATAACGTAGGAACTTGATGAGTCCTTGAGAAAGTTCATCACCTACATCCAGTGAGAAATATGTGAGATTAAAGACTTGGTACCCCCTGTAACCCAGGACGCACTTGCCAAGTTTTGAAGGAAGGACCCATAATATATGCTCTCAGGAGTTGGCAAACAACCATGTGATTGTCGAGGAGTATAATGAAGTCATTCAGTTGGCACCATTTACTCAGTCAAGAGACTTGACAAAATGATTTTCTTTAGAGTGGTTGTCCAGAGATGACTTTTGAGAATGAAGGTCAGACAAAAAGAGGCGGCCAGAACCACAAGCTCTTATGCAAGGTTTTAGAAATCTGACTTCTTGCTATCAAGGAACTGACTTCTCGTAACCTGTTCTAGAAACTCCTCTTGAGAGTAACGATGATTGAGTTAGTGGAAGCCATCCATAATAAGGAATATTTTAAGCAACCATCTCCCATGAAGGTAGAGAGAGTTACGATTGCTCAAGGTACCACACTTATCATCGTGATCATGTGATACTGAAGAATATTGCCATCTAAGGAGTCTAGTTGACAAGATGAATAAAATAAGAAAGATCAAAGAATCCACTAGAAGGAAGGACAAGAAAGTCATTAAAACCGATAATGAGCCTATTCCCACACATATTTTCCACATCTGAGGAGTCGTGCTTGCCATTGTTGGAGGTGATGGAGAGTCTTAAAGAAAGGTGACCAAAAAAGATTGATGTTTGGAGAGGCAAACTTGACTGCCAAGTGACGAGCACCACTTACCTCCATAGTTCCTATAACTTTCTTAGAAAAGGAAAAACTTGTCATTGGTAACCCATACAATGATGTAGTCATCATTACAACTTTAATCACCAATTATTAGGTCGAAAGCATTTTGATTGACACAAGGAGTTCATTTAATATCATCTTCAAGTCCATATTCAATAAGTTGGAATTAGTAAGCTCCAAACTTGCCCCTATAAGGGGACTACTGTATGCCTTTCAGGAGAACACATAGAGACTGAGGGGTTGATCCCAATTCCCATAAATTGGGGAGAAGGCAAGAAGCAATTCATAACAATAGCCAATTTTGTTATAGTGGAGGCCTTTGCCAATTACAATGCAATATTTGGCTAACATTTTCTCAACACATTTAGAGCGGTGGTGTCGACTTTTCATGTTGTCATTAAATTCCCAGTTAGGATGAGAAGATTACTATCGAGGGGAATCTCAATCAGTCCCCAACTTGCTATTTGAAAGACATGTAGGTCTTGCAAAGAAGATGAAGTCCTATATTAGATGTCATGCGAACTAAGATCGAAGTCCTCGAAGAGATCAAGGAAGTCTTGACCATGTATGACCATGAGTGAGTCCTAAAGATTAGCTCAGTCTTTTTTCCTTGAGCATAAGGAAGATCTCATCTAGGCTCTCTTAGATAATCTTGACGTATTCCCTTGGATCGCGATAGAGATGCTGGGCATTAATATTAATATCGCTTGTCATTGCCTTAATGTTTGTAAAGACACCCAACCCGTCAAGCAGAATATGAGGAAAACTATTGCCACACTCACTAAGCCCATCAAAGAAGATATCATCAAGCTACTTAAAAATAATTTTATTTCAGAATTTTAATACTCAGAGGGGGCATCAAATATGGTTATGGTGCAAAAGTCAGGCGAAAAGTGGAGAATGTGCCAATTTGAACTCAACATGTTTGAAGGATAGATATCTCTTTCCATAAATATACACACTCATTGACTCAATAACCAAGTACTCTATAATGAGTTTCCTTGAAGTTCTCTCTCTAGTTAGCATCAAATGCAGATGCATCTTATGACTCAGAGAAGATAACCTTTATGGAGAGGGACTCTATTACTATAGGGCTATTTTCTCTGAGCTAAAAAAATGTAGGGGTAACCTATAAGAGATTGGTGGACTGAGTGTTTGATGAGCAAGAAGGGAGGAATATAAAGGCTTTCGTGGATGACTTGTTAGTTAAAAGAAAATTTTTCATACAACACATTCAAGACCTCAAAGAAATGTTCACCACTTTGAAAAGCTACAATATGTGCCTTAACCCCTTAAAATGTGTTTTTGGTGTAGGATCAGGCAAAATTTTGGGATTTCTCATCACTCTTGAAGGCATAAAGATGAATCCCAACAAGGCAAAGGCAATACTTAAATTGCCTTCACCTAAGGCTATGAAAGAAGCATAACAGCTCATGGGGAGAGTTGATGGGTTGAACATATTCATTTCAAAAGTCATGGAGCCCTGTTCACCTATCTTCAAGGTTCTCATGGGAGCAAAAATATTTGAGTGGACTCCAAAATGTGAGAAAGCTTTTATGACTTGAAGACTACTCACATCACCATCTATATTGTAGAGCCCAAAAGAGGGAGAGACGCTATTGTTATACCTATGGGTTGGAGATGACTCGATCAATTCTATGCTTATCAGGGAAGAAGGTGGAAAGTAGTGGCCCATCTACAACATCAACAAGTCTTGGAGAGGTGCTAAGTTGAATTGTCTGCTTATGGAAAAACTCACACTCATACTTATTATTTTGGCTCTATGGCTACAACCATATTTCCAAGCACACTCAATCCATGCCATCATAGATAACCCACTCAAATTTGTACTCATGAAACCTGACCACTATAGGAGTTTATTGAAATGGTTAAAAGAATTAGAGAGTTCAATATATCTTACTTGCCCATAATAATTTATAAAGCCCAAGCACTTGTAAATTTTCTCATCAATTTTAGTAGTTTACACGTATCAGTCAACTTAGAACCTTTATGACAATTATATGTGGATGGCTTATCAGGCAAGCTGACCATGGGTGCCGGAATTGTGCTAAAAAGTCTGACAAGAATTATGATAACACAATTAGTCAAATTTTATTTCAAAGTGATGAATAATCAGTCTAAGTGTGAAGCTCTACTCATCGGATTGAGATTCACTCAAGGACTCATGGAATCCCATGTTGTTACTTATTTTAACTCGTAGTTTGTAGTGAGACAAGTCAATGGAGATTATGAATTTAGGGGTGAATCATTACAGAATTATCTAATCAAGGTGAAAGTATAAAATGGACAGCTAGAGTATTTCAAGAATGAGCATATACCTAGAGAACAAAACTAGCTCATCAACCTCTTATCCAGAGTTTGTGGACTTGGAGAACATTCGGTCATACAACTCGCCCAAATAAGTACGGAGGAAGAAGAACTGATGCAAGTCAAGTAAGAACACTAGCAATGATGGATCAACCTATCAAAAATATTTATAGACTAAAAAAGTTGAGGAAATGACCAAATACTTGAGAAGATTCAAAATTAGAGCATCTTGGTACCTCCTAATTAAAGGTGAGCTATTTTAAATATTGGTGACCTCACGTAGCCTCATATGTGTAAGAGAGTTTGAGAAAATAAAAGTCCTTGAGAAGATACACTCAGGTGAATATGGTAGTCACTCTAGAGGAAGAACACTTACCTATAAAACCTTAAGATGAGGATATTATTGACCCACACTCAAAAAGGATGTAAAGGACTTCACATAAAGATGTGTACAATGTCAAAAATATTTCACACTCCAACAATAGCAACCATAACCTCTACAACTTATCACGAGCTAGTGTCAGTTTGCCATTTGGCAATGGACCTGATATGCCCATTTCCAATAGCCACCGGGCAAAGAAAGTTCATTGTCATCATGATTGACTATTTTAGTAAATAGATTGAAGCAAAACCTCTCACCAAGATCACCTCCTTGGTAGTCAAAAAATTTTGTTTGACTAACATCATTTGTAGATATGGACTACCCATGGCGATCATCATGAACAATGGGCCACAATTCATCAAGAGGAGTTTAAGATGTTTCTATGAGTCTCAAGGGATCAAATTGAAATTCACTTCAGTACATCACATGTAGAGCAATGGCCAAGTAGAGGCTACCAACAGAAGATTATTAAGCTACTCAAGAATAAGGGGGAAGGCACCAAAGCTAAGTGGGTTGATACATTAACTGCCATACTCTTGGTTCTTAGGACTACTCTTACTAATGTAACAGGGAATTCTCCATTCATGCTATTACATGGAATGGAAGCCATTTTGCTAGTTAAGTATAAGCTCCATAGCCATAGGTTCCTAACAATGAAAGTGCTAAGAGGCGATAATGGCGAGGGTGAAAAGATGAATTATGAAGCTAAGTAAGACAATTGACATGCTCAAAGAATTGAGAATTGAAGCATCATTAAGGAATGAGGAAATAAAGAGAAGTATGGTGAGATACTACAATCACCATGTGAAAGAGGAGCACTTCAAAAATGATGACCTAGTATTGAAGAAAGTGGATGTCATAACTCAATAAAACACCTTGGAATAGCTTGCCCATAAGTGGGAAGAACCATTCATAATCATATAACAAGTTAGCTTAGGTGCATACCGACTATAGTTCCATTCAGGCGAAGACGTATTGAGAACATGGAATGCAAGGGATTTGAAGAAGTTTTGCCCATGATGGGATGTTTCTAACTTGCACTTGTCTCTCATTTCTTTTATGTTATGTATCTTCTTACTTTGAATAATAAAGTTCTTAATGATTTACTTCCTTATTAAGCTAACACGTAGAATAATAGTGATTATTAAAGAAACATACTCAGGAGCTGAGCGGTCACTCAAGCCATGAAAAGATAAAGAATACACTCGGAGAGCTATGCGATGATTCATGACACTTGATATGCCATTTTTTCCTAAAGAAAAGGTTCCACTCAATGAGCTATATAAATCTTAATTAGGATATTCAAGCAGTTGGCTTGCCATTCTTGGCCTAAGGAAATTGAGGTCGGACAGACAATTCTTAAGTCAAGATTACTAAATATTCACTTAAACTTATTTTATAAAACTTAAATGTAGGATTGACACCTCAAGAGGTTGATGACTATTAATTAAAAGACCAACAATTCATAGCTATCAACTAAAAAAAGACCAGCACTCCTTACAGTTGGCGACTCAAGTGTAAGATTGACACTTTGAGAGGTTGGTGACTATTACTTAAAAGGCTAACCCCTTATAGTTAACAAACAAAAATGACTAATACTCTGTACAAAAGATGATGCAAGGAAAAGGCTGATATCCTAAGAGGTTGGTGATTATTAATTAAAAGACCAATCCATAGTAGTCGGAAACAAAAAATACCAACACTCAGTGTGTTTGGCGACAGAAGTGTAAGATCAACACTCTGAGAGGTCAGCAACTATTAACTAAAAGACCAAAATGTCATAGTTGGAAATAAAAAAATAGATAAGAATAAATAGGAAGTTGGCATTCAATAATAATTGGCGAAGCAAGAATTGATCCTCATGAATTGATGATAAGAAATCGTTAGACTTGCTGAATTTAATGACAATAAATAAGTGATCTCCCATATAAGGAAAATTTATAACACCACATAGAGTTTAAGAATTTTTGGATGATCAAATGCATCATTAAGGAGTAGACATATTATCTCAAAAGATAAATATGTTATCATATAATGGATTCGATCATTTAATAAAAGACTCCTAAGGCTAATGGGTCATTCATGTACCAGAGAGTTTTTCTCTGAACTACATGGAAAGTAAAATATGGTTTATTTTAAACTGGATTTATGGTTCCATATAAGGACAATCCCCTATAATTAATTACATCTTAGAAAGAAGAGCTCTTCCTAAGAATACTTTTTATTAAAGAAATAAGTTATTATTTCTAAGAAATTCTAGGTTTGTTTTCAAAGGAATGATATTTGAACTTTCAATTGGGAATGATCCAAAGTGGAAAGTGTTATTTTGGGAGGCCAAATGGGATGAAGTGGAAATGTTGATACTGGGATGCCTAGTAGAATTTCAACAATACTATCATTGGGCTTTAAATTTTAGAATTTAATTTTGATTTTGAATTGACATTTTCTTAGAAATCTAGGGCTTAGATTCTAGTAGAACAAGACTATAGAAATACTTAGGGTTGAAGACTTACTACAAAGAGAATGATTCAAAACATAAATCTATAATTTCTTTTGACACAAGTCAAATGCTCGGCCTAGTTTTATTTTGGAAATTATCAGTCATTCCTCCCACTTGAGGGAACAAACTTATCCTTGACTCTTCTAGACTTATAACCCACTTAGAGGGGCTGCTAGCTAATACCACCTAAGCACATTTTAAATCCATGATGCCAAGTCTCATGTATGCAAGATGGCTATGTTGTTATCTTTTAGGAAAGAAATCTAAGAATCTAGACTCACTCCCTAATCTCTAAGATCATGTAGGGTATGAAATGCATCTAACTAATACACATTTTTCAAATTTTAAATGTTTTAACTTAGAATTCATTTAAGGCCATGAGTATGCAATTTATGCCTACATGGTATGTAATTAGAAGAAATTCATGGGCCAAATTAATAATGAAAGGCATACTTCTCCAAGAAGGTGGTCATCCTCATAGGTTAGATGCCTGTTATGTGCAATGGGTGAAGTGCCCAATTTAAGAGTTGAGAGTAATATGATTGCATGATTTTTGGGAGCTAATTATTTCTAATTGATTTTAAAATTTTCCTAAGGCTTTAATTTATGTGAGCTTTTAAATTTCATTATTTTTGTGTTTGAGTTATTTATATTTAAGTTGGGTAGAAAATTTAGTTTTTCCTATGAGCCTACATTAAGGCATTCATCAGAAGCACAACACAAAAGGAAACTTAGAAAAATAGGTTGATTCTATTGCGCGCCTAAAATAAATCAAGCCAATTTTAATTAAAAGAAAGGCCAATGTGGCCGAGTACAACTGTACACCCTGGAAGAAAGGAAAATGGGCAGTCGAGCTTTGCCCTTATACAACCTAGTATAGAACTATAAGTTTTAGATCTATGAGTCTTATTTTCGGATCGTCTCCTTCTTCAAGGACCTTCATTGGGCTTCATAGGGGACCACTACAACCATCTGCTGCTGGTAGGGTCAGCTTATGCTAATCCTAGACCCCATAGATGGTAACCTAATTCTAAGCTCAAAATTATATTTTAAATTCAAATTAAATCTAAACTCTATAAAATATATATTAAAAAAATATAAACAATACACAATAGTTATATTTCACAAACATATAGACTTAACATTAGTTTCTTGCCAAGCCCACCTGTCCTATTAGGCTATGCTTAAGGACTTAAGAACATGTGCAAGAAAAAAATATTTTTAATTTATTTATGATGGCAGCCCTTTCTAGCATAGCCCCCAATAGAAGACAATATTAGTTCTAAAAAGAACATCTTGTCATCCAGTCTAACGTGCAAACAATCTTAGACATGTAGACTTAAATAGTATACCACAAAAACATGAAAAGTACATCACATCATAACATAGAGTATCATAAAAAATCATAGAACGATCTAACCTAAGTCTAGGGTCTATGACCTAATGATCTAGAGTTTAGAGAAAATAGGCTTGTGTAGCAAAACTTTGTTAGGCCTTTTTAGTTCAAGTTTCATTTTAGATTTTGAAGTTTGTTTAACTTACCTTTTGATGGTTTCAACTCAAATGATTTAATGATTTTTATTTTCATTTTCAGGTTAACTTTTATTTTGTTAAAGTGAAACTTAGGTTTTCAAGAATGGAGAGTATAATATATTTCACTTTTGAGTGGAACCCATTCTATTCAACATCCTAAATTATAATGAAACCTTTATCCAAAGATAAAGATTCATCTAAAAGGCATAATTAAGATCCTTAAGTATCTTAATTAATCCTTTTAGTTTCATTTAAATATTTTGGGTTTTGAGTTCAATTTGGTTTTTGGATTAATGTTTCAATTCTTTCAAAATTTAATTCTTCATTTTATTTTTTTGATTTGATTTATTTTTCAATCTTAGTTTAGTTTATTTTTAATTTTTCTTGATTTGGATTGAATTTATTTAACATTTTTCTTCATTAATGTTTTATTTGGTTTAATTTATGTTAACTTAAAACATTTAGGTTAATGTTTTAATTCATTTTTATGCTACATTGATTATGGATTAGGATTTCATTGATTTGTTTTATTATGAGTTCATTAACCTTAGGTTTAATTAATCTTAACATTACATTATTAGTTTCATTAATCCTTAAGTATGTAAGTTTTCAACTTCTTTGATTTAGGATGTTGGAAAATTATCTTTGAATGTTCTAATATTGGTTAAGATTATTTCAAGTTATTTTATGAATTTTTTTAATTTATTATTTGATTTATATTGACCTAGAGATTTGAAAATTCAACAATCCCCAATCCAAAGGTCAATTGGGTTTGAAATTTTTGTGGAAAGTGGGATTTCATGCAAATTTCATTTTTCCAAAGTTTAATTTTAATCAGATGCATTCTTAGGGTGTAATTAAAATTTTAATTATTTTATTAAAACCTAAATTAAGCCTAATTTAGTGAGGATTATTTAGGGATTTTATTTCTCTTTGATTCCTCTCTAAAAGATGCATCCATTGAGGGTTCATTCATAATTTGTGGAGTTTTGGTTGATTTATTGTGACTTTTAAAGTTCTGATTAATTATTTGAATTAATTAACTAATCAGGGCATTTGTGATTTATCAAGTTTCAGGGGGTTTCATTGGTATGTTTAAGTTCATTAATGTTTATTATATCAATTTGAAGTTATTTGATTCATTTTTATGATTTATTTATTTCATTTTTTTAATTTATTCAATTAAAATTAAAGTTTGGAGTTTGAAATTTTGTTATCTTCTGAATTACTTAGCAATAATTCATGAAAATTTTTTTTAAGCTGTATTTTAACCTCAATTTCAGTTCTTCAAAGCTTCATTTTAATTGGATTAATAGTTTTGGATTAATTTGAGTTTTTATCCAAAAGTAATTGGGGATTTTGGGTGTAATGGATTCTACTCATTGAGATGAATCTATAGAGCTCTCAATTGTATTTTTTAAATTTATATTTTATTTAGTATTTTTTTTTTGAATTTTTGGGAATTTTTCTTAATTTTTCAATCAATTAAGACCGGAATTAACATTTTAAAATGACGGCCCTAACGTGGCGCCATTACCATGTGGCATGGCGCCACTGGGCCACATGAAATCCACATGGCGGCCACATCAAAAGCTGTGCCATGTGGGATGGATCTCGATCGATTTGATCAAACTACCCCAATTCGTTATGTTGTTTCCTTGAGGGGTTTAATAAATCATACTGCTAGATCTCAGCAGTTTATTGCAAATAGAAGGAACGAATGGTGGAGATTACTCCCCATTTGTCTCTAATGAGAGACGAACACCGTCTGTTGAATCTGACAAATTTTCAGAGATCTAAGGCCAATTTTAACACAATATTGATTGCAAAATGATCAACAATCAATTTGTAATTAATATATACAGTTTAATCCTTATGAGGATTAAATTTCCTTTATAAAGGACCAAAATTGAATGCTATATAGGTTGGTTGTGAGGCATACCTCAAATCTGGCAATCTTCGATGGTGGGATCAACTTGAACACATTCACATTGATATGATGAAGCCATGGACATGACTTGGTGGCTTGCCTCTCTGTCAAACACCTTGGTGACTATTGTGCGGCCATTTTCCATCGAGTTTGACTATTCTCCTGCTCTCAGACGGCGGCGAGCCTCAGTAAGGATTCGTTTGAGGTCACCTCGATCTTTAGAACATGCTGGGATGTTCAATTTGAGATGAAACACTCCCCTTAGCATTTTTCCATTAAATGCTGAACAGTGATCGACAAATTTGGATGAATTCTGGCTTGCTAGCGGTGAGGGGTCCAGGGAATGGTCTCTTTCTTCTTCATCTATTTGTGAATGATTTGGGATGAAATGAAGGGGAGAAGAGGGTTTTTCTCCCCTCTTTCCATACATGGCCTAGAGCCATGTATTTGAGCTTTTGGGTTACCAGATTTCGGCCACCAGTGGCGGGAGGGTCGGCTAGAGGGTGGATTTTGTAACTCTTGGCCTTGTGAGCATGTTTGGATCAGAGATTTGAGGGGAGGAAGGCATCTTTTCCCCTTTCCTCCCTTGGCCGAGAGCTAGATCTCCCTTTGCTTTTTCTTCCTCTTCTTCATGGAGGAAACCAAGTCCTCCTTTGCTTTCCATTTTTTTTGGAGGCCTCTCCATGGCTCACTACCTCTCTTACATCTATCTTAAGCTAGAGAAGTGGAGTAGGGAATGAGGAATAGGATTGGGCATGGTTGGTTTTGTCTCCATGTGCCTTTGATTTTCCATGGCATATTTCTTGGCTTTGGCTCCATTTGGGTTTGATTTTATGGCTTAATTTCAATTGGGAATCAATCACTAATCTATTTGGAAGAGATTTAAGTGTCTTCCAAATGGATTAGTTGGAGATTGAGTTCAAATCCCTTTAGGATTATGCCATTTAAGATTTATTCAATTGGCTTGATTTGATTTTTTTTGATAGATTAGCCTTAATTCAATGCTTGGGTTATGTTCATTCAATCATTAATGAACTCTTTAACTAAGGTTTTAATGATTTTAAAGTTCATGGATTGCTTACTTTGCATCTTAACCCATTTTGATTCAAATAGATTTGGGTTGAACCTAATTGAGTCAAATAATTTATTTGACTCAATTAGAGTGTATTTAGCTTTTAATTAAGGTAATCTAAGCACTTTGGAATGTATTGGATCAAATCATTTCATTTATTTAAGGATTGAAATTCAATGTGGCCCACGCTAGTCTTATGGGTTAAATTTGGGTTAAGTTTGAATCCATTTAGGTCAAGTGGCCATTTTAGGCAACTTGGACCTAATTGATCTATGTTTACTAATCATCCTTAAGTAAATTCATGCAATTAATTTGAATTAATTTTGGTTTAATTTGAATTTTAACCCAATATAGTTCACTTTGTCTTATTTAGATCAAGTGACCTATTTAGTTTAATTAAGGTATTATTGGATTTATTTTTTTTAGATTCATGTTTAAACATGAATATATTATCATTTGGACCATTTATGATAATTTTATTTGGTCAAATTTTGGTGGTTTGACCTTTGACTTGGTGGATCCCACATAAGTCAAACTCATGTCAAATGGGTTGATCAATTTTTGACATTTGGTTTCGATTTAGATCTATTTAATTTCATTTAATTTGAATTTATTTTGATTTATTTGGATTTGATTTGATTTAATCTAAATTTAGAAATTGGGTTGAACTTACTTAAGTAAATTAGGTTATATCAAACCCAAGGAAGATACACTAGGTCACTAGATGTAGTGTCCTAAGAATTTTAATTAGGAGGTTCCTAATATAAGATTAGGTATTCTAATTAATAATTTTAGAATTGATGTTAGCCTCATCCAAAAATTAGGTCAACATCCCACAATTGATAATCAAGAGCAGCCTAAAGTTAGCATTTATAATTTGCCTAAGTCCTAGATAAAATATTCTTACATGCAATGGAAGTAAACTCACTACAAGAAAATCTAACAAGTTTCTACAAGGACACAACTCCCATAGTCATTCAGATAAAAATATTTGTAATTTAAAAGGTACTCGATAGAAAGAAAAAAAATTGTTACTTTCATTCACAAGTAAAATCATTACAAAATATATGAGTGTGAGGCACATATTCTTTCTTGACTCACCAAAAAAAAAAAATTGTACTACCTTATTGTCATCTTCATTGGGTTTTGAGAGGGTGAGTACATTAGAGAAATTGAAGAACTTGGTGCCCAACTAGCCATGTCTCACCAACTTGGCGATAATGAAGCTGGACTTGACTTGAATTTCTATTGCAGTAAGTGTTGGCACTCATTTGTTAGAGGTAAGGAATCCATCAAACTCTACTTCCTTTCTCTAAAAATTCTTACTATGGCAAGAGAGCTCCTCTTTCAACTTTTTATTCAACTCGGCTAGATGAGTAAGGTCCAAATTGGCCTTATTCTTGTCCTCCTCTTACTGAGCCACCTTCGCCTGAAGCATTTGGCTTCAAGAGATTGAAGCTCTTTCTTTATAGTCAGTCTAGTCTCCATGGTGAAGGTGTCTTGCCTCTTAACACAAAAATTTTTGGCAAATCTTCCAAGTCAACTGCCATGCCATAGCTTGAGTAGTCATGACATCAACATAAGGTAGTTAACCATTGAGAATATTTTCTAAAGATTATCAAAACTTTTGGAAAAGATTGCTTGCCTGAGTTCGTAGGCTTCACTAGTCAGCTCAGATAATTTTTGAGTATAGTTATCTTGGGCATACTCACCCTCCTCCTGCTCTTAAGAATCACTCTTCTCTTGATGACCTCGAGGAGTTAAGCTCTCAACCCTCTTCTTCAATTTTATCATAACTGTACTCAACTCAGTCTCATTGACAGCCTTTGAGGGGGTTGTACTAGGCCCTGCCTCATCAATGACCTTAGTGAGAGCTAACTCGGCTTCACTAGCTTTACGCTTGCCTACCTCGCACTTGCCCTCCTCTAAGAAGTGGACCATGTTACGGTCAAGTGGAGGGGGTGTCAAGGTCGCCTCTCCTATAAAGGAACAAGCAAAATAATTAGAAATGGTGAGTTAGAAAAACATGTAACCAATAATGAGTAAGTGTTGAAGTACTCATCATAGAGGACACTTGTGCCTTTGCATAAGTGGAGGAAAAGAATATTATTCAAGGTTCTGCCTATAAATTTTTCCAATGCCTTACTCTCTTGGGCATTCGACATATGATGAGTCAGTATTGGTGATTATGATGAGCTCTTGATGATTAAGAGCTTTAAGCACCATCACTGCACCTTGTTCATCAGACCCTGAATCTTTAATAAAGTTGCTAAAAATTTCAGTCTCATCTTGATCGCCTTTCATCATGAAGATTTGCCAGAAGAGAAAGCTTATCTATGGCATATTCTCATCCCACAGAGAAAGAATGAAGGTGGTAATGCTTACCACTAAGTTAGGAAAAGCTTGTGTTGGCACCATTATGTAGAAATTCAAGATGTTGACCCACTCAAGGGGAAAAAAGGACTCGAAACCTAGTCCTAAAGTAGGCAAGGGGGATACAAAACTCTCATAATTGAGTAGTGTTGAATCACAGAATATTTTTGGCTACCGATATTGAAAACTCAGGATTGCCATAATAGCAGTCAATGAAGATAGAGGTCACATTGGACTAATCCAAGTTTGACACTTCTTTAGCCTATGTATGCAAGAAAGTCGAAGCCGCCTTGCTTAAGAATGCCAATATGAGAGAGATCACTTAGACAGAACAATGATTAAATTTAGTTAGTTGAAAGGAACTCTTCTCACTAGAATATGAAGGAGCAATAAAGACTCAGTTACTCATGATAATAATAAATTTATAGATGTAGTAAGTAAGGTGCAATAACAAGGATGCCACATCAAACATTAAATGAAAGAATGATTAATAAATCCCACATATCTCACATGTGGTGCAAATGACAACAAAAATAATGAATGATGTTCACTCAAATCATAAAGTTATTTCAGTAAAGCTAAATGGTGGTTAAAGAAAAATAACATTTATTAAAATATATAAAAAATAAAATTTATCACACACTCACTATAACCCCTTCATAATATTTTAGGAGTAGTTTAATGATGGAGTTTGAGTGCCACTCTTCACCGAGTCCATCCTTCTTGTACATATAATCAAATAGAAAGTTTTCTCTAAAATAGAGAAGGGAAGTCCCCTGCAACTTGATCAAGCTTTGAAACAAAGTCAACTCAGCCCTCATAGTCATAAAACTTCTCTAAGACTCCACCACTATGGATTGTCTTTGATGTGACTCTAACTCAAATAGTGCTTGCAACTTGCCTATTTCTCATCTCTACGAGTCCAAATCCTTCTCTAGGATGACAACCTTCCCTTGACAGAATAATGTCCTCAAATGAGTTAGCGAGCACCAGTGGCACCTTGTTGACATCGCCCATTAGAAACTCTCTTCTTTCTTGACATGGAGAAGGAGAAAAATTCTCTAGCTTCTATTTAATGTTCATGAAAGAGAAGCTGGTCACTATGGTAGAAGGTAAGTAGGGTATCAATGATTGCCCCTTAGGCCCTCTATTAAGATTGTACTTGGCATCACCAAGTTGGCTGACAAAGCTGGAGATGCCACTGAATGAGAAGAAAGGAATTCATCAAAAATTAGAAAGGGAATTTCAATGAGAGAAATAGCTAATGGCTAGACCATCCGAAGTGGAAGCCATTGCTCAAGAAAATGGAATTCCTCTTTATTTGGATTATGACCTAACAAATCACTCATAGAAAAGTGAATTAGTTTTGTAGAATTACCTAGATTCTTTATCATAGATAACTTAAAGAGTTGGCAAGTGTCCTTATCACCATTAGCTAATGCTTGTACACTGGTCACACTCAGCTATGATCAATGAGGGAATTTAGAAGTAAAAAATAAAGAAACATGAGATATAAGATGGAGACAAGTCTCTTCGTCTCTCTCAGCACTCACAAGCTACACAAAAAATGATGCTATGAATATGCCCTCTGCCTCCACTGGTTGCATGCTTGGTTCCACCTATGAGTTCTTAGTGATGTCTTGGACTAGGGCGATAATAGACTCACTAATAGTAGGGGCCATCACACTCACCTTAACTGTGGTAGCAATAGAAATTTCCTAGTTTTCTTCATCTTTTTTCAAAGACCAACCTAGAGTATGCCTAGAGTACAACAAAGTCGATGTCGCCACGAGGTCTCTTGGTGTCAATGGTTGTTAAATATGTTTTTTTTCATAAATAAAGAGATCTGTTCAAGCAAAAAAATGTGATTTATCATGGAGTATTTTAAATGGAAATAAAAGTTCCTTTTATAGCCACTAGAGAGCTAGACACATTGAAAAAAAATGATCCAATCAAAAGGTGATGTGACTCTTTTTAATTTAGTAAATTTTATTTTCATTAAATGCTCATAGCTCATAATTTTTTTATTCTTCTATCCTTCTTGTGTGTCGCCTCTACAAGGCGTAGAAGAATCAGCGAGCTAAATGTACATCCAAAGAAACAAGTGAGTAATGTTGATCTTTATAGTGGGAACCATCAGCGCGAGAAAGACCATAAGAGAAGGCTACTCTATAATGAAGACTTGCCCTGAGGTGAGTCAAAAAAAGACTTAGAAAATGGACCAAGGGAATCAATCACAAATCAATTCACCCATAGTAGGATAGCAAATAAGGGAGGCTGGTTTGTTAGAACAACCTGAATTCAACAAGTTGATCTCTACTCATACATCTACATGAACAATGGGAAGCTCATCTTTATTATCCATCAAATCTCCACTTGCTTGTCGCCATTCACGTTAAGCAAAAGTGAGCACCTATTTATGCTTGATCTGCCTTATATGTACTTACCAAATGTAAATACTCTCTTAAAAATATATAAAATGGGGGCACCTTTTCTCTGTGGCTGAGTTTGGGGATGGACACTTCTTCATTTCTCCTCTTTCATATAATCTCTATACTCAAATTCAAAAAAGAAATATGATTTACTATCTTTTTGTACTTTTTTCTCTTCATGTTTTCCATATTCTATCTAATCCTATTTCCTATGTACTAAGAAGGATCTACCTCAGTTTGCAGATAGATTTAGATCCAATAATAATAGTATTGGATGACCAACTTCGACATTATAATTTCTAGAGATTTTGACCTTAGAACAATAATCCTAGGGCCATGGCACTACTAAAGCAACATTTGCCATGCTATAAAATCCAAAAAAAGCCTAAAAAAATGAATGAAGATTGTAATCAAAGTGCATTGTTCTTGAAGGAGTAGTGTCATGATGCCAAAACCATTCATTTTTGAGCAAAAAGATAAATGTCCAGTATTATGGTGCTACGCCTGATAGATGCAATTTTAGTTTCAATGTAGTTTTTGGAAGTTCTTTAAGTACATGGGTTAATAAGGGAGGGATGTGGCACTTATAAATACACCTTTATTTGCATTGAGTAAGAATTTTGGTAGGTGTGTTTCCTATTTTAAGCCTGTGTGCTAGTGTTGAGTGTGAAAGTGCATGAAATTAGAGAAAGAAGAGATTGATTAGAAGAAGATGAGGCATATAAGGAGATAAGGGGTTGAAGGAAATTTGAATGGGAAGAGCAAATTCTTGGTTCTTTCTTTTCTTACAATTGATTTGTCATATAGGATTTTCAAATTTTTTAGGCGATGTAATCATTATCTCTTTCTAAATGAAAGCTAAGAGTTTTTTTACTCTAGATTTGTGAAACCTTGTATTATTTTCTATGGATAATTTATTATAAATTTTGAAGTAAAGTCTTATGCTTTGATTTATATGTTATTTTATTTATTTTTTGTGCTTAATTTACTTATAATCAAGCTAATTCCAGTCTTAAAATAGGGTGTGATTTAGAGATTTTTGAAGAGTCTTAGAAGATTAATTAGGAAGGAATAAAAAAATCTCTTAAATATACATAGACATATGATATTTGTGGACTTGAAATTATATAGTGAGATTGTAATTATATAATCACTTTTTTTAATTAGTATATAAAATTATAACTAATTAATTATAGTAATTAGATATTTTTGATCTTAGTGGAGATAAAAGGATAGTATTTCAATTGGTTGACAACTATATTAAATATTTTTTTTAAATAAAAAATCATGAAAAAAATAGGGAATTATAAATTAAGAGTTTATTATTTTTATAATTATGTAAAAACCTTGTTTTCAAAGTAACTTTATGTTTTTTAGTTAATCTAACATTTGTTGATATTTAGTTTTATTGGATAAAAGCTAAGATTAATAAAAGATTAGTACTTAGTAAGGTTTTCTAATAAATGTTCATGGGAACAATACCTATCTTATAATTATATTACTCATATGGTATGTGCACTTGCATTCACCATTTAATCCCAATTAAGTTTTTGGTGCTGCTGTCGGGGATTGACAAAACTTTAATTAAGTTAATATTAATATTGCTAGCTTATTTTTTAATTTATTTGTGTTAATATTCATTAATTATTTTAAGTTTTAAGTGTTTATAATTGAAAGTCATTTCCATAAATTTTGTTTGCAATCTTCTTGCAGTGTTTTATAATTGAAAGTCATTTTCATAAAATTTTTTTGCAACCTTCTTATAGTGTTTTATAATTTTAGTGTGTTTGGCTATTTTATATGCATAGTGATAATAGTGTAAAACTAGTGTCGTTGAATCTTGAGATTGAAAGATCATGTAGAAGAATTAGAAAAAAAAACTTAAATATCTTAAAATGGCTAATTAACCTGGAGAAGTTGAACATCCTAAACCACTTAGATACTATGCTTCACTTTTGGTAAATGGAGTTGATAAAAGTATTAGTAGACCAGCAATTCAAACTATTAACTTGAGCTGAAACTCTTGATTATTCATATGATTCAAAATTATCAGTTTAGGAGTTTAGAAATAGAAAATCCTAATATGTACGTAGAAAACCTCTTAGAAATCTATGCAACTTTTAAGTATAATGGGGTTAGTGGTGATGCCAATAACTTAGGCTGCTTCAATTTTCATTAAAAGATAAAGTTAAGATGTAGTTGAATTCATTATACTTAAGATTTATTACTACTTAAAATAATTTAGCTTAGAAATTTTTAGCCAAGTATTTCCCACGTTCTAAGGTTGCTAAGCTTAGGAATGACATCACTTCTTTCATTCAAATGGATAATGAATTAATTTATGAGGTTTGAGAAAATGCCCACATCATTTCATGCTTGATTGGTTAATCATTGAATCATTCTACAATGGCCTAGTAGGATCACATAGAACCATCATAGATATGTGTTGACCTCACTTTTGGAGTGAGGACTCAATCTCCTCTCCTTAGATTTAGGAGTGTTCTAGACACCCGATTCTCCTTAGTCATAAGACACTTCTAGCAATTAGGTGAACATTTAACCTAAGCCTAGAGACTTAGGAGGGTTAATCATAGGATTAGGAAAATTTATCTAACCTATGGCCTAACCAAATCTATACTTTCCATCTTAAGCTAAACCAAACCTCAAATCCAATTCATCCAAATTCAAAAACCAAATCCAAATTCAAACTTCAAACCAAGTGATTGAAACCTATGACCACATACAAAATCAAATCAACCCTTCCTAAGCCACATGACTCAATCCCATGGACTTAACCAAATTCCTTCAATCCAAATCAAATTCAATTAATTTTCTCATGAATCAATCAATTCTCCAATCATCATCCCAAATCTAAAGAAAATCTATAGTCAAACTCAAGTCACCAAACCAAATCAAAATCCAAACCAAATCAAACCTAGCCTAAGCCCATGATTTGATCCTATGGACTTAGCCAAAATTCCCTTCAATCTAAATCAAATTCAATTGATTTTCTCATGAATTGATTATTTCTAAATTCATCTTCCCAAATATAAAAGAAACCTACATTCAAATGACCTAAACTAAATCAAATCAAATCAATCTTTCCTAAGCTTTATGATTTAATCCCATGGACTTAGCCAAAATTGCCTCCAATCCAAGTCAAACATAATTGATTTTCTCATGAATCAATTATTTCCCCAATCATCATCCCAAATATAAATGCAATTTTCAATCAAATCGCCTAAGCCAAAATCAATTCAATCAAACCTAACCTAACCCATTTGACTTGAAATATTCAAAGGAGCCAAAATCCATTTTAACCCATATCAATTGCAATCAAAGCTATAAATAAATCCTAATTCCACATATAAATCCAACTAAACTCAGTTCAACTCAAAATCGATTCAACTAAGCCCAATTGGTCCACTTGACCCAAAGTGACCAATTTGATCTATTTGAACTAAATTCCAATCCTACCTAAATTGGATTGAACAAAACCTACCTAAATTGGATTGAACTAAACCTACCAAAACCTCCTATGATGATCATCAATCATCCTTGTTTGATCATTTGTCATCAATTGGGTCAAACCAAGTTAACTTGGTCATTTGACAAAGTGAACTCACTTAACTTACATGAACCAAACTAGCCAAATCTCAACCTAAGCCAAATTGATTAAAACATATGATTCACAGTGACCTAAGATCAATATTTGAACATGACTTGACCATCAATTGAGCCAAACCTAACCCAATTGGCCCTTTGACTTAAGTTGACCCAATTTGATCTAAAAGACCAAATTAGGTCAAATCAAGATCTGACCCAATTTGATTGCATCCAATGGCTCAAGTTCATTTCAAATTGATTGTTGAACCTGACCAAAGCCTCAATTAAACCCAATTGACCCACTTAGCCCAAATTAATCTAAAGGGTCAAATTGGCCTAAATCAAAATCAAATCCAAATTAATTGAAATTAAAGCCTACAATCATCTTAAATTGATCAATCAAACCCAAATCAACCCATAACCTAAGCCAATTTAGCAAATTTGATCAAATTGGTCAACTTGACCCATTTAACCTACATAAATTCAAATGAGCCAAAGTCAAATCCAAGCTAAATTGACTCAAACTAATTGAACCAAAATACTTTAAATCATCATTTGAATTTAACCCAAGCCTTAGTTTGACCCAATTTGACTAATTGGTCAACTTGACCCAACCTAGCCCAATTTGACCTACATAGGTCAAATTGAGCCAAACCCAATGAAATCTGACCCAACCCATACTAGACTCACCATGGGCCAGTCCAAAGAAAACCCAACCCAATTGGAATCCAATCTAAGGCATTTCCCATTGGCTAAAGCTCCCCACATGGGATCAAACCCATTTTTAGAAAGTTAACTCTTCTCCTTTTCATTTGGCAGCCACCCCTTACCCAAATTAGGCCCTCACCTACATGCCTAACCCGACCAAAGTGGGCTAGGTCAGTCATGAACCAAAGGGAGGTGAGTTAACCCACATCCCCACCTTACGAACCTAATGGATCCAAAGAAGAGGGAGGCTGCTTGAGCCACCATCCAAGCTTCATGGCCAACTAAATCAAGCCATCTTAGCTTGACCTTGACCCTTGTCAGCGCTTGACCGGCTGAAAACTAGGAAGCAATACGAACCATTTGATCCAAGGGAGGGGGGCATACCCCCTCATTTCAATTCAAATCACACATTTTGATCCTCAGAGAGATCGAGCACACCAAAATGAACTCCCTGAGTATTTCCCGTTCCTTCCCGATGTCAGACTTCATTGATATGAAATAGGTCAAGGCATTCTTTGATCCAATTCTCTCAAATCTCAACTAAACTCAAATAAATTTCACCCACACCTTCCTTTGCCTCTGTTGAGCGAGAATGAAACTTCTCCCAAGCTCCATGACCATCAGAAGTGCCATTTTGATCAACGTCCCTCTACAAATCATCGATTCATGGTCCATAGAGCCAACAACAAGGAGCCATCATGCGTGCTACTCAATAGGGCTTCGCCTCATCCAGGCGAAGCTACATCAAGCATCACGCTATTAGTCTTGAGCTTCGGTGAGGTAATTTCTATCAAACTGAGTTTTGGTCCAAACTGTTTGGTCCTTTTTGAAGAAAAGTTGTATGTCACATAAATCCAATTGGTAGATCCCTTTAGATACCGTGATGGTGTGGGTTGAATCCTGCACCAATTTGAGCTTCAGTGAGCTCGAATTAGGTGAAGGAAGGCAAACGATGTCCATCTCTCATTGCTTTGGGGATGATAGATCACCCATCGTTCATTCCACGTGATTGAAATAGATGATCATGATTAATTTATTAGATTTAATCCAATTTATCACTTAATAATCGTGGGTTTAATCTCCATTGTCTGATCTAACGGGGAGGAAACCGTGTCTGCCACCAGCCACGTAAGCGTTGACTTAGACACATTTAAGTAGCCAATCCCATGACGCCACATGGAAGCATGCCACATCAGCGGTCCACATGGCATTGATGGGATTAGGCTTAATTAACCTGATTTAATGGTTGAATCTTTGAAAATTCATAACAAATTGTAAAAAATCCAAAAAAATATAAATAAATACTCATTTTAAAGGTAAAATAAGAAAGATTTAATAAAAATTAATTCTAATTAATTTTGAATAATAATTAAGGCTTAATTAAGGTTTAAATAAAAACTTAATTAGCTTAATTAATACCTAATTACTTAAGTAATTAATTCCAAATTTTGTGTGTTTGTTTAATGGGATGACCTCTACCTCTTATAATTTTCATAGGACTTATTGCTTGGTTACTTAGGGGAAATGATCATTTAGGCCTTAATTACTCTCTTAATCCACTTAATGGCTAATTAACACCCTAAATGATAACAAATTAATTAATTAAACTCACTAATCATTGTCTAACAGTGAATGGACAAGGGGAGTGGGGTTACAACCTCTTTCTTAGCTTCTTCTCCTAAGTCCACTTCATTTTGAAAGAAAGTTAATTAATATGAAGATTAATTAAGTGTTAATTAATTAATTAAATGATTTAATTATCAAATTGAAATCATAATCACATCAGATAATTTAAAATAAAATTAAGGGTTTATTTTTATGTGTTTAATAGCATAAAGACCCTTTAAGAAAATTATGATTAGCCCATAAGTGTGAGAAAATCATAAAAGTACTTAATTAGATTCTTTAGTTTAATTAACCCTTAATTATGAGCCATTTACATTAGGTCCTTGTCGGAGCATTGTAATTTTATTTCCTCACATGTTCGTGTCTTTTGTGGCTAATCAAATTAAAGAAGCATAGGTAAGAAAAATTAATTAATTTAATTAAGGATCCAACTTAATTACCTTTTCTTAAACCAATTAAGTTCACCAACACTAGAATGGGATTAAAACAATAAATAATTCTTCTCCTCTTCAAACTTAATTAAAATCTTAAGTCATAAATTAATAAAGAAACTTTGTTTTTTTAAATGACTTTATTTGATGTGATTATCCTTAAGAATTAATTTAGTTGAATGAACCTTGCGTTTGTGCTTAGTTATTCCTTTCCAATCACTATAGATGTTGTATGTTAATGGATTTCATGCATTCATCCTTTTAAATATAACTGAATCAAATGATGTTTATTTATGTAAGCTTGCATGTGTTGGATTAACTTATCATATGTGTGACTATTATCAGTATTAAATCTAAATCTATTTTTCAAAATTTATAAAGTGATAACAACATGTGAAGTGATAGTAGTTATGAATACACAAGTTTTGTATGTGTTTATAGCTTAGATATGTGAAGTAAAGCTCTCTTTTCTTTAATTCATGTGTAGATTTATATGTGTTTGAATGTTAATAAGTATACTGGACATCCCAGGAATACGAGGCTTTAGTTAGTTCTAAGGAGGTCATTTGATTACCTCACTTCCCTAGTTAACAATGACACATATTTATTTGATTTCATTTCCATGTATTTCTATATTAGAATTTTCATAGAACTTTAATTCACATAGATAAATAATTCAATCAAATAAAAATATATCTTTGCATGATTTTCCTTCATTTAGTTATTCATACATCTATATGTATCTAAGAAAATAAGTATATAGTCTGGACATCCAGGGAATACAAGGCTTTAGCTAGCCCCAAGGAGGTCATTTGATTACCTCGCTTACCTAGTTAATAATGGCACGTACCCGCATATATCTTTTATACATGCATGTGTGCATTTAGTGAAAGAATTAAGATCCTCCTTTTCTACTGAAAATGCATGCATCCATATTCACCTAAGTATTAACACATGTTATATATAAATTAGTGCTCTCTTTTCCTTATTCATGTATAGATTTACATAGGTTTGGAATGTTAATAAGTATATAGTCTCGACATCCCAAGAATATAAGGCTTCTGTTAGCCCTAAGGAGGTCATTTGATTATCTCAATGATACGTACTTATGTGATTCCATCCTTTTGTATTTTGATATTAAAATTTTTATAGAGCTTTAGATTATATGTTTATATAATTCAACTAAAATTAAAATATAAATTCCAAACATACAGATTTATCATCATTTACATGTGCTAAAATATATTACATATATAGATATGCTAAGTATTAAATCTTATGCATGTTACATGTGATGGAAAGGAATGACTTAGTATACTTCATGTGATAGTAATTAAATTAGATTAATCTTAAGAAGCCTTTCATATTCTATAAGGTCATTTATAGTCAACCTAAACTTAGGATTAATTAAAAATTATTTAATAAGCCATTCATTAAAGAGAACTAAATCAAATTAATATGCTTCAGAAAGTGGCTTAAGGTAGGGATAAAAGAGGGTAAACCTCTTCCTTCTCTTTATAACACTTAGTTGCTCAGTGTAAATCACATGAAAATAATGTAATACAAATTAAAATTTATAAATCAATTAAACAACTTCAAATGAAACCCACCATCATGTTAACTTGAACTAATTTTGAAACTTAGAAAAATACAACTCTGATGCTTAGTTAAGACATACCACACAATGCCTTAACACATACATTAGAATTAAGTCAGCACTTTTAGCTCTATGTTGGGATGATGTATGATGGATGTATATTTTATTTTGTTATGTAAAGTTTTAGACTGGATGTTAGGGAGTATGCTTCGTAGACTAGATGTTAGGCCGCTCTTAGCCTAACCATATTTTCTACAAGAGATTGTACTTAAGGGGATGCTTAAAAATAAATATAAATGCTCTTTTTGTAGGTTTCTTAAACTCCTAAGCATAATCCAAGTTAAGACAGGTGGGCTTGGTTACCCATATGCAGGGTGTTAAGTCTAATTATACATATAGCCACTTGGGATTGTATGTATGTTTAGCTAATTTCTATTTTGCAGGTGTAGTTAGATTTACTTTTCCCTATTTAAATATAATTTTACAATAGGAATTAAGATTAGTACTAAGGGGGATAAGGATGAGCAGTGCTAGAAAGCTTTGTCCTGGGGCACCCATTGATGCCTTGAAGTCAATTAAACCAAAGGAGCAACAAACTAAATCAAAGGAGGAAGATAAGGAGGACAAGAAAATGTGAAGATTGAAGACCCCCCATAATATGTATTCATTCTAATTGTAATTATAATTTTTCTTGCATATATCAGGTTGTATAAGGGTAGAGCTCATCTACCCATCTTTTCTTTTTTGTGTTGTACGGCAGCACCCGACTGCACTGGCCTGTTATTCTTTTACAATAGTTTATAAAATTGATTGATGATTTATTTAGATCATACATCAGGATTGCATTTTTTTCATAGTTTCTTTATGTTTGATGCTTTAATGTGTGGCTTGGATATGGTAGGCTCTTGGGATAAAATAAATTTTCTAACTAATCACTCATAATTAAAGTTTTAAATAACTCATAATCTCATCATAAAGCCTAGGCTATAATCAAGATAATTAAAAGATTTAACAACCCTTTAGATGTATGTTGTTTGTCTCACATCATGCATGCATCTTCTACCACTCATGCTAAAAATGAGGGTCTCTGTCCATGCACAATAGGGACTTCTTGACCCATGAGAGCAACCCCTAATGATAGAGTTTCACCCTTTTTCTTTTGATTTAGCATGCATTTAGGCAAAAGAAATCCTAAAGCCTTAGTCTAAAATTTTGTTTCAAAATAAAATAAAATTTGAAAAGATTTTGCACTTGTAGATTAAGTCATATGCTCATACCACTCATGCTCTAGTCTCTTAGGGAGTGGGTTTAGGACTTTAGTCTCTTTAAAATTAAATAATTACCCTAGCTATCTTGCAATTCATAGGACCATACTACATTATTTTAAATCATAGGAGGTATTAGCTGGCAGCCATTCCAGGAAGTTGTAAGCCTAGAAGTTGGATGGGTTTAATCCCTCTTGTGGGGATAAGCCCTTATATCCACCTATCAATAAGATTTAGATCGTGATTTTGGTTGTGCTAAAGCTCCCTAGATATAGGACCCTAGGTAGCTATTTCCTTCAATCTACAAGCATAAATTCTTACCTCTTAGGTATTTCCATAACCTTGTGTTGATAGATTATAAGCCCTAGCAATCAAATAAAAATTAAACTTAAATGAATAAAATATTTTCACTTTCAAATGTATAAAGCCTCACCATAGGATATATTGGAATACTCACTAGGATTTCTGGTATCATGAGCATTCCCTACTTATTTTCTTTGGATTCCAAAAATAATCCTTCTCCTTGAACCTTCCTTATTAACTTTCTAAATATAACTAATCCTTTGATAGTCTAACCTTGAAATCTTTGGAGATAATAATTGTCTACTTTAATCAAGAGTAGGGAAACACATTTCCTTAGATGTAATTAACTATGGAGGCTTACCTCCATAGGGAAGAACCTGGCTTAATATAAACCCTGCTCTATTCACCCATATAAAGCAAAGGAAAAATCTATGGTATATTTGAAGACCCATTATGCCTTAGGAGTCCTTATTAGGTGACTAGGTCCATTGTAGGGTGATGCCTCTATCTTTTGAGATAATACATCATACCTCAATATCATACCCAATCACTTCAATAAATACCCCCTATGATCTGTGTGGTGTGTCCCCCACATCTAAAAATAAACACCACAATACGTTAGTAGGAGATAGCCTTATGTCTAAACCTTTTGAGGAGGCATGTACTTTGATTGAAGAAATGACTACTAACAATTATTAGTGGCCATCTAATAAACTAAACCCTATAAAGTTCAATAGTTTTTATAACTCCAATGTAATTTTTATAAAGACTTCAAAAGTAGAAGGTTTATTTTACAAGATTGATATCTTAAGGATTAATCATAGTTTTAGAGCTAATAACCTTGTTGGTGAGAATAATGAAGTATTTATGCTAGAAGAGTTTAGTAATCAAAGTATATAAATGCTTAATTATGTAACCAATTAACCAATTATCCTTTCCTAAATACTTAAAACCCATGTTGGAAGAATCACCCTAATTTCTCATGGAATAATAATAAATCAAATCTTAACCAAAATGGAAACATGGAAAATTAGAATAATAGGAACTTTAATACTTATATTATAGACTTATAGTTCTACCATGGTATCTTCTTTAAAACCTACCTGAAGATTAGAATCCTTTAATTGAAGATTTAGTGTTGTAATTGAGGACCAAATTACCAAGTTAAGACACCTTATTAGAGGTTTGGAAATTCAATAAGGGCAATTGGCTAGCAATTTGACTAGTAGACCTTAAAGTTAGCTTAGTAACACTAAAGTGATTCCTATGGTAAGGGGAAAAGGGCAATGTAAAGCAATAAAATTAAGTAGTGGAAAAAAAGATAAAAGATATAAATATTGATGAAAAGAAACTTGAAGATAAAATTAAGAATTTTGAGGATATAGATGAGAAAAAAAGGAAGAAAAAGTTGAAATTAATGAAAAGGGAAAAGTTGAGGTAGAAGTATTTAAGAGGATAAGAGAGAGACCACCACCACTATTTCCTCAAAGACCTAAAAATAGAATCTCAATAAACAACTTTCAAAATTCTTGGATATGTATAAGTAGTTGTCAATAAATATTCTATTTGTAGAAGCTCTTAAACAAATGCCAACTTATGCAAAATTCATGAAAGATGTTCTTTATATAAAAAAAATGATAATTGGGAGAGAAAGAGGCCGTGGCATTGAATGAGGAGTGTAGTGTTATAATTAAAACATACCTAAAAAATTACAATATCTTGGTAGTTCTACAATATTTTGCACTATATGTGATAGTTTTTTTTTTTAAAAATATTATGTGATCTTGGAGATAGTATTAATTTAATGCCATTATTTATTTCTAAAGAGTTAGGATTAAGGGAAGTCAAGTTCATTAGTGTGATAATTTAATTAGCTGATAAATCTTTAACTTACCCTAAGGAGAATATAGAGGATGCATTAGTTGAAGTTGATAAATTCTTATTCTCTATAGATTTTATTGTATTTGACATGGAGAAAGATAATGAGATTTCTATCATTTTAGGAAGACCTTTCTTAGCAATAAGGAAGACTATTATAGATGTTAAAAAAAGAGGAAATGAGAATGTAAGATCAAAAATACCACTTTTAATAATTTTAATTTTATAATATTCTTCAATGATAAAAATGAAGAGTATTATAGAATTGGGTTTAGGGATGAGAGTTTAGTTAAGGATTTCGAGACAATAATGATTGAAGATTTATTAGAACAAATATTAGTTAAGGATGAGGAAGAGAATGTGTATATTCTATTCCTTAAATTTACACCTAGAGAGTTTAAAGAAAAATTAAGCCCTTACATGTATTTGTTAGCACTCGTAGTCTTAAGCCATTTATCTTAAAAAAACTAGAGAAGTGTGCTTACCTAGGAAATTTATTTATATTACCCATTACACTCTCTACAAGTTTGGATGAAAATCAAGAGGATAACTTGATGAGTGTGCTTAGAAAACATAAGAAAGCATTTGGTTAGATTATTGCTGAAATTAGGGTGATTAGCTCATCTATTTGTATGCATAAAATTTTGATGGAAGAGAATTATAAACCTTTCATTTATAATTAAAGTAGATTAAATCCAATCATGGAAGAAGGACTGAAGAAGAAAATTTTGAAGTGGTTAGATAAGATCATTTATATTATCTTTGATAGTTCATGGGTTAGTCTTGCTTATTGTGTGTCTAAAAATGTGAGATTATTATTGAAACAAATGAAAATAATGAAATAATATCAATAAGAACTATTTCAAGTTGGATAAATTGTATAAATTATAAAAAACTAAATAAGAACACTAAAAAAAGATTATTTTTCCTTACCTTTTATTGATTAAGTGTTAGATGGTTTGACAAGGTATCTATTTTATTATTTCTTAGATGTATATTTAGTGCTTAGTAGACACCTTAAGTCGAATAAAAACTATTCCACTCATAATAGACTATCCCAATGATCAATTACTTAATAAGATGTGAGTCCCTGATGCTTTCTTTCTAAATTAATCATCGTACACTAACAAACACCCTTAGGTTGGGTGGCAACTGCTTTGGTGGTAGCTGACCACCCTAGTGGGTAGTACTAATTAAGGTGATGTGATCCCCTGTGCTTTTTTCCTGAGTCGGTCATCGTACACCAATGGAATTTATATATTTAGGGATTAAGATAATGTTCTTGTGGCACCTTTCCCTATGGGCATTCTATTTGGACAATGTCACTATGACCCCATTTAAATATGATCCAAGGTACTATTAGATTGAACAATTTTCTTTTCCTAGTAGCCACCCCTTTAGTTAAATTGCACAGTTATGTAGATGTGTAGATTATTCCTTTGGTCTAGTAAATCTAAGACAGGTCAAAGCCCTCATGTCTCCTCTTTAGTGTGGCCCATCATACACTAATAGGGTCAACATATATGCATATATACTTTAAGGAGTAGTATCACACCCTTGCGACCCCTTTTATTATTAGACATTCTTTTGGGCAGTTCCAACACTACCCCATTTAGGTATAGCCTAGACTACTTCAAGTTGGAATAATGCCCTAGTGACCCCATCTTAGTAGTCACCCTAATTTAGGCTTAACTTATTACAAGGTCAGTAAGTTATCCCGGTGGTTAATTCCACTTAGAAAGATGTAATCCTACTTGCATTCTTTTTAAGTTTTACCATTGCACACTAATGGGCAACCTTTAGGTTAGATAGACTCTACTCCATGAATGATAGACTATCCCTTTGAGCTAATAAATCTAAGGAAAGTTGAGGCCTTTGTGGCTTCTCCTTAATGAGACTCATAGTACACTGACAAGGTTCATATATGTTTAGATAAGGATCACACCATCACGACCCTTTTCCTCAGTGACTATTTTAGGTTTGGATCATGCCATCATGGTCCCTCTCCTGATAATAGCCTCTTAGGTTGAGTAGTATTGTTCTGCGGATAAACATACTACTCTTTTGGGTCAGTAAATCTAAGGTAGGGTGAAGTCCTAGAGGCTTCTCCTTAGTGTAGTCCATCACACACCAATAGGGTCTATATATATTGTTTAAATATCTAGGGATGAGATCTGACCCTCATATCTTCATTTTCCTATCATGTTTGCATATCTTCACATGTCTTCATCATATTCATATTTTCTTAGAGTGCTCTTCCCTAACATTTCCTTCATAACTAGATTATGACTCATCTTTAGGGAACTTTTCCCTATCCCTCTTCCAAGGCTGTTCTTATGAAAATCTCTTCTACATCTCTTTCATGACATATAGTCAAAATCCCTAGAGAGCTTCTCTTTAATGCCCTTGGGATAATCTAAATTAATTTTACCTTTGGGAGATATTCTTTGATGTCTTTTTAGAAGAAAAATTACTTTTAGGGAGTTCATTCCCATTTTTATGAACTCAAATTCTAGTAGATTCAAATCATAAATCATTGAGCATATAACCCATATCAGGCATCTTCGATACTAGTTCTTAAATCTTAAGCACTTAGAAGTCTTACCTTTTGAATTAGAATACCTAGTGATCTTTACCAAGATTAGCTTACACATCAAGTATAGTGTAATTATTCATGTTTGTTATCTTTAGATCTATTTGAACACTAATACATATGGTGTACTCTGTTCACTATACCACACATACTTGGGGTCCTTTTATTGACTTCACTTTTGGTGAGGTTAACATTCACCTTCTTAGTCCTAAGATTTAATATAGGCACTAAGTTTTTTTTGGCATAAAGGTGAAGATTTTATTGATTACTTAAAGAGTACAGTAACCCAAAAAACAAAGTAAATGGTCATTATAAAATATTTGGTCTAATGTATGGTAAAACCAACTTGTCACTAAGTACAAGTAATTTAAGTTCTTTATCAGGATGTTTGGAAGAAGAGAAATGCTGGAGTTGTGACCTCATTTGCTAAAATGCCAGCAAGTCTATGCCCTTCCCTCCAAATATGGGAGCAAGATACTTTGAGGTTCTCCTATACTTTTTTGGTAGTCTTGAGTAGGTTGATGATGAGCCAGGGTGGTTGCTATATTTGTTCTTCTTGAAGGGTCTAAATGAGTAGCAAAGAGTCAGATTCAATCCAGTACTTGAGCTGAGGCTTTCTTGAAGTAAAGAGAAGAGCGAAGAATAATGCAACAATTTCAGCATGGAGTGCAGAAAAAGCAGCATAAGGCATAGAGAAGAAGTAGATGTAGGCATGGAGTCTCCCTCGCAATTCTTGAAGATGCCTCCAATTCCTGCCTTATTGAAGTTGGTATTGATGCTGCCATCAATATTGAATTTGATAGTGTTTTGGTCAGGTTTGTTCTAGAACACAAGGTTCTATTTTGGAGATCTGCAGATGATTAGAGTATCTCTATTGCAGTTCAACTTTTGATTCTCCCCTTTGTTCATTAACTGTAAGTGTGATCTGATTTTGAGAATAGTGGAATCAGCAGTGATGTTGGAGTCATTGTGTTTGAGTTCATTTCGTGTATTCTAGATGAACCAAAGGATGATAAAGATGACATTCAATGTTTTGGTGGATAGCTTTCTTTTGTGGTTTATCCAAGAGGTGAAGTAGAGTGGAATGTCCATCATAGTTCTGCCCATTTATCTGTTCAACATATTTATCCCAGATTGAACTACTAAATTTTCATTGGATGAAAGTATGTTTGAGTCCTTCCTCTTCTTTACATAAATGACATCTTGAGGGAAGCTTTAGTCCCTTGAGTTGAAGATATCATCAAGAGGTAGGAGGCGGTGGAAGAGTCTCCAGTAAAAGAAGGCAATAGATGATCTGATTTTGTGATTCCATACATATATCTTTACCCCAAGGGACTGATTTGGTGTCTCTCCACCAAGTGAGATATAATGTCTTATGTATGGAATTATAAGGAGCTTTCCCTTTGACCACCAAACTATATTTTCTATCCATATTAATTGGTAGATTGTAGATCTTATTGCAGATGTGGGGAGAAAGAATAGATTGTTATTTCTATTTGTCTCATTCAACATCTTTCCAAAATTCTTTAATGTGGCAGGATTCCAAAGGTCTAGTTCCATCAAATTATTGAAAGAGAGGTTCATCCCAAAAACCAATGGTAATTCCATAAATCAATACAACCATCCCCCAGGTCCCAAAAGATCATATCTTCAGCAGCCACACTGTGTAGTAGCAACTATTTCCAAAGTGTTGGGTCATTCAGTTTTCCTATCACTATCATTGGGTGTGAGGCCTTGCAATACTTCCATAGCATATAATTAGACTAGAGTGAGTTGCTCTCTTTCAATTTTATCCAAAGTTTGTAGGTGTTGCATTTGATATTCTTTTCTATGGTTTTGAAACCTAGTCCTCTTTCGTTGGTTGGTTTGCACAACTTTTTCTAGCTAGCCCAATGTATGGACTTTTATTTGTGGCTCCAAATAAACTTATTTAACTTTCTTTCAATCTTCATTTGGATCATTTTTGGATTGTTTTGGACTTGGGTGGTGTATAATGGGATTGAATTGAGGATGCCTTTGACAATGGTTATTCTCCCACCAAAAGAGAGGAAAGAGTTTTCCAATGTGCTAATTTTATGTTGAATTTTGCTAGTGAGCTCATAGAAGAGAGAGGATGTAATTTTTTTCCTTTATATAGCTTGATTCCAAGGTAGGGGAGGGGGAGTTTGTAATGAATGAACCCAATTTTTTCAATGATCCATCTGATTTTGATTTATTGATCTACTTTCCTATAATAAAAAGACATTTGTTAGTGTTTAAAGATATACTAGAGAGGTTCATGAAGTCCATGATGATTTCCATATAAGTGTTGATAGCTCTCTTATTCCCATTGCTAAAAAGTAGAAGGTCATCAGCAAATTCCAAGTGGGTAATATTAATGTTTTCAGTGGAGTAGAAGTTGATTTTCTCTTTTGAGTTTGAGACACTTTTTAGTTTTATTTGGAAAGAATGTCCAAAGCCAAAAATAAGAAGAGAGTGGGGGAGAGTGGATCTCCTTGTTTCACTTGTTCGCTTGGAAAAGACCACTAGCTTACCCATTGAGTAATAGTTTATAGTGGCTATTGGAAAGGACTACCTCCACAAAATTACAAAATTTTTGTGAGAAGCATCAATAGAGAGTTAAGTAAGAAGTCCTAGCTAAGAGTGTCAAAGGATTTTTTATAACAATCTTCTTCATTACATTACCTCCTTTACTTTTTCTATCAATGTATTTAATCAACTCTTAGGCTAGTAAGATATTATCAATAATATTTCTGTCTTTCATGAATGCAGTCTGGTTTGGGGAGATAAGTGTCGGGAGGATCTTTTGGAGCCTGTTGGCTATAATTTTGCTAATGATCTTGTTGATGATAGGGGTTAGATTGATAGGTATAAATTTTTCTCCGGTGTGGCAATTTTTTTTTTCTTTGGGGATCAAGATTATAGCTGAAGTGACAACTCAAGTCTATGAAGAAGGTTTGGATGGCCTTTATAACTTCCACCTTGATGACATTCCAAGCTTTCTGGAAAAAGAGGGCAGTAAATCCATGTGGTTCAGCTATTTTATATCCATCCATTAAATTAAGAGCATTCCAAATTTCCTCCTCCTTGGGGGTTGAGGTGAGGAGTTCATTATTTATAAGAACTTTATCATAGTCAAAGAAATTACTGGCTTGGTGGGGAGTTTTGTTGTGGTTCTAGGTTGGCATAAGATATTGGTGAAGTAGTTAGTACAATCTTCCATAATGTATTCTTGATAAATGATCCAATTACCATGGGCATCTTTGATTTTATTTACCCACTTCTCTTCTCTCTTCTTCCATATGTAAGCCTAAAATTTTTTGGAATTTCTATCACCATGATCTATTATAGCTACTTTTTGCCAAAAGAATTCCTCTCTGTCAATGAAGCTATAGAGTTCCTACTAAAGATTCTCGAATTGATCTTCAAGGATAGAAGTATCACTATTCTTCATGAGAGTAAATTCTAGTTCAAGGTTGTCAAATTTATTTTCAGTTATTTTAACTTGATGGTGGATGTTACCAAATAACTCTTTGTTCCATTTTTTTAATCCTTGTGTAGTGTTATTATAAAGGGCCCATAAATGAATCCAAGGGTTAATGTAGTTAACACTTTTGCAAATCCTTGTAATATAGCTGATAAAATTAGGATGGGATGCCCACATATTGAGGAACTTGAATGGGTTGTATTTTGGTTTGGTATATGGTTGAAGTTGACCAACAAAGGAGAGTGATCTGAAGTGATTCTAGCCAATGATAAACCTCCAAAGTGTAGAAGAAAGTGTGCCACTCTAAATTTGTAAAGATTTAATCCAATCTTTCCCATGTTCTCCCCTTTCTCCAAGTAAATGGTTTTCCTTTGAAACCATCATCAAATAAGTTGGTCTCTACTATGCACTCAACAAATTCTAAAATGATGGATAGGCTGGGTTTTCTTCCTTCCTTTTTTTTCAATCGCTTGAAATCATGTTGAGATATCCTCATACTAACCAAGGACCAGAGGTGTGCTTGCAGATTTGTTTCATATCATCCCATAGTTCCAATCTATGATGAGGGTGGTGAGAAGCATAGATGATAGTGGAAAAAATGCTAAAATTTATATCTTGTAGGTGGAAATGAAGGAATTGGTTAGAATCAATAAGGACTTGAATTTGAAATCTTGGCTTGTAGAAGAGCCAAATATTGTTGTTGATGTTGGCTATGATGTTGAAGTTAGGAAATCTTCTATTGATTCTTTGAAGATTTTGGCCTTGGACAAGAGGCTCTAGAATGGAAAATGGTTCAAGAGAGTGTGATCTTACAAGGCTTTTAAGTTTATTAGTGGAATTGGCCTTGTCAATGCCACTAATATTCCAAATCAAAATATTAGTCATTTAGGTGTGGAGTTACTTCTAGTGGGTCTTTTAGAGGCACCTTCATCCCATGAATTGGTTGCTTAATTCTAAAATCTATTGGTTAGTAGTGTTTTAGCTCCCTAGATCATCTCTGCATATGCTTTTTATTTTTAATTGTGTGCCATTCATCTATAGCTATGTTGAGTATGTCATCATAGTGCATCTCTTCATGTAAACTGATTTGGTTATGAGGTTCAGTTTCTAGGTCTTGGTCTTGATCAGGTAATGCTTGTTGGTCAGGGGAGCAGCAAGGATCTTGTGGGTCAGTAGCAGCATTCAATCTTTCAGAGTTGATCCATGTTCAGATTATTAGTGATACCTTTAGTAGGGAGTGTGTAGCCAGTTCTGGGATTAGGACAGTCCTTCATATTATCTTGAATAGGGGATAGTAAAACTATTCAATTTGTATTAGCCTTAGATCTATTTTCTCCTAGATAGTCCATGACTAAACTATTGCTAGGTTCAATTTCAAATTGCTGCATATCAGGGTTAATTCTCTAAAAATAATGTGGATTTTCAATATTTGTTAGTCTAGGAGGATGGGAGTTGATGCTATGGATTGTTCTAGTATGAAATTGGAAGGAATCTGAGTTTCTTTGGATGGTAGTGTCCATTGGTTGCTTGTTTTCATCAGTTTTGCTTATTCTCAATAGGTGACCAATGAGTATTTGTCCAAGTTATGTCCAAACATCCTACATTTACCACAATACAAAGGTTTTTGTTCAATCTCCACTCTTTACCAATACCCATTTGATTGTGTTCAATCTAAATTTTCTCATTGAAAGGGGCTGTTATATCCATTTCCACTAATATCCTTGCAGCTGATGGTCTTGTTAGGTTGAATGTAGGTGTATCTAGTTTTAGTGGTCTTTCATAAATAGCAGCTATGGAGTAGAGAATCTATTTGTTAAAGAGGTGTAACTTAAGTCCAAGTAGCTTAATCCACATAGAGGCAATGGGAGGCTCAATGCTATAATCAAAAGAGGGAGTCCAGTTTAGAAATTTTACAAGAACATTTTCAATATGGTAGAGCTTTTTTGAGAAGAGTCTAGCATAGTCTTCTTCCTTGGAGAGTTTGATCATGATATGCCTCCCATCTAGAAGTTCAACCTTCTAATCCCAAACCAGTTTCAGCTCATTGAAATGGTTTTTAATGGTATCCATCTTTGGGTTCTTGTATGTGAATTTTCCATCTAGTGTGAATTTGAAGGGCTCGACCAAATTCCAAGTTTTAGATTTAGAGAGCAGAGAGTTGGATTTCCATTTTTCCTTATAGCCTTTCTCAAAAGGGAAGAGTTGGAGCCTTCAGAAAAAGAGTAATGGTAGGACTGAGGGAAAATGAGTAAGTTAGTCGAGAGGGGGGCTTCAGCATGAGGACTTCTAGCCAGCATGTGAGGATAAGATGGGGAGTCCATGGACTATGAGAAGGTGGAAGAACAAAATTAGAGAACAACTGGAAAGCTAGAAAATCAATGAAACAGTAAACTTGGTTAGAGAGGGAGACATACTAAGATGTGGAGCCATTGCTCATGCTCTTATTTCTAAATTAGGTCATTCAACAAAAAAAACTCTCTAAGCACTAAAGTTTTTGTAACATAGAGTTAAGACACTTCTGGAAGATAGGAGAACACCAACCTAAGATTAAAGGCTCATAGAGTTCAACTTTAGGGTTAGACCCTGACTTAGACTAAATGGGACCCACTTGCTCCAAATTTAAACAAAAATACTTATATATAAAACTCATTAGTCACATGATAGCCAATATCTCAAATTCATCCAAATTATACCTAATTGGTGTTCAATTTGGCCAGACCAAGTTGACCTAATATGACTATTTAAGCCTAAGGAGTATAAATCCAAAATTGAAAACTATTTAAAATTGAGTATAACTAAACTTTTTGGAACTTTACTTCAACTTGGTTGAGGCTTGACCAACACTCAATTTGGCCAATTTTGGTAACTAGCTCATGTTGATCCAATTAAACCCTATAAGGCCAAAATCAAATCCAACTTGATCCAAACCAAATTGAATTAATGCAAATATCTATAATCATCCCAATCACATAATGGAACATCCCTAATGACTAATTGTAACTCAATTTAGTCAATCTAGTCAACCAACCCTACCTAGCCCAATTTAGCTTAAAGTGTTAAATTGACCTAAAAATCAATTCAACCTAAATCAAACCAAACCAATCCTTACAATCACCTCCAAATGGATGATTGATCATAAATTAAGATCCAATTGAAGCCAAGGCCAATTGAGCCAATTGACCCACTTAACCTCATTTGACTTAAATTAACCTAAAAGTCCAAATTGGAACAAACCTTGATCCAACTCAAAATGAACTAAGTAATCATTTTAGTGAACTTCAAAATGATTATCGATTATGACTCAACACTTAATAAAGCCTAATTAGGCCAATTTAGCACATTGACCTAATTTAACCTAAATGACTAAATTGAACTAAAATAAGGATTCAACCCAAATTGGATCAAACCAAAGTCTACATTCATCTCCAAAATGATTATCAAACATAACCCAATCTCCAATTGCACCCATTTTGGCCAAATTTGCCAAATTAGCTTACTTGATTTATTGACCCATATGAGCCAAATCCAACCAAACTTGGCATGACTTATCCTTGAACCCCGATTGTCCTACCCAAGTGGAACCAACCCATGTTGAGCCTAGTTCTACTCAAAGCAAGTGAACCAAGGTCCATATATTAGACTAAATCCAAGAATAGTAAAGTCCAACCCCTCCCTTTGACCAAAGTAGCACTCTACATGCCTTGAGCTTACCCGAACTAACCAAGCCTAACCCAAGGCTAATTGGTTTAGCGATTGACCAAGGTGAGGTCACCCTCACCATGGACAACCCTTGGTTCAGCCACCATGGCTTGTTCCTCTCATATCTGGTCACCAAACTTCTCAGCCATTTGGGAGGTCTAGCATATCAGTCACATGCCCAAACTAACCCTGCCCACTGCTTGGATGGCTTCCATGGGCTGAACCCACAAAAATTAGATATATACCTCTTCACCCATTCAAACTTTAGAGACACCTTCATTTTAACCCTATAGAGATTCCTTGAGCTTTGTGGAGCCTCTCTTACACCCTACTATTAGAGATACCAAGCTCCCCTTTAGCTTGAGCAACATACACAACCTCACCAAAACTCCACCCAAGCCTAATTAACTTTTTCATACCTTCTACACTCAAGTAAACTAAAATGAATCAAGAACCACTTGATTCTTGCATGGGAAGGATGTCCTAAACTAACTCCACTGAGCTTGCAATGATGCAAGGTCTTTGGAGTAAATGGCGAGGAGGCAAAAGAAAATTTTAATAGTAGGGCCTTCATCTCTACTAGATGAAGCTACCTTAACCAATTTCATTATAGGTCTTAAGTTCTAGTGAAATATGATTTCCAAACTGTAGAGAGCCCCTCATGTGCTGGTGTTTTGTAAGGTGTTCTAGCATTTAGTGTAGATCAAACTATGAGGAAGCTTGCATTTCATTTTTAGATCCTATTAGAGTTAAATTGAGCATGAAACAAGCCTTGGTTGGCTTAGATCAGACGATGAGAGGTGGACGATCTCCATCTCTTATCAGACCTTAAAGATGAATCACACGCCATCCATCTTGCATGATTAGAGTGGACAACCTTGATAATTCAATTTAGAAATTATTTGATTTAATCCTTGGAACTACGAGTTTAATCTTAACTATTCGATCTTTGATGAATAGCCCATAGTAAATCACATTCGCCACCACCCCGTTAGCTGCCATGCAGGATAGTTTAAATAACCAATCTCGTGGTGCTACACATAAAGCATGACTAACTCAGGGCTAACTATGTAATCTAATTTTAAAAAAGGGTTTAAATTGTGATTAATTGGTTAGAACTTTGAAAAATCATAACTAATTATAAAAATTCCAAAAAAATATAAAGAAAAACTCTTTAGAAATTTTAGATAGAGGAGAATTTAAGAAAAATATAAACCCTAAATTTTAATAAGTTTATAAAGAATAATTAAGGCTTGAATAAAAATTATAATTAATTCTTGAATCATTAATATTGAAACGACTTGAAACTTTTGGTGAATATTTCATGGGATGGCCTCTTCTTCTCACAATTATTGTAAGTCAATTATGTGAATACATTAAAAGATCCATATTTTCAAACCCTTAATTATCCATTTTGTCTATTTAATAAATATAATTATTTATAAAAATTAAATTTTTTTGGGGGTTTAAATATGTTTTAGGAACTTAATAATTACCATAAAAATTACTAGCACTTTGATTTTGATCATTTCTTAAAACCATCATTAAGTGGCTTTTATTAATCAAATAATCCATTAATTTCCCTAGGACTTAGAAAATTCATAACATATTGCCAAGATTTTCATAATTTATGATTAACCCCTCTTTGTGCTCAACTGATAGAGAGGCCCCAATTGGTTTGGGGTATTTTAAAAGTGATTAATAATTTTGAGTTTTCCCCATTTATATAGTTAGTCATGAAATATAAGCCAATTTGTATTAGAACTTTTAGGGCATGTTTATTTCATGTTATTTATGTTTAATAAATTTTTTTCATAATTTTGGTGGTTATATAAGACACTTAATTAAAATTTTGAGGTCTCTTGGGTTTAATTGGATTAAATAATTATTAAAATTTAATTAACTTAAGAAATCCACTTAAATCACTTTTAAAAAACTTAATGAATATAAAAAGTTATGGGATAATTTTAGAATATTGGTCTCCTCAATAGGCTTAATCAATTTTAATTTGTACGTAGCAATTAAAGAATTTTTATTAAGTTTAAGTAATGTTGTTTTCATGTGATTATCCTTAGGGTTTAATGGTGTAAATAGATTGCTTTATGATCTCCATTTAACACTCTTTATAATAACTTATAAATATGTGCTTATTTCATGGTTCATTCGCATTCATGTTTAAAATTAAAATCCTTAAATGCATGTCACATGAATAATGTGGATATTAGCTTTAATAAATTTCAAAATTCTATTCTTATATAAATTAAAATTATGTATGCATTTATACACCTAAGTTAACAAAAAATATAAAACCCATGTATATGATTCATGTGTATAATATAAACTCTTTGAAGGTATATAGTCTAGACACACGGGGGCACAAAGCTACTAGTTCGGAGAAGGTCTTAGATACTTCAACTCCCAAGTGTAATAATAGCACATACTTGAAAAGTTGTGTAGAAAGTACATATGATGTTTAAATTATTTTAAACTTATGATTATAAAAATTTCAAAGATTCATTCTATACATGTTTATACATACATATATATGGCTAACAAGTATATAGTTTGGGCACCCAAGATCACAAGGTTACTAGTACGAAGGTGGTTTTCACCTTACATTTCTAATTTAACAATGACACGTACTTGTAAAGAGCTTAATGTATTTGTATGTATACTTATGTGTATGAATTTATAAAACTCTTTAATAAAATACATTCATATCTATAAAAGTATACATTTATATAAATTATTAATCAATATTAACAAAAAAATATATTCATGCATAGATTAGTGTATGAAAATTCTAAATCATATGTGTGTATTGTGTATATAATAAGATTATAAAAAAAATGACATAAAGGACTTAGAAAAAAAATTCTTAGAAAAGAAAATGAACTACTTGGAAAGGAAAATGACATTAAGGATTTTGAAAAAGAAATTCTTAGAAATGAAAATGATATTATGTTTAGAAGGAAGAATAAGTTAGATCCTAAGAGTAGGGAGTAGTACACCAAGGCAATCTTAGCCATCATTGATGGCTATTACCATTCTAAAAGGTCTAAGTCTAGCATAGTAATGGAATTATCCTTGTGAATCAAAGGAAAGTTAGAGATGCCCCTAGAATTGAAACCAAAAAATGTTTATTTGCATGTAAATCTACCATCTATAGAATCTAATTAATCACATGCACAACCCACTAGGCCATCTAGAGCTTTGATAGTTCAATCTCCAACCATTAGGCCTCAAGTAGAGGTTCTAACTTCATCATATCTAGACTTAGAGGGTAAATTTTCTTCCTCGAAACCATCTCCCCACTCTAGAGAAGTGTCACATAATAAACAACTTGGCTTGGGTGCCACTCTTGAATAGGAGGACCAACCCATAATTTAGAAAATAGAAATAGAAAAGAAAGTAGCTTTAGAAGACATGATGGAAGTAGAAAAAAATGAAGAAGAAAATAAAAATGATGAAGAGAAAAATATGATCTAGGATGATGAGGAGCATTCACCCTATACTCTGGTTTACCTAGATCATGTATCTGAAAAGACAACAAAATGAGATTTTATAGGAAATAGAAGCTCATATTAGAGAAGAAAGAGAAGATAGAAGATTAGCCAAAGAAGGGGGTTATGACATTGATCAAGATGACCTAGTAGATGATGACATGGGAATACCATAAGCACACATCCTTATGGTCAACACTAGTCATCTCGAGAGAGTCCAAAGAGGTGCACAATGCTGCAACAGGGAAGGTGCCACACCACACCTAACTCAGCATCTACTTCTTCAACTACAAAAGGAAGATGACTAGATCCTTAGAATGGAGAGAAATATGGAGAAGATGATGGCCACTATGCTAGTTTTATAAGGTTAGATCCCCATATCCCAACACAATCATGTAAAAATAGATCAACTTGAAAATGTTTAAATGACTAAAGAAAATAGAGTTATATCTGATTTAGATGAGCATAGTCATGAGAAAAGAATTGATTAAAATGCTCCATCTAAAAATGATTTAAAATAATTAATATAACGACAAGTCAAGGAGGCATTGGTCGAATCCTAGGGCACCATGTCCTATTTTGAAGGGTAGGCCATATTCAGAAGAATTTAATATGATACCTTATTCTAAAAGATTCATGCCCTCTGTTTGATAGCATAGAAAACCTAGACAACACCTACCACATATTAGGCCGAGTTGTTGCATTGCTAGAAGAAGTGATGCCCTTTTGTTTAGAAAAATTATGAGTAGCTTATTTGGTGCAGCATTTAATTGGTATGCTGAGCTACTAAATGATTTAGTACAGACCTTCACTGAACTAGATAACTTATTTGTAAAAAGATTTACTAGTACTCAACACCACATCACGATAGGGGACTTAGTGGTAGAAAAATAAAAAAAATCAATGAATTCTTAGTTGACTATATCTTTAGATGAAGGAATTTAAGCAAGATAAGTGAGCCCTAATTATAAGAGCAACATGTTGTAGGAATCCTCCTTAGAAATTTTCTTGGTCTTATAGCTTTTCTTTTGAAAAGTTTTACTATTAGAATTTTTGAAATTATAATGAACAAAGACTCCAGCCTTGAAGAAGAAGCTTTAAGGCTTTTCTTTTTGAAAGATCAATTTACATCAGATTCAAGAAAATCTAAACCTCAAAGGGTGTTAGAGAAAAGGTTAGGGTCAATCTCAATGGTGGATAAGGGTAAGATGCTAGTCAAATCCTAGTAAGAAAAACTTCCCATTATAAATTGCAACAACCACCTCTTTAGTAGCAATAACCTTCTCCTTAGTACCAATAATCTCCTTTTTACTACCAACAACCTCTCCCTTACTGCAACAACCTCTTCCTTAATACCAGGAATGACCTTAGCACCATCAACAATAATAGTTCCCACTATAGAGGCAATAGTTTACATGCTCTCTCAATAATATGCTTAATCAAGTTTATTCTTTCAAGAGAGGCTATGAAAGATATTCAAAATTTTGATAAAAAAGCCAAACTTTGTACTTCTTCACCCAAAGAAACTTGAAGGAGTTGATAATGTCAATAAGCCAAATTATTTCCCTTATTATCGTATGTTAGGTCATGTGATTAAGGATTATTTTGTCTTTAAAAGAGTAGTTAGAGAAGAACTTCAAGAGAGAGATGATCATAATCCTGAAGGAGTACCATTGATCTTATTTTTGATGAGGTTGACATCATTCCAATCCTGATAATTAGGGTCTCTAATCATATTTTAAGAGCTTTATAATTAAACACTTAAGACACCACATTTAGTGGCTAGGAATATCACCAGAAACAAATTCAAATAATAAATTGAATCAAAGCAAAATTTGAAATGAGAACTAAATTTAAAACCAAAATAAATCAAACTCAATACCATAGGATGAAAATTTAGGTTAACCCAATGGACCTCACTAAGACCTTAACTACTTAATTAAATAAGGAATTTAAATCAAACAAACTTAATAAAATTTGATGTAAATCAAACATATATTAAAATATAAATTAAATTGAGTTCTAACTGAGGTAATTGACTTGGTTGTCTCGATTGGCTAATTTAAGCTCAAAATCACTTAAGTCCAAAGAAATCAAATAAAATCAAAATAAATCAAAATTAAATCAGACCAAAATAATAAAATATATGCATAAACATAAATGAACCCAAAAATAATTTTAGAAAATTTTCAAAGCGAAAAACCAAGTAATTTGACTTAAGTTGATCCATGTGGTCCCTACCAAACCAAAATTCAACCAACTAAAATTTGGTCAAATTGGACCATTCCAAAAGCTTAAAACTATTAAATAAATATGACCAAACATAAATATAAATAAATCTGAATTCAACAAAATTCAAATGGGTTAATTTGATAACTTAACCTAAGTAAACCCAAATGAACCTTACTAAGTATAAATTCAAATTAATGGAAATTAATTCAAATCAAACATTCATAATCATTTTAAATTAATAATTAAACATAATTTAATTAATATTTGGGTTTAATTTATCTTATTTGGTCATTTGACTAAGTGAATCCATCTTGACTCATTAAACCCAATTTAGCTCAAAGTGAGTCAAAACCAAAAAAGACCTCAAATCAAATAAAATCTATTGATCTAAATCATTTTAGATACTCGAATAAAATATAATTGCAATTTAAATACACTTTAATTAAGTCAAATTGGTCATTGACTCAAATAAATCAAACTTAATTTATTTAGGTCAAAATTGGCTAATTTGGGTTAAAATTATGATCAAGCCCAAATCAAATAAAATCACTCAATTAAAAACATTATAAATGATCAATTAAAAATTATTTATTCCAAATTCAAATCCTAAAGTGTCTAAATAACCTAAGAAAAAATAATTTAACCCATTTAGGTAAATGGGTTAAACCTCTAAGCTAAATAAAAAACTCCATAAAGCTTGGACTAATTGTTCCCTAATTCATTAAAGGGACCATTGAGGGTCAATTGAAACCTAATCTCAAAAATCAATGAATCAATTAAATGCATCTAACCTAATTCATTGTAATTCAAATTGATCCAAGTGAGTTGATTTAAGCTTTAACATAAAACTAACTCAAGAAAACTTAAATTTACTTATGATTCACTTTGAGCTTAATCAATGAAGATAGTAGCCAACCTAAGAAGAGGTGAGGTGCTGCCATAGGGTGAGGTGAAGCTATGGAGAAAGGAAACTAAGCCACCTAAGCTAATCATCCAAATTTTTTCTACATTAGCCCTTATTCCTTGAATTAGTCACTTCAAGCATGTTCCTTGATCTCCCCTCCACCTTTAAGAGCTGACTTAGGCTCCAATTTCTTAAGACTTAACACCTCCTATTGCCTTTAAAAAAGTGGGGCTCTACCAAGTATAAAAGAGAGAAAAGAAGCTTTTATTTGGACCTTTGATGCTTCTTACAACATCCCCAGCCTAAAATGAACTCAAACGAATCATTTTCCCCACTTTCTGACCACTATAACCCATTGTATGATTGACCTTTGTTAGGCACCGCCTCATGGTGGTTTATACACAAATTCAAAGGGAGGCAATGCCATCAAATGTCTTCTAGAGCTTCATTTCAATCCACTGATAATTTTCAAAATGCAAACACCATAGAAGATCAATGACGGTGAGGTATTCCCTAACTTTAAGCCATATTTTCCATTTTAGTTTGGAGTTTTATGAAGTTAAATTGATCTCTAATGAGATCAAACCATGGAGATTAATTACAAAAAGATTCTTGATCGATTTGTAATCAAAATCTCCAAGTTTTCCACTTAGATCACCATAATTAGCCCCCTAAGGGTAGACGGCTCTTAATCTTCATCGGGAGGCCAGGGATGAAATCAACACCATATGTTCCTTTTATTTAAAATGAATGGTTTTGATCTAGCTAGATTGCATGATTTAATCTATTAAAAAATAAGGATTAAATTAAGATTGATTGATCTCGCATCCCTGTTGCCATTCTACATAGGACCCACATGGATCGTCTTAAGTGGTGCCAAGTCAGCGTTGTATAGGCCTTGACTAGATTAAATAAGAAATTCAGATTTTTTAAATTTAAAAATTGTTAAAAAATATTAAACTTAAAAATTTATTAAAATAAAAATACTTTACTAAAAATTATAATTAAGGGCTCAATGGATTCCTCTTAGTAAGAGGAATCTTTTGAACCTAAAATCCCCAATTTTTATTGGGTAATCTAAGATTAATTAGAGTTTATTTAAAATTAATTTTAGTATTAATTAATATAAAAATAATGACTCAATTAATTTGAAACTTTGGGGATATGGATTGAGAGTTAGGACACACCTCCAATAAAAATTTAAAGAGTTATTAATAAATAAAATGGAAGTTATAAATCTTTTGACTTACAAACCCTAATTTAATGAAATAAAATAATATTAGTTCAAAGAAATTAGGGAAAATTAAAGAAATGATTTAAAACATCATAAGAAACATTAAACTTCATCGAGCTCATTAAACCCCAAAATGGCCTAATTATGGATTAATTAAATTAAATAATTTAATTAATTAAAATGATATTGGAAAAATCATAATAAAATGGATAAAAATTTTAAAATTCTAATTAAATTCTTTATGATTTCATTTTTTTGAGGGAAATCAAAGAAAATTAAAAGCCCTTATTAGTTCTCAATATTTTAGACCTAATTTGAGTTTTACTAAAAACACTAAATCCTTAATTACTCTTAGAATACATATCTAATTATGATAAAAGTTTAGAAAAAAGAATCTAGCATATAACCCTACTTGCCATAAAAATTTCAAATAAAAATTATTTTTAGATTAGAACTCATGAAAGTTTTAAGTCATAAAATCATTTAAATCAAATAATAAATATAAAGATCATAAAGATTATAAAAATTCACAAAAGCAATTATAAACACTTCCATTAACATCAAAGGATGTAGGAAAATTTTTTCCAATCCTCTCAAGTTAAAGAATCCTAAAAATTATATTCTTAGGATTTAATGAATAATTAATGACATAAAATTAATTAAACTTTAAGATTTAAATTGGGAAATTTACACTAAATCAAAAAATTGACTAAAATTTAAATTAATTATTTTAAAATTTTATTATTTTTGTTTGAATCTATTAAAAGCAAAATTTAAAATTTATTTAATATTGGATGAATAATTGAATTGTAATGAAAAATGAATAATGAATAATTCATAACATAAATATTCCAAATTTCTTAGGAATTTTTAATGAGCTAGCTTAGATTTTGGCACCATAAATGTTTCATTTTTATAAGTGTCTTAAGTTAGGGTTAGTGGTCAAACAAAGGTTAAATAAAATCTTAATCACAAGAAACTTAATTAAATAATAAATTATAAAACTGCTCTTTAAACCAACTTAAGCATAATAATTTCTCAATTAAATCAATTGAACTTAACAAATATAAAATAATGAAACTCAAATGATATTAACATAAATGATTTAACTTTATGAATCTAATAAATCTTAAATCAAAAATAATTAAATTATTAGGTAGGACATGAATGTTGATTAAGATAATTAATTGAATTGAAACCTAATAAAATTTGCTATACCTATTATTAGAGAACAAATTAATTGAACTTTAAACTGAAATTATAAATTAAATTTGAACCTTAGCTAAATAAAATAAATCAGCTAAACTACATCAAAAGATTAATTAAATTAAACTAAATAATCATTAAGCTAAATTTAACAACATACAAAGTCAAATAATCAAGTTTAATAAATATATTAAATTAGAAACCATTAATTAAAATTTAAAAAAATGATCAAATTAAAAAATAATTCAAATAATAAGCTAATCAAAATAAAAAAATTATGTTCAATATAATGAAAGTGTAAAACCCCTAAATTCAAATAATAACAAAAATAAACTTAATCAACATAAACCATATAAATCAGTAAAACTTAATGAAATTCATAAAATAAAATTAAAAAAAATCAATCATTAATTAAATAAAAATGATAATTTTAATCAAACTAAAACCTAGTATTTAATCTAAAATCAATATCAATAATAAAAAAATACATAAATTAAACAATCTCAAACATACTTAACCTTTGAACTCTTAACTAAATCAAATAAAAATCAATCAAATTAAACCTAATTCAATTAAATCATTCAAATACATCAAAAGGGTTAATTAAAACACATTGGCTTTAGTTTGACCCTTATAATCGATTTTCATCTCAGGTGAAAATTCCATTCTACTATGATTAGGATCTTAAATAGACTGAGTTTAGGTTCAACATAATTTATTTTATTCTTTATTCTTTAGAAAGCCAAAATTTAACTTTACATTAAAAAATGAACTTAAAATTATTTGAATTATTTAAATTGAAATCATCCAATGATAAAATTAAACAAACTTGAAAATTCAAATAAAACTTGAATAAAACAGTTTAGTACAGTCATACCACATAAGCCTCTTTTCACACACTAGATTGTTAGGTCACCGATCCTGAACATTGGTTTGGCCGATGATCTGTGATGATTTATGCTGTGATACGATATTTTTCTTATTTTGTAATGCATTATTTTAGACTTAATAGCTAGGAATTGTTTGCTCGCTAGTTTGAATGTTAAGTCGTTCTTTTCAGGCTAACACTATTTCTTTACATGGGCTGTGCTTAAAGGGATTATAATAATAAAAAATAATAAATATTATTTACTTAAACGTGTTGCTTTGTTTATGTCTCAAAGTGAAGACACCCATAGATTAAGCCTTTATTTCTAGGTCAGGCTCTATAAGGGAAGAACTTGGCAACCCATTTTTTACCTTTTCTTATAGGGTGTACAGTGGTACCTGGCCAAACCAGCCTACTTATTTAATTAATTCTAGTGCTTGATTTATCTTGAGATGTCCAGTAGAAACATCATACTTTTCATAGGTTTATTTATGTGTTTTTGATGTGTTATGATGAAGCCTAGATACATTAGGCTCTTTGAAATAGTAATTTTTCTATCCCATTAAATTAATTTAACTTAAACATAAAAATTGTCAACTCATAATCTCACTCAATTAAAGCCCTAGGCATAAAAAATCAAAAGAAATAATAAATAATTAGACTTTGTTAATTATGATTCAATATTTCGTTTCAACTTCTTGTATTGGGTTATTTCACCCATTGCATATAAGAGGGCATTTGACCAATGAGGATGACCACCCATCTTCGGGAAGTATGTCTTCTCTTATTGATTTGGCCCATGACTCATTTCAAGCTAGATCTCATCTTGGAAATTATTTGCATACCTAAAATCTTAAATGAAATTTTGAGTCAAAAATACATAAAAATAAAAAAAATTATTATATTAACTAGGAACATTATAATCATGATCTTTGGGTTAAGGTTCTTAGCTTCCTTTTCCTAATACAATAGCCTAACTATCTTGCATTTATAAGGCTGGACTCATAGATTTAAAGTCATTTATGGGGTGTCAGTTGGCAACCCTTCTAGGCAAAAAGTAAGTCCAGAAGAGTGAGGGATAGGTTTTTATTCTGAAATGAGATAAAGGCCCATAATTTTCAATGATTAGACTAAGCTGAGCTTTTAATTTATAACAAAAGTACTTCTAAAATTAGGGTTAAAAGCATCCTATTAGAATAAGTCATCACTTATTAGGCATTTCTATAGTTTTATGCTGTTATAATCTAAGTCCTAAGTTTTTAATAAAAATGACAATTAAAATTTTAAATAAATTCAATATCAAAAATGTAAAGCTCAACTATAGGATAGGTTGAAATGCTTACTAAGCTTTCTAATATCTTAAGAAATTTCTACTTAATCCTATTTGATATTTGAAAAGAATTGCTCTCTTTGAAGCATTCTCTTTGAATCTCTTAAATTATTTTTTTGAATCCCTAGCTTTGAAATCCATATAGAAATAAAATTCAACTCTAATAAGTGTCAAAATTATGAAAATTTCATGTGATTATACTACCTTTAATATGTGTTTTCCTATTAAAATATGTTTAATTTATTATTTTTTTGTGTTGAAATAGAAAAATTATAAGAAAATTGAAAATGAAAAAAAATTAAGACTAATGCTAGGCACTATAAAAGCAGTACCGCGGTGCTATAATTAGCCTAAATTGGGTCATTTTAGAGTAAAAGTAGTGCCTAGGTGCTATATCAACAACATCATGGCACCATATCAGACTCATTTTAGGATAATTTTAGAGCAAGTTTTGTGCCTGTTGTTGCATCAACAAAGATCACAAGGTCGCACTGTGAGGAAAAATATGAGGTAAAAATAGTAAGGCTATACCACAACACAGTTGTCTTTGCCACCACTTCTAGCACAACAACATAGAATTATTTTGTGATGGTTCATCAATGATTTTGAGTAATTTTTTAAGCGTTATGGTAGGAGCTTTTGGACGATCGGGGCTATATTTAGGCTATAAATATGGTTCATTTCCAAAGAAAATGGATAATTTTTTTTAGACTTTTTCTTTTTTTATTTTCTTGGCAAGAGAGTTCTTGTGAAACACTTCGAGATTGACATTCCAAGTGCCAACAAACAAGAATTTTCTACGAGGGATGCTGGAAATTTCCACAAAGAAGTAGTAAAGGATTGCAAGGAGTGGACTTCAAAGATCTACTTGGTGTGCTCTTTCGTTTCTTTTCTGGTTCTCTTATATCTTATTTTACTATGTTTAATATGATCTTCTTCTCACTATATTATGGAGCACTAATTTATGAAGTGCTCTAATTTTATGTGAGCTTTTAAGATGTTTGTATTGTATTAAACATTATTTATGGATTAAAATAAAAAGAAATGTTTGTGCTTTGAATGAAAATGTATTTTGCTTCTTTCCACGCTTCATTTACTTATAATTTTACCAATTATAATGTTAAAAATAAGTGTGATCTAGAGATATCGATGGAATCCTAGAAGAATAAGTAGAAAAAGGTAAAGAAATGTACTAAATAATCATTAATGTGCTAGATAGGTCGAGGTAGCTAAATATCCATTAAATATGTGATTATTTTTAGTATTTGCAATCACTTAATTAGAAATATAGGTAATCAAAATTTACTTGGCACCAGGTAAAAAAGCTGGGTAAAGGGATTGATTTGGTTATACTTTTCCAGAGATATGAGTATAACACTTTTGCTCTTGGTTGATACTACAAGTTTTAAATTAATTCACAATAGAGTTTAATATAATACATCATCTAAAAGATTTCATAAATTTAGAGTACTTATTTTAAAATTAAAAAACATCTACATATTTTCTATAAATATATAGAAAAATAAAAATTATCTTTTATCATCTTACAAAATAGTAGTAGATAGCAATTAAGAACTTAAATTTTGTTGGATAAAAAATAAGTTTAAAAATCATTACTTAACTTAATAGAAATTAATATCCATTTTTTTTGCTAATCCTCCTGGGAACATTCTCCACTCATTTTATATTACTTAATTTGATACATGCACTTACCCATAAGGGTTAAAATGCATATCAAATTTTTAGTTATTCTTTAATTATTGGAAGTAAAAAATAGTAATTATTATTAAGTTGATATTAGTCTTATTGAACTAATTTTAATTCAACTTTGTTGTTACAAATATTTGTATTAGGTGTTAAGTGCGAAATATCACTATACTTGTATGTGTAATTTTGTTCTTTCAATTTTTGAAGTAAAGTTGTGATTTCTAAGCATTGTATTCGTAGAGAAAAAACTATAAAATTAGTTCCATTAAACTTAGAAATCAAATAACTTTATAAAAAAATTAGAACAGAGAAGAGAGAATAAGTGAGAAAACTAGTAATGGACAAGCAAGTAGTAAGATAGCCATCTAGACCACTTAAGGATTATGCCACACTAATTATAGATGGGGTACAATAAAGAATAGTTAGACCAAAAATTTAAGCCGATAATTTTGAAATAAAAGAATGTATAATTCAAATGGTGCTAAACTCTCCATTTAGGGGTTCCTATTGAAGATCCTAATATGCATATTTATAAATTCTTAGAAATTTATGGAACCTTTAAATGCAATGGGGGGGGCTTAAGTGATGATGTATTAGATTAAGATGATTTCCTTTCTTAATTAGAGATAAGGCTAAAATGTAGTTGAATTCACTGCCTCAAGGGTCTATTATAACTTGGAATGAATTAGCTCAAAAATTTATAGCAAAATATTTTTCACCATCCAAAATTATTAAGTTAAGAAATAATATTACATCATTCAACCAATTAGATAATGAATTTATATATGAGGCATATGAAAGATATAAAAAATTATTAAGTAATTGCCTTATCATTCATTACCTGATTAGCTTATTATCTAATCATTTTATAATGGATTAGTAGGATCTTTGAGGACTATCGTAGATACAGTAGCAAGAGGTGGCTTAGTGATAAAACCTTTTGAGGAAGCTTATGCTTTAATAGAGGAAATGATAACTAATAATTTTCAATGGCCTTCTAGTAGATTAAATCTTTAGAAAGTAGTCAGTGTTAATAATAATGATATGATTGCTATGTAAACTTCCCAAGTAGCTTTTCTATCTAAGAAATTAGATAGCTTAAGAATTAATCAAAATATTAATAATATAAATCAAGGGGGAGAAAATGCTGATAATAGTGTATTAGAAGATCAAACTAATCAATGATTGGAAATGCTTAATTATATCTCAAACAAACCAAATGATCCTTACTCTAATACATTTAGTCAAGGTTGGAGGAATCACCTAAACTTTTCCTGGAATAATAATGCAAATTAAAATCAAAATGGAAAAAAAAAGAGAAATTAGAATAATAAGAATTATAACTCTTAAAACTCTAATGTTAGACCTATCATTCCACCAGGGAATACTTCACAAAATCAAACAAAAGAATAGAAACCAACCTTTGAAGAATTGGTGATATAAATGGCAACTCAATTACAAAGCCCTGAGCTTTTATTAGAAATGTAGAGATTCAAATAGGCAAATAGCTAATAACCTTACAAATAGACCATAATGGAATTTATCTAGTAACAAGTAAATCTTAAAGATAAAGGTAAAGAACATTGTAAAAGCAAAATTAAGAAGTGGAAAGAAATTAAAAGAAATTGGGTTAAATGATGAAAATGAGAAAAATGAAATACTAAGGGCTTTGAGATCAATATTGTTTTTTTTCTATTTTATTTTATATTGTTTTTAAAAACATGTTTGTTTAGAGTATTTTTATGTGATTTTATTTTCAAAAATAAATAACATTGTTTTTAGAAATACTTAAAACATCTTATTTTTAAAAACACTCAAAACATCTAAAAGATGTTTTGAATATTTTTAAAAATAAGTACAATCAATCAAGTTTTATTTTTAAGCAAAACATAAACAAAACAAAACAAAAATACAAAATAAATAATAAAAAACAAAAGTGATCCCAAATGGTAAAGAAAAGAAAAGAAAGAAAATGAGAACAAAGAAATTGAAGAAAAGAAAAAGGAAGCATTGAGGATAATGAGAGAAAGACCATCACCTCCATTTCCCCAAAGACTTCAAAAAGAAAATATGGATAATTAAATTTCTAAAATTTTAGAAGTTTTAAAGAAATTATCCATCAATATATCATTCACTTATGCATTAGAATAAATGCCTTCATATGTTAAATTTATGAAGGACATTATATATAAAAGATAAAAATTAGAAGAAAATGAAACATTATTCCTTATTGAAGAATGTAGTGCAATGATTCAAAAAAAAAAAAAACCTAAAAAATTTAAATATTTAGTGCGTTTTACTATTCCTTGCACTATAGGGGATAAATTTTTTGAAAAGCAATATGAGACTTATGAGCAAGTATAAATTTAATGCCTTTATCAATTTTCAAGAAACTAGGACTAGGAGAAGCACCACCTACAAGTTTGACTCTTCGATTAGCTGATTGATTTTGACATATCCTAATGGTATTATTGAGGATGTTCTAGTTAAGTTAGATAAATTTATATGTCCTATAGATTTTATCATATTATATATGGAGGAAGATAAAGAAATACCACTTATTTTAGGGATGCTTTTTTAGATACTAGAAGAATGATGATAGATGTTCAAAAAAGAGAATTAATAGTGAGTAAATAATTTGGAAGTTAAATTTAATGTGTTTAACTCTATTAAGTTTTATGTTGATAAACATGAAGAATTTTATAGGATTGGGTTAAGAGAAAGTAAAGTAGAAAAAAATTTGGATTCTTATATTATAAATGATTTTATAGTACAAAAATGCAAAATGATGATGGAAGAATATGAAAATATTCAATTTCTTAGATTTACACCTAATCAATTTCAAGAAAAGTTTGAACCCTTAGAAATGTCTTTAGAAAGAAAGAATATCAAACCATTGATAATAGAAGTCCCAAAACTAGAATTATATCCATTACAAAATCACTTAAAAATATGCTTATCTAAGGAAAGAATCAACATATAATTGTCTCAAGCTTTAGAAGAAAATTAAGAAGATAAATTATTTGAAGTTCTTAAAGGGCATGTAAAAGTATTTGGATGGCCAATTGTAGACATTAAAGGAATTAGTCCTTCAATATGAATGCATAGAATTCTAATGGAAGAAAATAGTAAGCCATTTATAGAAAATCAAAGGAGACTAAATCTTATCTTGAAAGACGTAGTAAAAACACAAATCTTAAAGTGGTTGGATGAAAGAATTATATATTCTACATCTGATAGTACATGTGTAAATCCAATCCATTGTGTACCTAAGAAAGAAGGAATGACTATTGTTACTAATGCAAATAATGAAATCATTCCCATTAGAATAGTCATAGGATGGAGGATTTATATTGATTATAGGAACAAATCTACTATAAAAGATCATTTCCCTTTCCCTTTTATTGACTAAATATTAGATAAGTTAGTAGGACATTATATTATTTATTTTTATATGGTGTTTTGGATATAATCAAATTACCATAGCACCTGGGGATCAAAAGAAAACAACATTCACTTGTCCTTATGACACCTTTGCTTTTAGAAGAATGTCTGTTGGCTTATGTATTGCACCTGCTACTTTTCAAAATTGTATGATGGCTCTATTTTCTGACTTAATTGAAAATTGCATTGAAGTGTTTATGGATGATTTTTTTATTTTTGGTCTGACAATTGAACATTGCTTAGAAAACCTAGAAATAATTCTTAGAGCTATGAAGAAACTTAGCACTTTATTGGAGAGCGCCATGTTATGGTTAGAGAAGAGATAGTACTAGAAAAGGAATAGAAGTGGATAGGACAAAAGTGAAAATTATAGAAAAAAATTCCACCACCAACTAATGTTAAAGGAGTCAGAAGTTTTCTAGGACATATAAGATTTTATAAAAGATTTATTAAGGACTTTTCAAAAAAAATAAAAATCTTTGTACAACTTATTAGAAATGGATACACCTTTGTTGTTTTATAAAGGAATGTGAAGAGGCTTTTTTGATTACTAAGTCAAATTAAGTTACTTCATTTATTATAACACCTGATTGTATTTTACCCTTTGAATTGATGTGTTACACAAGTGATTATGCAATAGGGATAGTCTTAGGACAAAGAAAAGTCAAAATCTTTTATGTGATATAATATGTTAGTAAAACCCTTAATAAAAATTAAATAAACTATTCAATAATTGAAAAAGAATTATTAGTTATTTTCTTTACCTTTGATAAGTTTAGATCTATCTAGTGGGAATAAAATTATAGTTTATATTGATTATGCGGTTAATAAATATCTATTAAAAAAAGAAAGAGGCTAAGATTAATTAGACTTGTATTATCATTATAAAAGTTTGATATAAAATTAGAGATAAAAATGAATTTGAAAATTAAGTAGCGATCACTTATATGGATTAACAAGCTGAAGAAGAGTAGAGAGATGGTGGAGATATTAAGTGGAAGAATTCCAAATGAATAATTATATGCATTCAAGCATAAAGTTATACCATGGTATGTAGATAAAGTAAATTATCTAATAAGTGACATTATACCGTATGTAATCAATTATAGTCAAAAGAAGAAATTTTTATATGATGTGAAATTCTATTTTTGGGATGAACCTTATTTCTATAAGAAGCTTCCAGATTAGATTCAAGGAAGATGCATTCCTGAGAATGAAATTTTAGAAATTATAAAGTCTTCTCAAGATTCAAAGTATGAGGGTCATTTTAGAAGTAATAAAACACTAGCTAAAATATTTCAAAGTGAATTTTATTGGCCAACTTTAATTAGAGCTATGCATGAATATATGAAAAATTATGACAAATTCCAAAGAATGGGAAATATCTCTAAGTGTCAAGAAATGCCATTAAATTACATTTTAGAGGTGAAATCTTTGATGCATTGGGGATAGATTTTATGAGACAATTTGTTTTTTCATATGAGAATGAATATTTCTTAGTAGGAGTTGATTCTATGTCTAAGTGGAGAGTAACAATAGCTACACCAAAAAATGATTCTATGGTAACTATTAAATTTCTAATGAAAATATTTTTACATGATTTGGAATACCTAGAATAATTATTATTAACAAAGGAACTCATTTCTATAATAAATATGTAAAATATTTCTTAAAAAAATATGTAGTTCAACATAGAAATAAAGGGCTAAATCAGAGGAAAGGGGTGTTCTCCATTACAAAGGGGCCTTATAGGTCAAGCCTATTACTTATATCATGAGAATGGAGACCCCTTATTTTTAAGAGTGAAGCAATATGTATGCATGATGTTAAAACATATGACCATAAAGCTAAGGGGTTGATAAATATTTTATTTCTTGATTAAGATCCTAGGCTTCATGGTGGGGTTATGAGTTGATTAGATTTTTGTTAAAATAGTTAAGTTAAAGTAGAAAATTAATTTTTTCTAAAGATCTTACGATATCCATCACATATCAAACATACACACTTTAAGAAACCTAAAAAAAAGTATGCCATTTATATTATGTATTCAATATAAACACAATAATCAAACATGAATCAATTAAAAGATAAGAGGTCGGTGCAGCGGGTATGATTGTACACTTTAGAAAAGAAAAGAAATTAGGTGGCCGAGCTCTATCCTTACACATCCTAGATTACAATAAATTTACAAATGAAAAAACTTATGGAGATCTTCAATTCTTCATCTTCACCTTCACTTCATAGATTGGCACACACTAGGCTTCACAAGGCCTCCCAGGCCTATACCCTCTAGCCACTACTCATCTTAAACCCTATAGCACTAATCCTATCCCTATTGCAAAAAATAAATTTTATAAATGGAAAATCTAACTACACCTACAAAATAGAAGTCATATTAACATACATGAAACCAACCAATTTATATTTTACACATTCGAACTTAGCACCGTGCCTTGGGTAGCCATGCCCAATCCTACTAGATTATGCTTAGGGACATAACACGCAAGCAATAAACATTTATATTTTTATTATTATTATAGTAGTCCTTTAAGAACAATCTCCTATAAAAGACATCATTTGTCTAATATTGCCCTAACATGCACAATCAATCCTAACATCCAGTGTAAAATATTACATCACAAAGTAAAACATAACATCATCACAATAATCACCTAACCTAACATAAGGATCGATGACATAGTATTCTAATGTGTGTGCAAGGTTTAGTGCAGTGTGTCTTTATTAACTTTTAAGGTTATGAATTCTTCTAATGTTGGATCTTTTTAATTCTTTATTAAAGGTGGTTATACTTTATGTAGTTACTATTTTAGGATAAAATTTTGATGAAAATTTAATATTTCATTCATTTGAGATTTAAGGTTGTAAAGAGAAGAAAGGAAGAGATTCCATCCATCCCTATCTTTAGGTTGAATCTAAGAAGCAAATTTTATGACTTTAACTTCTTTTCTTTTTGTACTTATGTTTGGACTCAGCTTAGAGAACTCATCCTCAACATCACAAGATAACCTAAGGTTACTAAACCAAGATGAATTTGGAGATAAAGCACCATTGCTTTGTATTTAGAAGTTTTATTTAATAATATTATGCTTAATGCATGCATGAATGGACATCGATTGTTGTTAATTAGGTAACATATGTTGGGATCACATGATGCATGTATTTTATTTTGAAAGAAGATAATATTTTTATTTACATATTTTTTTAACCTTATGTCAACATATGTGAAAATATATATAAAATAAATATTTACAAGTATGTGTCATTGTTGAACCACAAAAGTGAGGTAATCGAGAGCTTAGGACAACTTAAAGTTTTGTGTTCCCAGTATGTCCAAACTATATACTTGCTAATTCATACATACATGTGCACGCACATAAACATATAGGATGAACTCAAAAAATTTCACTTAAATTTAATTAATGAAGTTAATTTATCCGTATCACATAATTTATCATAAATCTCAAGGTATGTGTTGTTGTTGAACCAGGGAAGTCAGGTAATTAGAGGCCCTTTTGGGACTACTTAAGTCTCATGTTTTCAGTATGTCCAAACTATATACCTTTTTGACTTGTGATTCAAACATGTAGGGAATTAAGATCAATATTTGAATTCATTTATATACAAATGATTGATTATGTTTTTGGTTGCTTTAGGAAAAAAATTGAAATTTACTAGTGATAATAGCCAAACTATTTACTTCAAATGCATGCAATTAACATAATTTTCTTACATGGCTTTTATTTAGGAAAAATAAATTTGAGATTTATTAGTGATAATAGCCACACTATTTACTCAAATGCATGCAATTGGTAAAATTTTCTTTACATGATTATTATTTCAAAAATGTGAATGCATGTACACATGGGATATGTAACTTTATAAACAAACTAAGTAAAATAAATGGCGCTTCACCAAATATCATACATGGATTCATTAATTCTTAAGGACAAATCAATCCACATGAATGCCTTAAGCTTTATCAAATTCATTAAGTTTGGATTTAAAAGTTTGAATTAGGTAAACCTAAAAGGATATCAAAATGATTTAAATTACCCTTGCCCATCATTATTCATTAATTTCTTTAAAGAGGACTTGGATAATTTTTTTAGTCAACTTTCAATTAATTACTTAACCATTTAAATTTCTAAAAGAGCCTCTTAATTTGATTAATTAATAATTATGAGCATACAAACCATGATGGAAAGATTGAAAATAAACAAACATAGGATTAACAAGGCCCTAAAGATTGTAATACAATTAGGCTCGTAATTAATAATTAACTAAATTAAGAAAGACCAAATTAATTAATCAATTACTCTCAAAATTCTCAACACCAATAAAGATTCTTGATTTCATCAAGGAATCGTATGTTATAAGCACATAAAGAGTTATGGATAGAAATTTTGATTAATTAAAATAATTAATGCAATTTTTCCTAATTCCTTAAGTGACTTAATTAATTAATTAAGCATTTTTAAGTGTGATCTTGAAGAATAATTAAGACTAGAGGCTTTGATTATTTTTTCTATTCATTCATTCTATTTTGATAGTTAATTAAACATCTTTGATTAATTTCATAAATTTTTAATTTTTTATAATTATTAAATGCATAAAATTTGTAATTAAAATTTGAAAAATTGATTCTCTTAATCCATGAAAATTAACCCAAGAAAATTATCAAAGAAGTCATCTTAAGGAATAATCATGCAAAATCTCAAGTTAATTAGCCAAGTAATTAGGGTCTTAATTAAGGTAATTAAGTAAAATTTGAAACCCTAATTAGTCACTATTCATTGAATAAAGTTTAAGGATTTTATTTTCCCTAATTCTTTTGTTTAAGCTTTCTAAAATAGGCTTATTTACATTATTTCAAAATTTTCTACAATTAGTTATAAAATTTTGAGGTTGTAATTAATTAAATCCTATTTCTAACCCTAATTAACCCATTTACATAGTCGGCACAATGCAACAACTGATATGGTAGCGCTTTCCATATGGCGTCATGAGATTAGTCACTTAAATCATTTGATGCAATAACTAACTTAGTAGTGGCGGACGTACTTTCATCTTTGTCATCTAATAACAGCTGAATGGCAGAAATTAATCTCATGATTCTAAAGGGAAAAATCAAGAAATTTTAACCTGATTAATCACTAATGTTTATTGTAATCATGTGAAATGGATGACCAATGATCCGTCATCAACCCATGGTAAGAAACATACATTGTCCATTTTTCTCCACTAGATTTAAGCTCGTCAGAGCTCATTCGACAATGAATTTGACTCCAAAATGATTAGGGGAGAATTCTTGGGAGATCCTACATTGTGAAATGCATGAAATACAAATTTCTTTCATAAAAGATTAATAATCTTATGGTTTATTATGGCTGTCTAGAAATTACATCGCTAAAACTCAAGACTTATGGTCTGTTGACTGAGGTAGCTTTGCCTTAAAGAGGTGAGGCCATATTGAGAAGCTTGTGAGTTACATCTTTGCCGATCATCATCTAGACCAAATGCTGCCATGAAGCTCGACGGAGTTGATCGATCTTAGTATTGCATTGGTCAAATCGATCGAGGATCGATTCATTTTAATTACCTAGAGCTAGGGGAAGGCGTGGGAGCATTTAATTTGATTTTGGTGGAGTTTAGGTTGAGTCGGATGGATTGAGGGCTTGAGAGGATGAAGAGCTCTTGTAAAGCTTGGGGACTATTGGAGGCTCTCTGAGGAATGCCTCTTATGAGTTTGAATGGGAGAGGAGGTGTTTATCCTGCTCCCAATGTGAATTAACCAAAGGGGTTGGTTTAGGTAGTTGAACTTGGCTGGTCAGTGGGAGTAACTGAAATGGCATGGGACTGATAAGGTTGAGGTCCCCTAGTATCTATGGAAGTTTGGTGGCCAATGGTGAGAGGGACAAGTCCCTTGGGTTGAACCAAAGGTTAGCCAAGGTGAGAGGGACCTCACCTTAGTTAATGGTTGAGCCTAATAGCTTTGGGTCAGTCCAGCATGGGGAGGCATGCTAAGGTGGTTTTCTAAGGCAAAGGGAGGTGTTGGACCTTCCTATTTTGGGTTTTATCTTATTTGAAACCCTTGGTTCACTTGGTTTGAGTTGAATCAGTTCACTTTGGGTTCCATTCACTTGGGTAGGTCAATGGAGACCTAATGGTGAGTCATGCTAAGTTTGGTTAGATTTGTACTTGGTTGGTTGGGTTTGGCTCAATTTGACCATTTAGGTTAATTTGGATTTAAATGAGTTAAGTTGACTAATTGGCCAAATTGGGTCAAGAGGGTACTGGGTTGTGTTCAATTTGTCATTTGGAGTGCAAGTGTAATTGGTTTGATTCAATTTGAATTGGATTAGAATTTAGATCAAATGGGTTCACTTAATTTAAATGGGTCAACTTGACCAAGATGGTCAAATTGGGTTGGATGAAGGGTTGACTTGTGCTTGATTGTAAGTGTTGGCTTGAATTGATTTGGATTAGAATCTATTTTAGTTCAATTTGATCCTTAGGTTAATTTAGGAAAAATGGGTTAAATAGTTAAATTGACTAGGCTAGATTTAATTGATTACATTGAGTGATCAATGATGATCAACAATCATTTTAGAGAAGGATAAATAGATTTATTTAGTCCAACTTGAATTGAATTGAAGTTTGAACCAAATTGGTTATTTAGGTCAAATTGGGCTAAGTGAACCGATTAGTTTAACTAGGTTAAATTGATTCCAATTAATGTTGAAAGGTACTCAATGATAGTCTTGCAGTTGGTTGATGTCTTTGATTAGAATTAACTTGAATTATATTGAATTTTGATTCATTTGGACCTTTTAGGTCAAATAAGTCAAGTTGGGTCAATTGGTGAAATTGGGTGGGTTGGAGTGAATTGAAATGTTTGTTTAAGTGTTTGAAATGATCACGAAACTTGGATATATTTAATTTGGCTTAAATAAAATTGAATTGAATTCTAGCCCTATAGGGTTTAAATGGGCTAACCTAGGTTAAGGGATAATTGGATTGCAACCAAGGCTCGATCAAGTTCAATCTAGTTTCAAATAAGTTTAGGTAAATTTAATTTCAATTAGATTGGGATAATTTTGAATTAGCCCCCTTTAGGTCTAAATGGGTCAAATGGGTCAACCGCCCACAAAGTTGGATCTTAGTGGGTCAACATAGTGTTTGGAATCATTTGGCTATAAGCTGAGTTTAGTTTATAATTAGTTAGGTTTGGATTTAAAGAGTTGGTTTAGTATGAAGTTTATGGGTTTAGTATAGGTGGTCTGCTTCATCTTAGGCTTATGGCTAGATCCTACGTGTCTTCTTGGCCTTAGATTAGTATTCACCTAACCACTAGAAGTGCCTTGGCCCTAGGAATGTCTTAGTGTTGAGTCCTAGTCTAAGGGGAGATGGTCAACCTCTAAAAGAGGTAAAGAGGGACCCCAAAAGGTGTAGTGTAACTAATAGGGTACACTGCACGTATTGGCGTAGATCGAGCTGGCCAAACATTCCTATAAGATAGTAAGCACAAGGTGCTCCATCATCTGGAGGGTTTAATGAATTTACTTAAGAAATTAGAATCTTTAGATATCAGAGATTCCAAAGTAAGCATGTAGGATACTTGAGATAAATTATAGATCTGAAGGGATTCAGGACCTAAAACCACCAAAGTCTGAATGGGGGAGAGATCCCTAATGGAAGGAAGTTGATGTTTAATTTAAATTGAATTATTATTATTTCATGCTGAGGGCATGAAGAGAGGTCGGTAGATTTGGTTTGATTTGCTTAGGATTGGCTTCATGACAAAGACACAAAGAGGAATCTGGCTATTGAGTGAATTTGATTGGATTATAGAATTCATGCCAAGGGCATGAATAAGAATTTATTAGGAATTGATGAGATTTGATTAAATTTAATTTTGATTTGGTTAATTTAATTATTTAATTTTATTTGATTTTGATGATTGATGTTTTTGACTTTAGTCTAGTTGGTTGATTAAATGTGGACCCTATGGTTTACAATGGGCCACACTAAGGAGGGTTATGAGCCTTGGGCCTACTTTAGATTTACTAGCCCAAAGGGGTAGTCCACTTATCCAAAAAATGATACTAACCAACATAAATGGGCAATTATCGAGAGAGGGCCATAATGGTTTGATCCAAACCTAGAGTAGTCACCGGGAAAGGGGCCTGAGGGCTTGATCGACCTAAATATATAAAATAGACTCAATTAGTTTATGATAAATCACACCAAGGAAGGGCTACAGGAGCCTGAATTTACCTTAGATTTACTAACTAAAAGGAATAGTGTACCTGCTGTACTGTAGAGACTACCCAACATAAGGGTTGCCCACTATTTATGATAGCCAAACTAGGAAAAAAGCTTGGGGACTCACATCTTCCTAGGCAGAATCAACTATTGGGGTGACCTACTAATTATGTAGCAAGACTAGCGACCTAGGAATTACTAAGTGAGGGTCACTTAGGTCTTATCTCAACTTGAAGTAGCCAATGTCAATCCTACAAGGAGTTTTGTTGGCATTTCCCAAAAAGTAGAATGCCTATTTGGGAAAAGGTGTCACTGGGGGGTCTTAACTTTATCCCTAAGATATTTTGTTTTATTTGCTTATTTGTTTAGTTTGGACCTTGTTTGTTTGTGATGGACCACACTAAAGAGGAGTCACAAGAACTTTGACGCCTGACTAGCTCAAAGCAATAGTTCGTGCATCCATAATGGCCATCCAACCAAAGGGGTGGGTACTAGAAATGGGAGCTCTAATAGATAGTAACTTGGGTCATGTTTAGATGGGGTCATGAAGACATAATCCAAATAGAATGCCCATATGAAAAGGTACCTCTAGGGTCTTATTCTAATCTCTAAAACATATAAAGCTGCATGTACACGGTGGATGATTCAGGAGAAAGCATAGGGATTCACATCTGATTTGTGTGTTATCCATCGGGTGGGTTGTTGTCAACAAAGCAAACACCAACCAACCTATGGTACCCATCAATTTGGAATAATCAATTTAAATATAAAACATTGATGACTCACATCTTCTTAAGTATAACTGATCATCGGGATAGTCTGCGTTGACTAGACAGTTACTATCCAACCTAGGGTGACTACCAAGTGAAATGTTGCAAAGGAGGACTAATCAAAAGCATGAAGTAGTCGAGAGGAAGAGGTGCTATTGGGGGTCTAACCCTAATCCTTGAATATAGGATCAGACATAGTAAGTACATGATGGCTAGCTTAGGAATAAAACTCTGGGACTCACATCTTCTTAGGCATGATCCATCATCAGAATAGCCTATTGGTCATGCAATAGGATGTACTAGACTAGAGAGGTGCTCATTAGTTTGTAGTAAGCTAAGAATAAAGCATAATGACTCACTTACTTCTAAGTGAAGGTAACCACCGGGAGGACTCACTAAGTAGTGGATCAAACTTGACCTAGAGTGACTATTAAACGAGAGCCGCTAGGGGTCTTATCTCAACTTGGAGTAGCTCGAAGTAATTATATTTGTGTTTGTATTTTATGTTTATGTGTGATTTTTGTATTTGTGTTGTGCAGGTTAGGATCAAGAAATTTCTTGAGTTCTCTCACACCTATCATAGTCACGGTAAAGGGTAATTAGACGAAGGAAAATTTCAAGTAGAGCCAATAATTTGTTTAAATAAAAGAAAATGATATGCTTTTTTGATAAAAGTTGATTGAGGCAACATGATCATACATAATATTTCTTCAAGTAAAGCCCATTGATTGGTAATATTGGGCATTTGCCTTTATGGTTGATTAATTGGTATGACTTGCCATGATAAGCTTTTTCTAAGATAAAGTTGCCTTCCCATGTTGGTTCAACTTGCCTCCCATGTTACGATGAGCAATAATTGGTCTCCTAAGAACTAAAAAAAGTTCTCTAACTTGAAAAGATTTTGATTAGATCAACTTATTATAAGCTTGAACCATTCTTGCTTTATATAACTCAATGTTCTAGTATGCCCAAAGGCATCTCTATTCAAGACCTTCAAGTTCTTCTAATCGTAACTTAATGTTTTGCTTGATTATGATTTTATTATTCATAGTTATCCTTAGTGATACGAGTTGAACTTCAAGAGGGAGAATGACTTGACCCATACACTAAGGAGAAAGGAGTGGACGTTCTGAGTCTTTCAAGTAGTGCGATAAGCCCATAAGGCTTCAACTAACTACTTGTGCCACTATAATTTGTTGCCGTTTAGCATTTTCTTTAGAATCTGGATGAGAGTTTTATTGAAGGCTTCTACTAGCCCATTTTCTTGAGGGTAGTAAATGGTATAATATCTCTAATCTATGTTATGTCTTCTTATGAAGTTATTGAACTTTGTACTCTTGAAGTACATTATTGGATATGATTTGGTGAGGTATATCAAATCTATATATGATATGGTTCTTAAAAAATTAAATAACATGGTGTGCTTTGAATTATCTTAGAAAAACTACCTTCACCCATTTAGAAAAGTAATATGTAGCTGTCAGGATGAATCAATGTCCCTTAGATGAAGGAGGATTAATCAAACCCACTATGTCAGTACCCCAACACTCAAATGGCCATGAAGCTATGGTTGGATGTAAGATGTTGGGCGATTGATGTAGGATATTCTATATACCATACACTGATGACAACATTTGGCCATACCCATGCAATAAGTAATCATTTTTGGCCAATAATATCCAAGTCTTTTGACTTTGGCTTTCATCTGGGACTCGATAGATGGGCCACACATAGTCCTGAATGTACCTCAGTTATAATTCCATGAACATCATGCCTAAATAGCATAACCACATTTGATCAAAGGATCATTGGTATAAGACACCATTATGAGGGAATAGAGGAGCGCTCTTTGTTTGACTTGATAGGCTTGCAATTTCTCTTGAGATAATTTGCCTTTATTTAGGAAATCGATAAAGGGTTGCCTCTAATATAGTTCTTCATCTTTCTCAAGGAAAATATCCTACCCTTCAAGAGAGTATTAGTTGATGAGTTTATTATCAAGAGGAATGAGTACGTGGTGGTTATGTGCTTCTATTAACAAGGACTTATCATCTAGACATGCTATCTCTTTAATAAGGTTAGCTAGCATGTCAGCTAGGGAATTTTTTCCCTGAGAGATCTTGTAGATGGTAACCATTGCAACTCCATAGTGTACTTATGGTAGTGATGGAGTTTAGGCTTGAGAACTTTGGGTATGATTGACTACTAACCGTGAGCTCCAAAAGATGATGATGTCTTGAAAGCCCAAAGAACTGGAAAACTCTAGACTGATAATCAGGGCCTCATACTCAACTTCATTATTTGTACATGGCTCTAACAAATGATATGAGAATCATAACATACCATGGTTTGGGGATAAGAAAATTATTCCTATCATTGCTTTTCCTGAGAGAATGGACAATTGTTCTTCTCCTCTTTAAGAAGAAGCCACACCATCAAAGTTTATTTCCCATTGATGGCTATTGTGTCCCCTAAACTCATGATTTGCGCATTGGGAAGGTCATCATTGAGAGGGGAATCGATAAGGAGAGGATGCCTTATTAAGAAATCTATGAGTTCTTGCCCCTTTACCACATGAAGAGGTTGGAAGTGATATTGAACTGCAACAAAATCATGGACCATCATGCCGATCGCCTGGATAGCATCGGCCGTGTTATGAGATACTATAGTGGGTTGATTATGGAAATCAAGTTGACTTTGTGAGAAAGCATGTAGTTCTGTAACTTTTGAGTGGCAAAGATGAGAGCTAGGCAATGCTTCTCAATGAGTGAGTAATTCACCTCTGTAGGTATTAGACAATGACTACGATAGTAAAGTGCATTCTCTTTCCCTTAGTCATTAGTATGAGCCAACAAAGATCCAAAGGAGTCTTGTAATGCAGTCGTATATGGTATGAGTGGTTTATTCAGGATAGTGGTAGCTAGAATTGGTGGCATCATGAGGTATTGATTGAAGGTCTCAAATGCGTGATGGAATTTTTCATCACATTTGAATTTAAAGTCCTTCTTGATTAATGTTGACAATGGTTGACATCTAATAGATAAGTTGGATATGAAGCATCTCAGATACACTAACCTCTCTTGGAATGATTTGAATTGGGTTAAACTTTTAAGGGGTGGAAAATCCAATATCAATTTGATCTTCTCGAGGTTGATTTCAATTCTGTGGTGTCATACAATGAACCTTAGAAACATCCCTGAAGTTACCCAAAATCCACACGTTAGTGGGTTCATCTTAAAGTTGTATTGCTTCAATCAAATGAAAAATACTCTCAAGTCAAATAGGTGGTCTTTCTTTTCTTTACTTTTGACCACAAGATCATCGATGTAGTATTCAACTTGCTGATGAATGAGTTCACTGAAGATTTGAGTAATGTCCCACTAGATGTGGCATTAACATTTTTGAGGCCGAAAGGCTTGACCTTATAGTAATAAATTTTGATTGGGGTTCTGAACACAGTGCTCTTTTCATCTTTACGCACTATGTTAATTTGGTTATAGCTAGAAGAGTGATCCATGAATGAGAAAATTGCATGATATGAAGCAATGCATACCATCAATTTTGGTATAGGTAGTGGGAACTCATCTTTGGGACATGACTTATTAAGATCTCAAAAGTCGATGCATATGCAGATTTGGCCATTTTTTTTGATCGGGACAACACTGACAATCAGGTGGGGTATTTTTCTTCCTAGATTAAACTAGTATTTATCAGTTTCTTGACTTTTGAAATGACTAGTTTCTCAATATGTAACCAAATGTATTTAGGAGTTTGCTTAATAAGAATAACATCAAGCTGGATTGCTAGTTTACGAACTGCTTCATGAGCTAATTTAGGCATTTCTTTAAAACTCCATGTAAAGCAATCCTTAAACTTTGAGAGTAGCCTAACTAAGTCATAGTTTTAGATTCATTCAAAAAGGAACTGATGTATGTTAGGCGTGAGTCATCTTTAGTTCCCAAGTTGATTTCCTTTAGCTTGTCAATGGTTGATCTCTTCTTTAGGGGGGTGCATCTTTAGCTTGATTGTCATCTAGATCATTTGAAGTTTCTAAATACACCTCCTCATATGAGTTAGTGTTGTTAAAGAAGAACCTATTAGACTCTAAATGGTTGGTGATGACTAGGTATTAGTCATCATCTAATGGACCCAATGTACCAAAACCTAGTCCCATCTTGATTAAGAGTTTTGCTTGTTCCATAGCTTTTTTAAGTATTTTGTTTTAAACCATGTATGCTAAATTAAACCTTTCTTTGCTAGATTTATAACACAAGGTGAGTACCAATCAAAAGATAATTCTATTAACTCTTTGAACGAATCATCCTCAAGCTCTACATAAACTTTTGGGCTTGAGGATGCTGCTCTTACATCTCTTAGGGTTAGCATTTATATGTATTTTAGGAGCATCTTTAACTACCAAACCATCAACATTTTGCTAGGAAAGTGGGGTTAGAGCTAAGATGCTCATATACTATCTCATAAATTTACATAATAAGGATTCAAATACACTTATGCTTTGATTAGGGACCTTATCCTCATCATTGTTAGGCTCTAGTGTCACTTCGAGAGGTGCCTAGAGTGGAGGAGCGGCTGGCATGCTTACTATATAAAACTCATCCTCTAAATTAGATTCTAAGTTGATGTAGATGGTGGGTGTACTCCTTAATGCTGGGATGAACTTTTGATTAAGTGGTAGGTATGAAGGTCTACCTCCTCCGGGACTTCCTTTGAATCCACCTCTTCCTCATCCCGGGGGAGGTTGGGACATCTCACCCACTTGCTCAAAAGAAGTAAAGAATTTTGGGTGGAAAGGGATTTTCGGCTCTAAGCCTTTCTCAAAGTATTCTTCTCATTCTCTTCTCTTTTCATTTTCATTTTCATTTTCTTTCATTTTCTTTTCTTTTTTTTCTAACCCTTTCATTTTCTTTCCCTTTCCTTTTCTTTTCATTTTTTTTTATTTTGATTCAATTCACAAGAATAAACACTTTATTTCTTTGGAAAATAATAGGCTGCATCTTCATATATCTCAACCTCATGTACTGAGAATGTCTTTATATCTCTTTAGACATAATACCCTATGTTGTACTTTATGAACTTAAGGCATTGGTGGAGTGAAGATGAAACCATATTACTCTCATGAATCCAAGGCAGTTCTAACAAAGCATTAAAAGATGTATATAAATCTATGTTGACCTCATTTTTTGGATGAGCTATCAATCCCTCCATCTTAGACATAGGAGTCCTCTTAGAATTTAAGAGATCCTTAGTCTTAAGACACATCTAGTGGTTAGGTGGACACTCAGCCTAGCCCTAGAGACTTAGAAGAGTTAGCCATAGGAATAGGTCACGCCTTAGGGGTGTTAGGATATTTTGCCTACCCCATAGCTTGAACCACATTCCTAACTTCCTTCCTTTAAGTCAAGCTCCAAATCAAATCAACATCAAACCTTGAATCAATTCAATGGATTTTCTCAAATCAGGAACTAATTCCAAATGATTGAAACCCATGATTGAAACCATTGATTGAAACTCATGATTGAAATTCCAAATCTTGCCAAAGTCCTTTAGTCCCCTCTGAAGGGCTTAGCCTAAATCATGTTCAAATCAATCCAAACTCATAAAATTTACTCATAACTCATTTATATTCTCATTTATATTCACATATATAAATAAAATATAAAATTTAGTCAATCAAACTAAACCCAAAACGAAATTCAAAATCAAGATCAAATTTCAAAAATCCTTCCCAACTCACTTTGATTCCCTTCATGGACTTAGCCTAAATCAAATCTAAATCAATTCAAATTCATGAAATTTTTTCATAACTCATTTATATTCTCATTTATACTTACATATATAAATGAAATATAAATTCAAATATATCAAACTAAATCTCAAATTCAATTCAAATCACAAATCTTTCTTAAAGTCACCTTGATTTTCTCTTAAGGACTTAGCCTAGATCATGTTCAAATCACTTTAAATCTTTGAAATTTTCCATAACCCATTTATATTCTCATTTATATTCACATATAGAAATGAAATATAAATTCAAACAACCAAAACCAACTCCAAAATTCAAACTCAAATTCAATCAAAATCCAACCTAAGCCTTTTAAGTCAAAATCTTGAACTTAGCCAAATCAATTTCAAAGCAAGCCAAACCCTTGATTTTTCTTCATGATTCAAACAATCCTTCTATCATGACTCCAAATATAAACATAAACTTCAATCATCAAATCAAAACTAAATTCAAAATCAAACCTAGGTCAAACTCATGTTCTCCCTTTGAATTTGAAATTGTCAAATGAATCAAAACCCATTTGACTTCAAACCACTTGCAAATGGATTTATATTTCAATCATAAGTCCATATGTGAGTTTAATCAAACTAAAATCAAGCTTTGACCAAGCCATTTGACCCACTTAGGCTCACTTAACCCAAAGTGACCTAAAGTACCCTTATGAGCCAAATTCTAATCCTAACCAAATTGGATTGAACTAAGCCCACCTAAGCCTCTCATCATGATCAACAATCATCATGAGATGATCAATTACTCAAATTGGGTCAAACCAAGTCAAACATAAAGATTGACCAAGTCAACACTTAGCCAAAATGAAATCCAACATAGCCAAAATCCACCATAGGCCAAATTGATTGAAAACCAATGATCTAAGTTCATTCATGATCAATGTTTGAACTTGACCAATTCAACATTTGAGCCTAACCTAGCCCAATTGGCCACTTTATCCAAGTTGACCCAACTTGACATAAAAAAGTCAAAATGTGTCAAAACTTGATCTAGGACAAATTGATTGAAACCAATGGGTCAAGTTCATTCCAAAATGATTGTTGAACTTGACCAAAACCTCAATTGGCCAACTAGACCCAACCTAGCCTAATTGACCATGGACAACTTGAACTAAAGGGTCATATTGAGCCTTCAAACTTAACCAAAATTGATTAGAAACAAAGGTACCAATCCATTTCATATGACCAACTAAACGTAAACCAACCCATGACCTAACCCAAATAGGTCAAATAGGTCAAATTGGTCAAATTAACCCATTTGACCTAAATGAACTCAATTGAATCAAATTCAAACCTAAACCAAATTGAATCAAGCCAAAGCTACCAAAATATTTCAAATGGTCATATGAACTTGTCCCAACCCTTGGTTTGACGAGTTTGACCAATTGGTCAACTTGACCCAAGTTGACCCATTTTCACCTAAATGGGTCAACATGAGCCAAATCGCATCAAACTAACTCCAAACTCAATGAAACTTAGCCAAACCATTTTGTCATCATACCAAATATGTCCAAACTAAAATCAAGGTTAAATGACCATTTCACCCTAGGCCATAGGGTACCCAAAATCAAAACCACTTGGAATTTGGTCAATTCCTTTTCATGGACACTTGGCATCCTCTTAGTGGACCAAATGGTCACTAATGAACCTAGTGAGATGACCCATTGGGTTGGGTCAGCCAAACCCAACTCAAACCCAAAATCAACCACTTGCCTTGAAATGGAGCACATGGGATCTTCCTTCCACTTGAATTAAACACATGGGAAGTTCACCATTCCACTCCTTAGGCCAAACTAAATGCAAGGACATCCAAAATGGCCTAATAAACTCATGAAATAAGCTCAATTAGATCAAAATAGTAAGGAGTCTTACGACCATCTGATCCTTCAAGGGGGAGATATACTCCCATAATTCAACTGAATCTTCACTCTCCCTAATTCAATTGAAACATAGGAAATTAGAGCAAGCCATAGCTACTCTTCCCAAGCTTCCAGAGAGAGTTTGAAATCTCATTTTCTTGGTTTTCATAGTTTGAAAACACGGGAACTCAACCAAAATCCAATCTCACTCCACACTTAAAATCAGGCCAATTCCCTTTACAAGCTCTCTCAGGGACCCCAATCAACTTGCCCAAGCTCTTTCCAAGCTCCAAAGGCAACATGGGTGCTAGTTCGATCAAAGCCGCAATGAGTTCAAGGTGGATTTGGCCTCTAGAAGCAACCAACCTATCTCAAGATCTCTAACTCTGAGCAAAGCTCCACTGCATGCTTCTCCAAGAGAATCGAGTGCCGGTGATCACCTCTAGTGAGGTAAACCATTTTTTTGAGCTTAACTTGGACATAGTGTGGAGCTTTGTGAAAGAAATTTTTATTGCATGATAAACTAGCCATTGGATATGATCTACATTGCATGATGATGGTGCGGGCTAAATTTTAGCCTAATCTAAGCTCAATCGAGCTCGGATCATGGCCTAAAAGGTAGATGGTAGATATCTCATGGAAATAGAGATGAATCTCTGGCTATCCATCCATGAGTTTTGGATGGATGACCAAGATTAAAACATGTAGCACTCATGAATTTACCCTTTTGATCCGTGGATTTAATCTCAGCCGTCCAATCCTTGATTGAATGGTTGAGGAGAAAGCGCATAGCGCTGCCGCTAACATGGCGCTATGATGTGACAAGTTAAAGATCCAATCTCGTCAAGCCGTATGGAAAGAGCATGCCGCGTCAGCGGTCCACGTGGCGCCGACGAGATTAAATACTTAATTAGGCTATTTAAATATTCTAATTAATTATGGAAACTTCCTAAAATTATATCTAAGCCTAGAAATTTAGAAAAATATGAAATAAATTGCATTGGATAGATAATTGAATGTAGAATATTCTAAAATTAATTTCAATGGATTTTGAATAGTGTTTTTTTTTTTCTAAATTTAGGTTTTATTGAGAATGTTATTTTGCTAATTACCTTGTAATTACTCCACTGATTAATCCCAAACTTTTTTTTGCTTAATTAGTGGGATGACTCCTACCTCCCCTAATTTGCTTGGGATTTATTGGTGGCTGAATTAGGGGGATTTCTAATTCATTCCTTAATCACTCTCTTAATATAATTAAGCTTAATTAAGAGCATAATTAGTGGTTTATCCCTCTAATTGAGTCAATTAAGTTTTTATTAAGTGAATATGAGGTTTAGAGAAAATTTTGGGATACTTTTCTTAAGATATTCCCTAAACTCCCTTTTTCTTCCTTAATCCATCCATATAAGGGTTAATTCACTAATTGCCCACTTAATTAATTTTATAAAATTCTAAGACTTTTCATAACTCAATAAATATATCTTGGGTAGATGCTTAGGTGTTCAAGAGCCTAAGTACATTAAGGAAATCAAAATCCCATTCACATGTGTGAGAGTGGTTATGAAATTACCTAACTTAAATCCCTTAGCTTAATTAATCATTGATCATTAGTCAAATGCATTAGGCCCTTTTCTTACTAGGTGCATTACTGGTTTAAATTTCCTTTGTGATTTTTTATCATTCCTTGGATCATAATTATTTGACTAAGTATGCTAAGGTGGTATAAGGGGTACTAACATGCTTAATTCATACCTTAACCAAAGAAACATATAAAAATCATCTAATCACCTAAAAATTAAACTAAAATAACCAACATATGTGGGAATGGGTTAGGAATAGCAAACTCACCTCACATTTCTCAAATTAAATCAAACTCAAAACAAAATCAAGCCTTCTTTAAAAAAAAACAATTTGATTTACTTTATGATTTCTTATTTCATAAGATTGTCTTTAGGAATTAATTAGGGTGGATGTGCTTACATGCTTTCATCGCTTTAGTTCTTTCCTAATATGATAAATGTGTATGTCATATGGATTTCATGCATTCATGCATTTCAAAAACAAAATTAAAATGAAAATATTTTCTTTATGTCAAATTGCAAGTTTTGGTTAAAGTAAAAATATGAATGGCTATTATCACTATTAAATCCAAATTATTTTCAAAATAAATAAATCAATTACCAAAATTGAAAGTGTCCTACTTATGGTTATTTTATAAGCTTGCATGTGGATATAAATATAAAGGTGTGCATAGTGTAGCTTTCCTTCTCTCTTCTTTTAGCATAATTTTGAATAAGATTTGGCAAAGTGTATAGTTCATTTGAAAAGAACACAACACTTACCTAATCTCATTCCTATTCATTCCTATGCTATTACTTAAGAAGGACATCCACACTTGTACATATAAATTGCATAAACAAAACAAACAAATACAAACATTTCCATCTTTCTTTTCCATTCATTTCTTTTGTACACATGCTTGTATTTAAGGAAAGTGGTATATTAGTCTGGAAAACCCTGGGGTTGCTAGGCTTTAAGTAGCCCTAAGTAGGTCTTGTACCTTACACCCCTGGTTAACAATGGTGTCGTACTCACTTATGCCTTTCATACATACATGTGTGCATGTGAAAATGGATAATAAAACCTCTTTTCTACTTAATGAAAATCATGCATCATAAAGCATTCAAATTTCCTTAAATAACTCACTTAGAATTCATCATAAAGTATGTTAAAAATTCCCATTTTTATGTATAGATATGCTTAGGATCCATTCATATGCGTGTTATACATGTTGGGAAAGAAATGAAGTGATGTGTGTTTTGTGATTTTATTTCACTTTACTTAATCTTAAAATGCATTTCTTTTTGGATAGGTTTGTTTAGAGTTGATCTAAACTTAGGATTAATTAAAACAAATAATAAAACATTCACTAAATAAAACTAAACATGAATCCACTTTAGAAATTACTTAAGGTAGGGAAGGAAAGAGAAGTTCTCTTCTCTTTTCCCTTTCTTTAAATCTTCATAATTAATTTTATGATTCACTCAAACCAAATCAAAATACAAAATAAAGTAAACCCAAATCAATTAAACACTTAAATGAAACCACCCATCTAAGTTGAACATCTTCACACTTAGAAAATCTAAACCTTAAAGCCCTTGCTAAATATACCACACAAACCTTTTAAAGCACACAAACTAGGTTAAGTCACCACTTCTAGCTTTAGGTTAGGGCAGTGCATGGCTTGTTGTTTGCTTTTATTTTGTGATGTTTTATTTTAGTCTCGATGTTAGGGTAGATGTGCGTAGAATGAATGGTAGGATAATTTAGTTTAATCATTATTTTATGCAGGGATTGTGCTTAAGGGGCTGTAATAAATAAAAATATAAATGCTTTTGCTGTGCAGGTGCTTATACCCCTAAGCATAATCCAATAGGCCAGGTGGACTTGGTTTCCCATGTGTGAGGTGCTAAGTCCAATATACATGCTTGTGATTTATATGATTTGTTTAGCTAATCTCTATTTTGCAGGTGTTAGTTAGATTTACTTTTTCTTTTCATGTAATTTTGTAAATTAGGATTTTGGAATGTTTGTTATGGGAAATTAGGATGAGCATTGGTCATAAGATCTCATCTTATGTACCATGTGAAGCCTTTAGATCAACCACCTTCCAACCATCCAAAAGGAGGAACAAAAAGAAGAAAGAAGAAGGTAGAAAATAGAAAGAAGAAGAGAAGAATGAAGACCCCCCATTACATGAATTCCTTTTTGTAATTCATTTGTAATTGTATAAGGGGTTGCTACCAATAATTTATTTTTCTTTTGTAAGGTTCACCATAAATGGTCTTTTATTCTTTTGTGTTAGCTTTATAAAATGTGTGATGTTTTGTTTAGCTTGCGTATTAAGATGGTATATTTTCCTTATTTCTTCCTTGCTTTATGTATGCCCTGGATGATGATTAGGCTCTTAGGAAAAAATAAATCTTCTACCAAATTAATCAACTGAATATTAAAATAAATAATTCATAACCTCATTTAAAGCCTAAGTTAAAAATCAAGATAAAAGAATTAGCAACCCCTTATCTGGATTAGTTTTTCTTTTGTAACATCATGCACAAATGCATATTATTTTAACTCTTGATTGGAGGGCTTCCACATTTTCCAGAGAAATTTGGCTTAATCTTTAAGAGCCATGGTGGAAACACACCTCCCCCATCTTGCTAATTTTGGCCCATAATCTCATTTCTCATGCATTAGGCATATGAATCCTATAAGCATGAGTCAAATAATTGTCCAAAAATGAAAATAAAAAGTAATATGATTTGCATTAGATTTAGGTCATTTTCATGACTTACATGATCTAGTCTCTCAGAGAGTGAGTTTAAGAACTTAGTCTCTTTCTAAATAAATAACACCCTAGCTATCTTGCATAAAGCATATGACTTGCTAACATGAATTTAAAATCATAGGAGGAATTAGTTGGCAGCCACCCCTAGGTGGGTGTAAGTCCAAGCAGTCGGGTGATTTGTCCTCTCTTGTGGAGGCAAACCAAATACCTATTTTTGCCTTAGTGTTAGGTCATGCTTTTATCCCTCATAAAGCTCCCTAGATTTAAGTTCTAAGGTTGCTTCTCCCTTCTATGGGCCATAAGCATAAATCCTCACCTCTTAAGCATTTCCATAACCTTGTATTATGGAATTATAAGCTCTAAACTTCTAATAAAAATTCAACTCAAACAAACTAATTCAATTTCAAAAATATAAAGCCCAACCATAGGGTAGTTTTGGATGCCTACTAAGCTTCCTAATATCCTAAGCATCCCCTACTTATTTTCATTTGGCTTCGATAAGAACTCCTCCTCTTGATCGATCCCACTTGATCTTTCAAAATAAACTAATTAATTGATAGTCCTACTTATTGAAATCTTTGGAGACAATGATCATTTACCTTAATCGAGAGTATTCCTAAGGAATCTCATTCCTTAGGATGTAATTAACTATGGGAGCTTACCTCAATAGGGAACTTAATGGACCAGATTTAAAATAAACCCTGCTTTACTTTTCCATGCGAAGTAGAGAAGAATCTTTAGCACATCATCTCGTAGACCCATAAGTCCTTAGGAGTCCTTATTTAGGTGATTAGGTCCATTTTAGGGTGGTAACATCTATCTTTCAGATAGTACACCATTCTCATGTCATTTGATCACCCTAATAAGTACACTGATTCTATGTGGTGTCCATAAAGAAAGAAGCAATCAACAATTTACTCTTCTTTCCTTTCTTTCTTTTTGTCTTCATCTTTCTTTTTAAGGGGGATGAAGATAAGAAGAACCAAGGAGGAAGAGGGAGGAGATTGATTGATGATGGTGCACTTCTCTTCGACCAATTAAAATTTTTTTTGACCCACAGATTCTTATGGTGACTCCACTGGGGATGGTTCCTCTCTACATCTTTGTTAAATGATCATTGTCTCCAAGTATCAATAGTGGGTTTGTACTTTGGTATGAATCCAAGACTATCTTTCATTCCGTTGACACTTAGCTTATTTCATCCTTAAGTTAAGGTAGCTAGCATCTTTAGGTTTTATGATCTCGCCTCATGTTGGTCTTAAAACTCCCGTTCGGTTCCCCAGTGGGTAAAAATAAAAATTCAAACAAAGAGAATTAATTAAAAACTTCCTCCTGACCATTTCCATGTTAAGGAAAGGTTCATTCTAAAATAATAAAGACAAAATAAATCTTTCATAAAAATCTTGCTTTTCAAAAAAGCACTCTTTCAAAATGTACATAATAAAATATTTTTGCACAAAAGTTTTCCTAAATCACCTTCATCTAACAATCTTCATGATTGTTATATGTAGGATCATCTTTACAAAAATAAGATTCCAACATTTTCTAAAAGTACAAGTGAGTTTCTTCACTCAATTCATTTTTGGTGAAGACCTCATTTTCAAAAATAAAATTCCAACAATCATATTTTCAAAAGCATAAAATTTGAAGATGGGCCTTTCCATTCAATACATCCAAATGTGTTGAATGGATATTACCTCTTCAAGCAAAATCATAACTTTGAAATTCCACTTAACACATTCCACATGTGTTAGGTTGGGATTTTCATATTTTCAAAAAGCACATATGAAACCTCTCCATTCAATATACCCACACTTATTGGGTGGAGGTCTCATTTCCAAACAAAATCAAAAATAAATTTTCAAAGAGCACATATGAATATCTCCATTCAATATACCCAAATTTATTGAAAGGAAATTTCAATTTTCAAATAAAGTAACATTATTTTGAAATTCCACTTAGCATATTTCATATATGATTAGGTTGTTATTTCCTCTTTCAAAAAAACAATAATCACACACAAAATATACACCTTTGAAAAATGAAACATAATTGATTTCCATCTTACATACCCAAATTTGTTAAATGAAATCTCCCTTTTCAAAAATCAACAAAAATAAAAATTTTCAAAATACATTTGAAACTTCATTCTAGCATATCCCATTTGCTAAAATGAAGTCTCCCTTTTCCAAAAATAAAATTTGAAATACACTTTTGGAATTTCATTTAGCATACTCAAATTTGCTGAGTAAAGTATCCATTCCACAAAAATTTTCAAAACATATTTGGAACTTCAATTTAGCACACCCCATTTGCTAAAATGAAGTCTCCGCTTTTCAAAATCCAAAACAAAAAAATTTGAAACACGCTCTTTGGAAATTCATTAAGCATACTCAAATTTGCTAACTGAAAGTTCCATTTCACAAAATTTTCAAGAAACACTTTTTAAACTTCATTCTTTAGCATACCATATTTGCTAAAGTGAAGTCTCCATCTTCAAAATAAAATCAAAAACACAACAATTTTGAACACATATTTTGGAATTTCATTTAGCATACTCAAATTTGCTAAGTGAAATTTCCCTTTCACAAAATTTTCAAAGCACATATGAAACTTCAATTTAGCATACCAAATCTGCTAAAGAGAAGTCTCCACTTTCAACCAAAAATCAAATCAAAATAAAAAAGAAACACATTAGTCTCCTTTAGCATACTTAAATTTGCTAAGGATTCTACTTTTCAAAATCAAATTAAAATCAAAAGAAACACATTAGGATTTTCTTAGCATACTCAAAATTGCTAAGAATCCTATTTTCAAACTTTTCCAAAAACAAAACACATTAGGATTTTCTCATTTAGTATACCTAAATTTGCTAAATGGGAAATTCCATTTCTCTTTTAAAAATCACAAAAATATTCACAAAGCAAAATAAACAAAGAAACAAAAAGAATAAATTGTTTTCAAACATCTCACTTAGCATACCCAAATTTGCTAAGTGAATAAATTCCAAAAATCTCAAATCCAAAAAAAAAAAAAAAATTGACCCTTTACTTTAACATACCCAAATTTGTTAAGTAAAGGGTCCTCAAAATCAAAATTACTACTCAAATATGAACTCATGGAAGCATCCCTTCAAACAAAAATATTTGGAACCATTTTCAACATATCCAAATTTGTTGAAAGTGGATTCTATATCCAAACAATTCCTCTTTCAAATTCAAATCTCAAATCTCATCTAAATCATTTGAACTCAACTTAATATTTTCAAAATGTTGAGTATGAGTTAAAATTCAAAATTCAAAATTCAAAGTCGACAGAAATCTGATCCAAGTTTATTTTCAACATCACTATGTTCGGTTTTTGATTTGATTCGGTTGATAGAAATGGCTCACCTAAGTGTGTTTACCTTTACGGATGGACTTGGCCTGGATCAAGCCATCCTCATGATTAGACCCACTCATTCATTTTGGATGAGGTTTTGAGAGGATTACATGATGGAATTCCCCTCACAAAGTTATTAGGACCATGGTAGTGCGGTCATTGATTGACTTGCCATCGGACTCGATATCCTCCAAGAGGAAGGTAGTAGTTCCACAATAGTGCTAATGTCGGTAGCTTCGTGATAGCATGTGTTGTTTCTCGTCTTTGCCCTGGGGCTAGCACCTCATTAGCACCCTCAGGGTAAGGCTCCTCTGATCCCGATTATCTCCCCGCTTTGAGGTGGGTCTAGTTCTTACTCTGCACACCCCACCAGGACTCAGAGGAGGAATAAAAATTGCATGATTAAGTGGTACCATACACGCATCGCTTGGGAGATGGACGCAACTACACGGTCAGTTGTGGAGGAGTTGCCTACTTTGATTTTCCCGCTGATTACAGCGAACCCATTTCATCCTCTCTCTGGTTCTGACAGAGAGGATGCTAGGAGGATCCCTACTTCACCTTCACCAACGATTTGGTTCCAGCCCACAGTCAGTTAGTAGGAGGTCATATGCTGGCCTCCGTTCAGTTCTACGCCACGTTGATGGAGTTTACGGACATTCTAAATCGGGGCTCAATTCGACTTGAGATCAATTATCCCCCATAGCATGGGGAAACATCTACAATAGGAGAGGGCCAAGGAGGCCCATACTACAACACATATCACTAGCTGAGAGAGGAGGAGGTTTGGTCGGCAGTCAGTGGCCTCCACACTCATTGATTTTCCTGATCAGTGTGCTACCTACGTCGATCGCATAGACAATATTCTACTTACAGGGACAACTCACCATAGGAGGAGGACCTCTATTTTAATAGAGTCACTGGTGTCTCCACCACACTGCTCTACCCCCCGTCCACCATCGCCCATTCATGTATCAGCATCTCCTGTTCTGCCCAAGACCATGAAGGCCACATCTGGGGAGAAGAGGATCCTGTTGGTGATTCAACTACGACCAAAGGATCCCATTCCATCTACACCCTCTTGTGGCAGTGAGCTCTCTGCTGACCTTCCTCGTTATGTGAAGGAATGGTGACCCCGAAGCATAGTGGTCATCCCTTCACCATAACCACTACAGTAGGATTTGGAGATGGTTACAACAATCGCAGAGGGAGAGGGTTGCAACCCAGTTACACCCATGATCATAGAACCTCCTAGGAGTGTCACCCCTTTCAGAGTTAGTGACATCCAGGAGTACATTTCTTCTAGCGAGTACAATCCTCACAGGATTGATTCTCCATCAGCAGGGGAGGTTTGGTGCCTCACAGTTCATGATGTGGATCCCATCTCTGGTCAGCCAAAAGAATTTGTGCTAGTTCTGATAGATCGATCTTTAGATGACATAGTAAGTCACTATTTCATGAAAAAGAAGGAGATCCTAGGATATGATTGGTCTGATGAGGAGAAGATCAGCTTTGATCCCAATGAAGATGATTTATTGGGAGACTCAGTAGGGTTTGCATGGTAGATACTAGAGGATCCCTCCTTAGAGAGCAACAGGCTATGGAAGGTGATGAGGTTGAGCGAAGACCACAATCAACACCTCGATATCAATTAAAATAGAAAGATGAAATAATATAAGATGGTGAGGTAACTTGAGGACTTGTTAGCAGCAGTCTCAGTACTTCAGAAATAAGCCCCAATAGTTCATCCTACTACAGACTAGTCGGAGTTGGTGCATGTCTTGGATAGACCTTACCTACATTAGAGTAAGGTAGCATCAACATGTATAGGAAGGTAGTGGAAAGTACCTCCAAATAGGAGAAAGATATCAAGTCTATGGTTGAGCAACAGGTGAAGGAAGCATTGGCTCAAGCTCGGGGAGGATCATTAGTTCCAAAGGGTAGACCCTACCGGAGGAATTTGATGCAATCCAATATCCCAAGAGTTTCGTGCCACCTTCCTTCAAGATTTTTGATGGAAGTGGAAACCCGAGGTAATATATTACACACTTTAGGGCTAGTTGTTGTAACATCGATGGCAACAATGCTTTACTATTTTTGCCTCTTCATCAGTAGCTTAGCGAGGATAGCATTTGACTGGTACATTGAACTTCCCAACAGTTCAGTCAAGAAATTTGTTGAGTTAGAGTAACTCTTTATCAAGATATTTACTTGAGCTCAACAAAGGGTTACTCTTGGCGATCTCATTGTAGCATAATAATACCAAGGTGAGTCCTTTAATGACTACATTCTTTGGTGGCGTAACCTGAGTATGAAATGTGAGTCACAGCTGTCTGTGTAGCATGCTATTAAGAATCTTCTAAAGAAAATCCATGGCCTAGTCGCCTTCATGCTTAAGGGCTTCACCATTAAAACTATTGAGAAGTTAATCAATAAGTTGGCTAGTCTACAAGGAGAGGCCAAACAGTTGTCTTTTCAAGACCAATTTCCCAAAGCAAACCCGCAGAAGGTATAGAAGAAGCGGTGATGGCGTAGTGGATAAGGGAAACTAGCTAGAGATCGGTTGAGACCACGACCTTGAACTTCCACCTCCTCTACCACCACCGTAGCAGCCCCTACTGGCCCACACAACCTCCATAGCCTACTCTCCTCGACCATATCATGGCGTGTACACATACCCACCCAGGGTAGCTGATCCACTACTCTTTTGGATAAACTTAACAAATCTTATTCATTTTAGAGGGAGGTAAAAAAGAAGATCTTTAAGAATCTCTTAAAGAAACTCAATTTTTAACTACCAGAGCCTAGGAGACCAGAGGAAGTGGGAAAAAGCCATGATCTCCCCTTCCACCATATCTAGGTCATGTTTTGGAGGATTTCTTCACATTTAAGGATTGGCTTGAACATAGCTTCAAGACCGGTGTTGTACTTATCCCGAAGGAAGACCTTATGGAACAACCATCTAGTTCCATTAGAGTAATCCTTGGGGATACTTATGATCCTTCCAAAACCAAAGAAGGTTGGGATATCCCCTTATCCAAAACCTCTAAAAAGATTATCTAGAAGATTGAAACTTTCCTTGTAGGTTCATGAGTTAGCTCAAACCTCCAACATCAAGGAAGGTTTGCAAGTTGCCAGAGCCAACTCATGGAAAGGGGAGCTTA